>JABSTQ010011015.1:0-60000 GCA_013358835.2 Ixodes persulcatus | reverse complement strand
GGTCCGTCATCCTGTTCAATCGTGTCCTCATTGTCCTAGGCCAGGGGTCGGCACCCTTTCGCAGCGGCGGACTGCGTCCTCACGTAGCCAACACCGAGGGGGCCGGACCGCAAGTCGCGAAGACGGGGGGGGGGGGGGGGGGCAGACAAAAGAAAGGCAAAAAGGAAGTGAAGCCGTTCTCTGCCCAAGTAAATTGAAAGTGCTCCTTGTTGCTGTCTAACCCCATTTGTGGTCCTAATTTCAGTGTGGGTCTTGGGTCTGTAAGGAAGCTGCAGGGGGGGGGGGGGGTCCTTTTCTGTGGTCGTGCTGGGCGGCCGGGGTCTGGGCGCACTTCCTGGGGTTGTGCCGGGGACAGGGGTCGGGCCGTGGGTTGCCGAATCCAGGCTTCTTAAATTATTCCTGCGCCGGGAGGGTAATGTTGCTCTGTGGAGGGGTAGCCAGGCCGCAAGAAGGGTATGGGACACAGTTGGCCGTACTCCTACTCTTCGCTAGCCTAGGCAGATTCTTACGGCCGTTTGAAGTGCGTGTTTCAACAGAGGCTCTCACGAAGGTGAATAAGTGCTATGTAAGGGAGCGCTGACTTTATTTCTATGCATTGCTGAGATGCACGAATTCGTCAGCCGGGAAATTTAAAGCGAAACAATGCCACTCCTCTTCATGACCAACCAAGTCCCATAATACAAATCGCGCAGTGTTTCGTGTAAGGGTTTTTGAAAGTTAACTATTGTCCCCAAGTGTAGATCCCAGCCCACAGTGTAAGATATAGTATTGAACTGCGGGGAACCGTACGCGTCGCAGCTGAAGACAACGAAGCACTACTTATGAGTTGCAAATGCGAAAGCATGAATGACGTCCTTCCGCGGCCTTGGTTCATCTGCGGTGTACTAGCGTGGGCGGCCACGTTTCGCTACTGCCGAGGTTGCGCTCGCCCACGATATCGATGCCTCAGGCGCCACCATATCCTTCGACAACGAGAGGAGCAGAAGAAACCGCAGCCACCCACCCCTCCCTTCGGCGACGACTGACTCGAGAGCGACGACCGAGCGCGCTACTTCCAAGCGTGCGCACCGGAGCGCCGGAAAGAGGCTTCTCTGTTGGATGGCGTTCATCCTATACGCGTCCCGGCCAATGGCTATGTGGAAAGCCGTTTCGCCGCGACTTTCACGTTTGTCGTGGTTACAGCTGCTAACCGACGCCGCCGGTTCCTGGGAATTTCTTTCGCATTCTTTCGCGGTTGCGGACGCCGCCGGCTCCTGCGAATTCCTTGCCACCGGCTCCTCGCGTTGTTCGCGGTTGCAGACGCGGCTGGCTCCTGGGGATTTCTTGCCACCGGCTACTCACGTTGTTCGCGGTTGCAGACGCTGCTAGCTCCTGGGAATTTCTTGCCGCCGGCTCCTCGTGTCGTTCGGTTGCAGACGCCGCCGGCTCCTGAGAATTGCTTGCCGCCTGCTACTCACGTTGTTTGCGGTTGCAGACGCTGCTGGCTCCTGGGAATTTCTTGCCGCCGGCTACTCACGTTGTTTGCGGTTGCAGACGCTGCTGGCTTCTGGGAATTTCTTGCCACCGGCTACTCACGTTGTTCGCGGTTGCAGACACAGCTGGCTCCTGGGAATTTCTTGCCGCCGGCTACTCACGTTGTTTGCGGTTGCAGACGCCGCCGGCTCCTGAGAATTTCTTGCCGCCGGCTACTCACGTTGTTTGCGGTTGCAGACGCTGCTGGCTCCTGGGAATTTCTTGCCGCCGGCTCCTCGCGTTGTTCGCGGTTGCAGACGCTGCTAACTCCTGGGAATTTCTTGCCGCCGGCTCCTCGCATTGTTCGCCGTTACAGACGCCGCCGGCTCCTGGGAATTTCTTGCCACCGGCTACTCACGTTGTTCGCGATTGCAGACGCTGCTGGCTCCTGGGAGTTTCTTGCCGCCGGCTACTCACGTTGTTCGCGGTTGCAGACGCCGCCGGTTCCTGAGAATTTCTTGCCGCTGGCTCCTCGCGTTTTTCGCAGTTACAGACACCGCCGGCTCCTGAGAATTTCTTGCCGCTGGCTACTCACGTTGTTCGCGGTTACAGACGCCACCGGCTCCTGAGAATTTCTCTCCGCCAGCTACTCATGTTGTTCGCGGTTACAGACGCCGCCGGCTCCTGAGAATTTCTTGCCGCCGGCTCCTCGCGTTGTTCGTGGTTGCAGACGCCGCCGGCTCCTGAGAATTTCTTGCCGCCGGCTCCTCGCGTTGTTCGCGGTTACGGACGCCGCCGGCTCCGCTCTATAGGACAGTAATGTTTTCGCATTATTAGAGTCCTCTCCTCGCCTTGGTTGCAAAAGGTGCCACCAGATGGCTTCTCGATATGCAGGTAATGGCAGCCTGTCGAGTGCTTGGTTTTCTATGCTTCCTAATGGAAGTCATGCTTGTATTGGTAGTCCCTTTCTGGGTACGCCAGTTCATGTAGATGCTGGTATTTGCGCTAAATGTGATGCGTACATACTGCTTCGTCGAACCCTAGTTTTGTGCCTCAACGGGGACAATTACGGTTCTATGAACGCGCTGAAGCGTAGATATCTTTGACGTGGTGTTCAAGTCCTTCGTCAACGTCGTAACAGACACTCGGAACAAGACGAGTTAATGAGAACCAGCGCGCGCCTGGATGGCATGGGGGACAGAGACACTTGTTTTGAAATGCACCTTGGCGCTAATAGTATTTTATCTGGTCGGTCACATCGCAGCATTCGACATGCTGCGTCCTCACTTGTTTGAGCCGTGCCTCAGCAGGACGCGCGCTTGGTAGTCGTTTTAGAAGGCGGGTACCGGCCAGTGTCCTTCTGAGACGTTTTTTCAGTGCCGAGGTGTATCGGTGGCGGCATGTTATGGCATTCATCCGTGACGTTACGACCACCATTTGCCTCGTCGTGATGTCACGAGTTCACATCCTATCTACTTATTATCAGGTGCGAACTTCAAGTGCAATGGTGTGAGAAAAAAGCGGTGTGGAAGCTTGGAGTCATCGCATTCTCAAAGTAACGCCCTCAAAATTGACAGTCTCACATCACTCTTCTCTCTGCCCATGAAAGCAAATATAATATTACTTTCTTCCTCGGTCTCCCTCCGTCTTACGCGTTTTTTACAGGAATATATTATTAATATTATTATTAAATACGTAATAATAGGCATTTTACCAATAATTAATGCACCTTTCTAGAAACGCCAGCTCCACCAGTGAGCGTTTCGGGGGATTTTGGGGAACTGTGAGTGCAGCGGCGCCTTAACCAAGCCAACTCTAGACTAGTGGAGCTTTTGCATGCTATGTGGCGCTCGCAACCACTCGAAGTGCAGCATCATTCTAATTCTATTCATGTATCCAGGCGAGCTACCGGTATTCGAACGTTATTGGAATGAGCTGCGCTGATTGTTTCGTTTTTTTGTTTTTTTATTGGCCAAGGAAAATAAAAGTAGCAACTAGCTCGACTGATTGCAGTAGCAAAATAAAAAAGCATGAGCCATTCCACTCTGTGAAGGTGGATTTCCAGCGAAGCTGTTAAGCACACGAAACAGACCCGCCCCGAGGAGCCGGATGAAACTAGACACGCGCGACAGCACCACCCGCTCGGAGGAGCAGACGGAAAGGAAACTAGGCACGCAAGCGCTTGGAACGAGGACGAAAAGGGGGTCCCTATTGAAAATCGCTCTTATGGGACTTCAGGATTTTTTTAAATGGTGTGAAGGGGACTTCAGACATTTCTGAGATGTTTGAAGGGGGCACCAATATTTCCTGGTGGGTTCGCTAGCCCCGTCAGAGGCTCCCCTGAAGTGCCCTTTACAACGCCTTGAAATGTCTGAAAGCCCGTCAAGAACTTTTCTAATGGGGTCGGAAAAACCTTCAGGCTTCTTGAGATGTGCGTGGGCAGCGGCTTAGGTGGAGAAAACACATTTCGCAGAATTAGAACAAAGCTACTTATTATACGCGACGGGAACAAATAAGTACTGTAAACGACTTAATTTTCGCGGGCTCAAATTTGCGCGAATCGGGCCAAAGCTGAAAATTTGAAATTATTCGCGGGTTCTAATTTTCGCGAATCGAGTGTAGCTTCCGTGGCGTTAACATATTGGCCGAATTGTTCGCGGGACGTATTTTTCGCGAAATGTAGTCGAATCGCGAAATTCGCGAAAATTAGGTCCTCGCGAAAATTTAGTCGTTTACAGTATTTGGAGAATGCCGATCGTATATGTGTACGGTCCTATTTTTATTACTGCTCTTCTATCAAATACGAGTGGGCTCCTGGACCCGTCTGTCACTGCCCGGCTGTTCGGTCGCCAAGGAGGCCACTGAGGGCGATCGCCCCATGTGGAGAATTGACGAGCCGCGAGCTGAGTGGTGTTGGCTTGGCCGAGCGGCGTTTCGAGGCGAACGCAATCCTGTCCGCTCGAGGCAAAATCCGTGCAAGCATAAAAAAAAAGAAAAAGAACGGGCCGAGAGCAGCGCGTTTTCCAGGAATAGGGACGCGCGCGAGAGCGACTCGTTCCGAGAACCGCTTCCTCCACGGGCGACGGTCCCCAAAAAGCAAATCCACTTCGTCTCTCTTCGCCCGGCGATGGGGAGAGGGTGCAGCGCTGCCAGGCGAGCAGTCGGCGGGAGAGAGTGGTGTGTGCAAGCGGGCGAGGCCAGCGGCGGTTCCGGTTAGCCCACGAGCCGCCGCGGAATAAGGACAGAACGAGCGGGACAAAACGAGCGGACCATTTTCCTCCGGGAAGGTGAGCATGCATGGCTTTGAGGGCACGCCCCTTGGTCTGTTTTGATCCGTGCAGTTTCTTCCTTGGTTACGCAGGTGAACCATAGTTCGGCGTTGGCCGCCTTCAGCACCGCTCGAGCGCCATCGTGTTCAGCGCATTCAAGGAGATGGTGGCCGGTGTCGGCTTACTCGCTGCAAATCCTGGCAGTCGGGGTCAGCCTCCCACCGCATGTTGTGCCTGCACATCGGGATTATGGCACGGTGGGTCCTAACACGGTGGATGACGGCCGCTGTCCGGACTTGTTCCTTGCGCCTCTTCGTGTGTCCCACTTCAGAAGAATCCAGCGAACGAAAAATACGCCGAAGACGCCGGCGCGACGTCATCATGGACGAAACCGTGACTGTGCTCAGGATTTCGCAACGGCAGCGGGTGCTGCTTGCGAGTTCGTGGTTTTCGCTAAACGTGCTTAGTGAGACTGTGTATGTGTCCCTGAGGTGCACCTGCTCGGTTTTATTAGCTGAACTACCGTACGTCAGGAATATACCCAGCGGCATTGTGAGTATTTTGAAAGATACTTTTCTTTGTGATAAAGAAGTCAGTTGTCCCTATTTGATAAGATTTTTTTCGTCTACAGCAGCTTGCGCCGGGTTTGAACAAACGTTGCTTTTTATCGTCTTTTTGAGTTATATTATGCCTGTAAAACTAAATGTCTGCAATAAATTTTCAATAATGTTTTGAACTGCATTTTTGTCTATGGTTCACAGTCATTTGGGCGTCTAAAGGGTTGATGGGCTAAAGGGTCTGACGGGTTGAAGGGCTGTGGGGCTAAAGGGTTTTTCTATGGGGTATCTCTGAAGGGTTTTTCCGTGGGGTATTTTTGAAGGGTTTTGAAGGCCTGTGAGGTCCCATAATCCTTCAAGGCTGACGGGCCCTTTAGAAATATTTTCAATAGGGGTGGTACGAGCGTAGACATGGCCGACGCGGGTCGCACAGCGGCAAAGAGAGTCTACTGATTTTAAACTTTTATTATCTACCTGAGAGCTTACTGATCTTGAAAATGGTGCCCATTGATAACTAATCTACTGAATATGCCTATTGCTAAATTACCCAAGAATCAAAGAGAATGCAGGGAATGGTGTTCCACGCGCCGCATGTGCCGGCGTCTGCAGCAGTAACTGTGCCGATGCAAAACCATAAAAAATGGCATCTTGCACGCGCGCTCGTCAACACTTTATTTTGGTTATTTAGTCGAATCTTTTATACGAGGAAGGCGTGTGGCGCGTGCGGCGCGTGCGGCGGTGCGAGCGTAGTTATGTTTATCACACACACAAAAAATCCACGAAACCCTGGCCATAAACAGCTTCGCTGTAAAAAGACGCCTTGGATGCGTGAGTGATTCTATAGTTGCTGTACACGATTCCAATATCTACAAGCCCTCAGGCCAGCGTGCGATTTCCTCAGCCCAGCACGCGCATATTTGGCGTTTCGGAAAGCGACCAAATCATGCGTCATACGCACGAACACTAAAAATGGAACCGGTCAGGAGTCCCTTTTTGGAAAGGTCCATAGGGGTCGGTGCACTGTGCGTTCTTGAGTAGATCCACGTGCCGCCGCTTTATGACGAAAAGATGGCGCTGCGGCAACGGTACCGCTAAAGCCCCTCTATCCTGGGAAAAGTGGCGCAATGTTGTGGAAATTCTCGAGACACTTGCCGTGCCCCTACTGAAAAAACCCATATAATTTTCATACGGGTTGACCCGTTTGGGTCACACGATGTTATGGACATACGGGGCCCGAATGCAAACAGGTCGTCCTATATGTGAACGGGTCGCAAACAGGAGCACCCGACCTGATACGGGTCGACCCGTTATGCAGGTCCACCCGCACAATTCCTCTTCAGAAAAAGGCGAGCTGGCGACCCCCGATCTGCCTTTCGTATTCCAAGGCTCTCCACTGAAATGAAACCCTGACACCCTTCTTGAAAAGAGCATGCAGAGGAACTAAAACCAAGACTCGAAAGCAGGTACAGTGGACGAAACAGATATATTACACACATGAAAAAAGCAAATAACCCAGCACCTTCATCACATCAACAGGAAAACTGAGTTAGTTCCCAGAAGTACCTTAAAACTGCAGCTTCCTGTCGATATCTTGGTTTCTAGGCGATATACTTGTTCATGAGACCCTTCCGTTGCCTAGGTGACACATCCAAGGGTGCTTGCCCGATGTACATGTCGAAGACATCTGGAAATGAAAATAACATGAAAATTATTCATATGCACTGCTGTTAAGTCAAACCCGTTTATATCAAACTTGGAAAAACCCGTCTACCAGTTCAATCTAGCGAGTAATTCTATATAAAAATTTTAATGAATTCGACAACGAACAAGCTCGCCACATTTAGATACGTTTACTCTCGAAGGTGCGTCTGTAGGTCATAAGGGACGCTTCATGCGGCTATTCAGAGGCCGCTTCTTTGTTTTTCAAGGTCTCACCGGCTCACCCTCTCCCCGCTTCCTACTCAAAAGAGATTTGTTTTTTCCTTCCAAGCGGTTAAAGTGGTTGCCCAAAAACAAAAAAAAACGCCAGCTTTCTCTGCAAGCTGGCTTTCCCCCAATGAGTCTACCCAACGGGGAGAAAGCCAGCTAGCAGAGCAGTTCGATCTATCGAGAGACGCTGCAATTTTCGTTAAATGTAACCACATTTTTCACTATGCATTTTTATTGCAGCTACTAGTCTGTTCACAAATAGTTCGATACAAGGGATAGTTTGAATTAACCGGGTTCGATATAATCGGGTTTCACTGTAGCCCTAGAAAAAACACATCACAATCACATGTTAATTTGTTGCAATATTGTACTTATTAAGGTGCAACTGAGAACAATTAGCAAGGATCTTTTTGCTCTATCAACCCAAAATATTCGCCACCTGAAATCTGACCACCTTCTAAATGACAACTTTGTTTCGAAATTGGCACAGCTAGCCTGCTCTGGGCTACACTACGTTCACCCTAAACTGAGTGCCTTTCGCCGAACCAATCAAAGGCCTGTCTCTGATTGCTTGACTTCACCCTCTGCACGTGCGTCTGCGGGGGGTGAGGGGGTTGATCATGTGGTTTAAAACTGACAGTTGACTGGACCAACGAGCACGCGGCTTCTACGGCCTAGTCAGCGTAGTGGTGAATGAAGTAATGGCGACTTGTGAAATCAACGGCACCTCGTGGCTTGGACACAAAACTGTCAGGGTGGGTTCGTTCGACAGTTTACATGCGCTAAGCAAATATTCACAGCATCTAGAGGTCTAAACGGGAAGCCGTGACCGTAGGTTCAAAAACGCCGCATTTAAATTGCCAATAACTGTGGCCCACCTCCAGGTTGACCACATAATACGGTGACAGAGGTGATCTATCCCAACATTTCAAGAACATTAGTCCTTAATGAATATAATTAATCAGGGCACGTAAGTTTAGGCATATGCCTATAAATGCTTAAATCTATCACTTCAATGTTTGCTCGCCTTATTCGGAATTTCATTTCAAAATTGTCTTTTAACCTGCATCATGCCAATGTATGTGAATTTGGCACTTTTATTTAATTTCCCAGGATTCCATCAGCTCTGTTTTTACAGTATTGTATACCTGCAGACAGTAAAAATTGTTTTGGATATAAACGATGATTGCCACTACCGCTTGCTTTATTAGATATTCCTCAAATTAACAAAGGACTCCATAACACCCTTCGGAATAGATGGGAAAACAAGATCAGGCATGACATCTGTAAAGTTTAAACATGACTGGGGGAAACAGGAGAACACTGCCGCATGGTTGGAGTATTGCTCACATAAAGACAGGAAAGAAATTCTTTATGGAGCCTGTCACAGCACTTCGGAGCTGTGCTAGCCGTGAATTAAGCGATAAAAAGTGAGAAATCATAAGTGTCGACAATGACAAGTTCTTTTGCGCTCCTGCAATGACGGGCCCAGAAGAACGAAGATTTAAACCTTATTTGATGTCGAAATCGAAGCTCATTTGCCCTTGTGCTAACATGACGAAAGAAGTATGAAAAGCGGCTTGGTGCAGGCGATGGGTTGCTGTCTGAAGATGTGTTCTCAACCAGTGGAAGTGTTCTCTTTAGAAGGTATGAAACGTTAGTTTACCATGCTTCTTTAAGAACTGCTGCTTTTTGACATCAGGTACATATCGTGGCCGGTATGAGCTGAAACAGCGCGTGTGGCGCTATCAGCGCCGCCTGGCAGACTGCTCCGTAAACACTGGCACCAACTGACGCAGAGACAAATCTCCTCGTATGCTCGTGCCATAGCGCACTTTCGGCTGCCTGGTAGCGAGACGGCGGGTGCGGTATTGAGTGCGAAGGTGTCAAGATCACACATGTCATTCTCCATAAATATAAACCAAGATCTGAGTGTGAGCCACCTATAGCAAACTGATATTCGCACAAATCGATGGTCTGCACAAAAGTACCGCAGAGCTTGTTTTGATTAAATTTTGCAAGCGGTTTCATGCATAACTCTTGCCATTCAAGAGAGCCAAGAATCACACTGTAAAACCCAGGGCTACGGGCTTCTCTCGATCCCCACACCTACCTGTTGTCATATGGGATGAGCACTATACCCGCAAGTCATGCATCACTGTTGTGTCATGCCTGAAGCATTCCCCAGCTAAATTTCTCATTTAAAATGTAGCGGCAGAAATGCCGGTTCCGAGGGCGTGTTGTTTGCAGAAGAAAGTTAAATTCCCTCAAGTAAAAAGCAAGTTGGTAAATAACAATTTAATTTGTCCTTTCAGTGGAAAAGATGCAGAGGCAAATTATCTCTAAATGTGGCCTTTACAAGTGTCTATAGACATTGGGTTGAATGGTGGACCTATCGTGACGGGGATTGGAACGGCTTAACAAGCACAGGAGTAAATATGTCTCAGCCCCAGCGTGCTCCAGTGTTTGCCCAGTGATACGACAAGCAGCACTAATAGTCCCGAGCACAAAGTGTCAGGGCGTTTCAGCTCATATTCGCCGTAATAGTACCCGAAATTCCTCTGCAACCACAGCCTATTGTGGCTCGGTGGAGAAAATTGATAAGTGCAGCTGTAAACAAAGCTACGTCTGTGACGACCGCCAAAGCGATCTTCAGTAAGCGGAGGTCAAAAAAGACTAACTAAATTTCTGCATGTTGACAACAAGCACGACGATGTTGGAAACAATTGAAAATTATTTAACTGAGTTACTAAAGATTGTCGAATACTTACAAACATCACTTTACCCTTTAATAATTAGAGCGATTTCTTGTAGGTGTTAAGTATTGTAACACTATGTGCAGATGTCCGTGATTGCGACATTCTTCGTCAGGCCTGTCATTATCATAAGGGATGGTGCCTTTCTTCACATGCAAGTAACCCTTGTGCATATACTTCATTTTGTATTTACTGTATAAAGAGATCAAGCACTCAAAGTGGTCAACATGAAGTCATATTGATGGCTGCAAATAAATGGCAGAGTTCGGCGTGTTGGGAGCAAAGAAAAACAACTTACTGCCCACGGCTGCCAGCTTGTCAGGAGTCAGTGCCCTCTTCGGATCTACTCGCTTCAGCCGCCTGCAGGGCTGCCCGTCACGCTTCGGCGCTGCAGGTTTACAGCACCGAAAACCGCTTTCGTCGCCCCTTTGCAGAAGATTGAATCTTGAGCAGCGTTAAAAATAAAGGAGATTTAATGCTACAAATATCTTTTTGGGGCAGTTGGACCATAATAGATGGGTGAGTAAAAAGTTCAATAGTAAGTCCCCAGCGAACAAACGGTGTGAATTTTATCATGGTAACATTCAAACTGGATTATCGAACCAGGAATCTTACTGTAAACTATGCCTACCATGGAGGCTTGCCAAAATTAAAGATAGTCTCGTTATTATCCCAGTGAATATTTTCTGGATACTCGATTGTAGATTCTGAGTGACATGAAAAAACTCCACTTTCTTAACAATTTGCCGACATGTGGTGGACACTGTCCAAGAATATCAAATGCATTATGGGCAGGCCTTCATCGTCGAATAAGCCCCGATATTGTCACGAATGACAAAGGATGAGGCGGCAAATAACTAAGGAACTAAACGTTTAATGGGGTGAACTTGTGCTCAAGACAAAATAGAAGAAGCTTAGCGTCGCAGGCGGCGATGTCGCTGAAAAAGCACGATCAAACGCTGGGGCGAGACTAACTCAGGCTCGCCACGCAGAGCCTCTTATGTAGACGCCTGGGCTTTTGGAACAATCGGCGTAGAACATTCTAACCTCAAACAAGCTACAAGGTTCTCAAATTTACCAGAATGCGGCATTACAGAAACAACCAAAAGGTGTATCAGCGGCCAGGCATCAAACCTCGGTTTTTCGTGTGGGAGGCAAGCACGGTAACCGTTAGGACGCGGGAGCACTGCAAACTACGCCAGCTGCGCGCGCGGCAATATTTCCCAATTTTCAAAACCCGAATGGGTTTTATGGAACTCAGGTTAATCCCAATTTTTTTCAGAAAGTCCGCTTACCTGAAAATGAATGGTGCGGTAAACATACCAGATGGCTAACCCCACCTCATCCTTGGATGCGTTTGTGTTAGTTTGGTAAGTGGCGTTAAAGAGCCAGCGCACGAGGCATGTGCAGCACTTGGAAGCAAATGGCAGTGTAGCCTTGAAATGAGAGGCACTTGGAAGTGAGTGGCAGCACAGCACTCACTTGTGGCATGCGCCTCTCGCGTTCACACAATTAAGGCTGAACCGTATGCCAGTGATTTAGCCAGCGACGAGACGAGCGATGGAGGTTTCCCACTGTCGCTCGTTACGCCGCTTGGTTTTCGGATTTCTAGAAAACGTCGCTCATGGCCTTGATCGCTTGCTCCCGTCGCTTTTATGCGGTTTGCCTCGTTGCGCGGATGACCGAGTGATAACGAAAAGGGTAGCCATCGCTTGTGTCGTCGCTTGCTTTATGGTTGTTGGAGCTTGCAAAAATGTGAAGCGTAATTCTATCAAGGGCTTTGCCCTTGCCGACTCTCAGACTGCTGGGAGAACTTTGGGTTCCAATGAAATACGACCACATGATTTCTCACTTTGCTTAGGAACTGAAGAGGAAAGCTGAGGAGGAAGTAGTTGGAAGATCAGTTCATGGTCTCTTCAAGAATGTTGTTCGAAACACCTTGTTTTCTGTTTTCTTTCTAACTTCTCAATGGCGTTTTCTTTCCTACCTTCACAATAAAGTACTGCCAGAGGGCTAAAAAATAAGCGAAACATATACAGCATTTCGTATAAAAAGTCTGTGTCCCAGTCGAAAAAGAATTCGTTATACTCTTCGCAAGCAACAGATCAACAGGGACCCACTTCTAAAGGTGCAAGGCACGCAATATTTCGAGTAGTTTTCGAGGTCGAAAATCGAACTTGAATCTGGACACCCGCAGTGGGAGCAAACGGGGTGCAAATAGCAAATACTAGCGCTAGCACGTAACGGGTACCTAGGAGTCACAGGTTTCGCAAAACAGACCGCCATCCGATTTGTAGAACTCAAGCCTTGTCCACCGATCCACGAGATAAAGCTCCCTGATACACTTACCAAGTCCGCCTTCCCCTTTCCCGCGCCTTCGGTAGGACGGTTGCCTCTGGGTGCGTTCCTACAATCCGACTGCTCGCTCAGTGACAGGTCGGCTCCGGGATGTCCTTGGCAAAAGCTCGAGCGTCATCCAATGCACAAAGCACGTGTGCGACAAGGAGCCGCACACCTTCGCTTTCACGCTGCCTGCACACACAAGGACACGTCATAAACGCTTCGAAAAGAAAGGACTGACAAATGAAAGCCGTTTACAACTCCCTGTAACGCCGAATTGGAGCGCAGCTCTTGAGGAGGAGGAGGGATGGGTACTAAGGGGAGGGTATACCCCTTCTCCCTTCTCCTCCCTTGTGATCCTGCCTGCTACTCCTCCTCCTCTCTTCCCCTCATCCTCCTCCTCCACCCCCTAAATCTCCTTCACCTCCTCCTCATCCTTCAACCTCCTCCCCTCGCCTCCTCCTCCTCCTCTCTCCTCCACCTCCTCCTCCACTTCCCTCCTACTGCCAGGTCACGCCTCCTGCTCCCACGTCACGTGACCTCGGGGGGGGGGGTCACGTGACCTGAAGGGTCACGTGACAAAATGCTTAGATGGGCCAGTTGGTGCATCATGGGACATAAGCGCCAAAGGAACACGGACAAAGAGTAGAATAACAATGACACAGGGCGCACTCTCAACTGAATTTATTAGGAAAAAACACACTTATATACCAACGAGAGCACACCATCAAACACCACACGTGACGTTAGTCCCCGCACAGACCACGTTTCAAATATTCAAACTCATCCGTAGACAGAGCCAGAGAAGTATCGCGAATGCATTTGTCACCCCTACTCCTAATCTCAAATGCCTCGTGGAGCTCGCGTGACACTTTGTTTTTGTATTTCGCCAAAATTTTAGTGCTGTCAAATGATGGGGCGCAAGAGCATCTGTTGCAATGTACAGCCAAATGCCCTGACGGTGTGGTTCAAGTTGAAGCGGCGTACTCGCGGACCCGATCATTGACACATCTTCCAGTTTGGCCTACATAGCTTAAACCACATGTCATTGGAATTTCGTAAACGACGGCGGTTGTGCAATCAGTGTATTTATTCCTATGCTTGGTGTTGCACGGGTCTGTTGGCGCTTTGGGGTCATTGAAAAGAAGGGAATTTGCATCGTTGCCAGTGTCGCGCCAGTTTTGTGCAATATCTTTTTAAGTAAGTGTGGAAAGGCGATAGTGGATAGCTCGGAGATGAGTGATGGCAAATACAAGGTATTTAGGTACGTAGACGATTTTCTCATCCTCGGACGCAATCCCGATCTCTCTAGCTGTGAAGTTACAGAGACGCTAAAGGTATTTAATTCTTGCTGCCACGGATTGTCATTTACCCACGAGACACCTAAAGACGGGATTATGCAATTTCTTGACCTCAAGCTCAGTTTTCTAGGGGAGCATATTTGCTGGGAGTACTCCCCTAGATCTAAGAAGGGGATCCTTCCCTTTGATTCCTGCCACTCTGTGCTCGTAAAGAGAGGCATCGCGAGTTCGTGTATGGAGGCTTCTCTCAGAAAGTCTTGCCTGCATAGCGCCCAGGACAGCTTTGGTAGACAAGTAGATCGTCTGCAAAAAGGGGGTTTCCCAGCGAGCTCATTGGTCGAAGTGGCTGGGAGCTTGATAAAGAAGTTCAAGGGGACGCAGAAACCATCGCGCGAAAAGAGTAACATACGGCCTGTGGTGATACCCTATATGCACGGTGTCTCACATAATCTCAAGAAGGTGGCTGGGCGCTATGATGTCCCGGTCGTATTTTCAGCGCCTAACAACATGTCGCGATTATGCAGGAGAATCAATGACCCCAAACCGCCAACAGACCCGTGCAACACCAAGCATAGGAATAAATACACTGATTGCACAACCGCCGTCGTTTACGAAATTCCAATGACATGTGGTTTAAGCTATGTAGGCCAAACTGGAAGATGTGTCAATGATCGGGTCCGCGAGCACGCCGCTTCAACTAGAACCACACCGTCAGGGCATTTGGCTGTACATTGCAACAGATGCTCTTGCGCCCCATCATTTGACAGCACTAAAATTTTGGCGAAATACAAAAACGAAGTGTCACGCGAGCTTCACGAGGCATTTGAGATTAAGAGTAGGGGTGACAAATGCATTAGCGATACTTCTCTGGCTCTGTCTACGGATGAGTTTGAATATTTGAAACGTGGTCTGGGCGGGGACTAACGTCACGTGTGGTGTTTGATGGTGTGCTCTGTTGGTATATAAGTGTGTTTTTTCCTAATAAATTCAGTTGAGAGTGCGCCCTGTGTCGTTGTTATTCTACTCTTTGTCCGTGTTCCTTTGGCGCTTATTTTCCAAGGTCACGTGACCAGGGGCGGTCACGTGGCCTGGGGGGTCACGTGACAAGGGGAGGGTCACGTGACCTGGGGCGGTCACGTGACCTCGGGGGGGGGGGGGGGGGTCACGTGCAACTTGCATTCAATGCAAGTTGCATGCAACCTGAGTTGCCTCAGGGTAGCCATCAATACAAGTTGCATGCAACCTGAGGCAACTCAGGTTGCATGCAACCTGAGTTGCATGCAACGCTCGGTTACGCCGACGGCGACGGCGACGCCGCTCAAGCAGGAAACGGGCGCCTAAGAGCTGCGCTCTCGAAAAGTAAAACGAATGGACGAGCACTCACCAATTAGACTCAAATCCACAGTTGGCTCCATGGGCACGCCGGAAACTGGGACACTTTTTTTTTCCAAGAACGGTCTTCGATCAAGGAGGATAGAAGGGTAGGAGAGGGCATGACGTCAGCCGCGTAGCCTCCACAAGCCATGCTCTCTTGACTCCTCGCTTCTTTCTCCATTATTCTCCTTACACTCCTCACTTATCAGGCCAACGTTACCACATCATGTGACCTTAGCTAGCCTTCATCTAGCCTTCGATCTGATAAAACCAACCTGCGGAAACTTCAGCGACTTCTGGTCAGCTATTAGAGCGCCATCTCTTATCCGTTGGTATTCTATTATGAACTTCCGGTTTACGCCGGAAAATTTATTTAATAAGATGAGATACCTATTATCGTTGCTGCTCGCAGATTTCGAAAATTATCCTGGTACGGTGAAACAAATATTCTGGTTAGCTAAAGTCTCGGCCTCATACTTTGTTCTCATCGGTCGTTTTTTTATTTTTTTTTTTGTATTTTGACCGTTGAGAACAGTCGCGCGTTGGCTGCCGCGCTCTGGCTGCGTCGCTGCGTCGGCTGCTCGACGGCGCCTGTGCCAGCGGTGCGGTGGAGGTTTTCGTTTGCGGTTGCGGGCAGTGGCGTTGACCTGTTGCTTATCGGTTTATATCGCCTACCAGTACGCCGACCAGACGGCACCTTGTCTATTGGTCGACTTAGTGGTGCTCTAATTCCGGTGGCAACAGCTCTGCCAAGTTCTTTGGGTTCCCGAGTGACGAAAGGTAAAGACAGGGGCTGCTATACTTTTGGTTACAGTTTCGGATTGCCGAAAACTTGATGATGCGTGTTTCATTACGATAGAGTTATTGTAAAAAGTCAGAAGGGACAGGCATTTATGTTAAGATGAGCGGTGTGGGGGGATCGGTGTTAACACACCGCAGCTCGGTAGCACGTGCGTGGAGCAGCTCGCGCTCCAGAAGGAACCTGCGAGAGACTGTGGCGGTAGAATCACTGTCGCTAATTACTGCAAAGTTAAATGTGTGGTTTCAGATCTTTGAATACTATATTTCGTTTCACCTTATGTTGTACCGCAGCGAAGGCTAGAAGCGCGAGCTCACAGCGTTGGCAGCTGCTCTTAAGTCACGAGAGCTTGTGCCGCCGAGACGTGCCCCAGAGCAAGGAGCTCGCGCTTGTAGCCTTTCCTGCGGTACATTATAAGGTGAAACAGAGTATAGAATAGTCGTTTCGTGTAGATTTTTTTACTTCGCTGTGCCGTGAAGTGAACGTTTTTTTGTTGTTGTTTTTTTTGTATAAAAGCGTGCCTAATAAAAATAAAACTTGCAAAAGAAGTTTGGACTTGTGCTCAGACTGGCGATGTGCGCCCATCTTAAGCTGCGAAACACCAGCGGCTGGGTGCACTCTGCATTCATTGACTGACGATCTAATGAAAAGTGGCCATGCTATCAATGAACATGCACTGTTGCCGAGCCGATCTCAATCGAGCGACCCAAAGTCGAGTGCAATCGTTTCGGAAGCGCCGGACATTCGCAGAAAAGGTAAATGCACTTTTCTTTCTAAAACAGATATTGCCATTACATTGTTTCGTAGAAGAACGAGACGGCGGCAATGGGATCAGTTAACTCTTCTCTCAACACCGGAGACATTAGGATGCAAGTTCGTTCGGAGTTCGGAGGCTGTTCCGAACTCCGAACGAACTTGCATCTTTTTGTCGCCGAGGGTGAGAGAGTTGGAGAGGAGGGACAGTACCGATAAATACCGATAATTAATCCCAGAGGCGTTTTTTTCTGAATCGGTAAATGCCAAAAAACACCGAATTCAAGCTGCGGAAAAAATGTCAGCTTTGCTGAAAGAATCTTCTAGCCCGCTTTCTTTTCTCGTTGACCCGCAACACAGCCCCAGTGAACTGTCCTTGGGGTCGTCCCTTTTTTTTTGAAACCAGGTTTATTGCCCCGTTTCCTTCCCTTATCTTTTTTAGCACAACGATTTTCAAGTCTTTTGTCGAGGCATAGGATTCCTGGTATATGAGAGAAAGGAGGAAAGGCGAAGAGGGGCAAGGGAAGTGCAATCGGGCAATGCATTGGCAGCTTCTGGAGAGCGCACAACAAGGAATGGCCAGTCTTGTCAAAAGCTTCTTTTGATTTTCTTGCCATCCCCGTTTCAAGCGCGAACGTGGAGCGTGCGTTTTCTGGACTGCGTTTCCTCCACCGCAAGGAACGTGCTCCGATGACTGACAAGTCTCTGACAATGTACATGTCAATTTCTTTCAATAAGTTTCAGTTTTGATATCATGCTTCTGAAAGCGTCACGCTTTTTGTTATTTCCATATGTATGTGCATTGTGTGACGTGTTTGGTGTGTGTACAATAGACGTGTGTAATGTGAGGTGTGCCGTGGTTTTTCTAGTAATTATGCAGTCGCTTTGCAACACGAGCCTCGATAATCACCGATTTCTTTCCAGCATTGAAATTAAACACCGAAAAACACCGATTCTAAGAGAAAAAATAAACACCGATAAATAACCGCCGAATCTGAAGAAAAATAGATACCGAAAACGCGGAACCCTACCCATAACCTAGCGGTTGCCATGACGACAGCGCGCGTATTGTTTTGTTTATTTCTTAATGTTTTTGGAGAAACCCATCGCCCATTATGGCCGATTCACACGACGGACTGATCCGCGGACGGATTGATCACGTGATGACATGTCCGCGGTTCGTCTATCTCCCAAGCGCATCCACACGAGGGAGACGACGAGCAGACGCCAGCGAGGGCGGACCGAACCTGGTCGCCACCCACAGTGCCGCGAAACTCCAACATCGCATCGTGGCACCGTTGTCCAAAGAGAGAAATCGACGTTCGCTACTGCGATAATCAATTGTACGCCGCTGTTACGTGCAGATCGAGACAAAACACCGTGATAGGCTTCGCGCGAAGCGCCACTAGCTTCACTAGCCCAAAGCACGAGAGTGACACAGGCATGGTTCCGCGTAGAAGCGACGAAGTTCTTGGCTCGCGAAGGGGCATTCGGAGATGCCTTCACGCACTCCGCGCTCCTGCACAACGCTCAAGTTCACCACAGCCACAAAGCCACAAGAGAGGTCTTGCTCGGTGAAATCCTGATTGGACGTGCAAGAATTATCGCGGCGTGCTAGACGAGTTTTGACGGAAGCTTCTTGACGCGGACCCGGAGGAGTACCGGAATCTGCGTCGCGTCAGCCAGACAAAGTTTCTGCAGTTCCTTTCACACGTGGAACGAAGAAACGCCCGACAAAATGAACCAGCGAACGCACAAAACACAACCACACAACGATGCGCCACTTTTGTTTTCATCGTCCAGAAACAAAAAACAAAAAACAAGAAAACAATGTACCGTTGCCAGACTAAACGCTTTTCAAGTCAATCTCCCGCCAAAATTCCGCGAGTGAAAAAGGCGCTTGACTTTATCAGTCCGCGCTTCCGCGGACGAGACGCGGATCGCAGGAATCGGTGACGTACCGGTCACGTGGTACACGGTCTGCGGACAAAAATCGCGATTCGGTCCGTCGTGTGAATCGGCTATTAGTGGAGATTTGGTGCTGCCGTCTGCAATTGGAGTCCTGATGGGAGGTATAGGAAGATTCCGCCGGTTGATAAAACCTACCGGACGGAGCGCGCGCAAGCCTGCAAGGAATCCTTCTACAATCAACCATCCATCTCACACGTGACATGTCACGCGCACCAATTGCCAGAGAGATATACGGTCACGTTGGCCACAACATCGTTTAAACTTTTTTATGACGACAGGCTCTGTGGTGTCATCCTGACCGTGTTGTCGCACTGCTGTGTCATCACTGATCTGTCATACTAACCGACCTGTGCGCATGCCCGCGTTCGCTCGTCTCTTATCGGATGTACGGCGCATGGAATAAACCAAGGGGTCGTTCTGCTGGGAACTACGTCGTTGTCTGTTCCTTCGTCGCTCCGCAAGGCACACGACATGGTGTCAGAAGTGGGATGATGCTTCTCGTGCGTGTTGTTCTTGCGGCGTTCGCCTTGCACTCGGTTTGCACGAGAACGACCTTGACCCCTCGACCACAATGACGGCCCCGCTGGAGATCCCTCCCCTGGCAGTTCCTCCGCCGAAGCAGTTGAACTTCGACAGGACGTCAGAATGGCCAGACTGGATACAAGAATTCGACGATTTCCGCTATGCTGCGGGACTCAACGAAAGATAGGAGGTACCCAGGTACGAACGCTTCTGTATACCATGGGAAGACAGGCCCGGAAAATATTCCAGACGTTTGGCCTCTCGGAAACTCAATCCAAAAGTTACGAGACCGTGAAAAAGAAGTTCGACGCTCACTTCATAGCTACGAAGAACGTGGTTTACGAGAGCGCCTGTTTCCATCGTCGCAAGCAAGAGAGCGGGGAGAGTGTCGACCAGTTTGTGACTGCTCTACATGAGCTCGCCGACCGCTGTGACGTCGCACAATTTCGAGACCGTATGATCCGGGACCGGTTTGTCGTGGGACTTGGAGATGCCAAGTTATCCGAGACCCTCCGAATGGACGCCGGCCTCACACTTGAGACGTCGCTGGCCCGCCTCAAGGAGACTGTTCGTCGTCAGCAGCAGGAGCTACGGCCGAACGCCGATGCAACAAGATCGGGGGGAAGTCGACGCCGTAGGGAGACAGAGTACACGCACAGCGACGGCCGGCGGTAACAGAACATCCGGCGACGTGCACAGTCGTCGTCAGCACGAGCGGCAGCCCTCGCCACAGGACCAGCGGCGGCAACTCTGCCAGTATTGCGGGCACTCGAACCACAGCAGGACTCAGTGCCCCGCACGCTCAGCGCGTTGCCACCATTGTAGCACCAAAGGACATTTTGCTGCGGTTTGCCGCAACAAGTTCGAGAACCCGAAGGTAGGCGTTTCGTCGCTAGAGAGTGACCAGCCTAGCTATTTTATGGGATCGGTTGGCGCTTCAAAAGCTAGGTTTGTGCAACTGTCCATAAACGGGGTGCCGGTATCGGCCAAGGCAGACTAGAGACCGGAAGTATCGGTAGTTCCGCCCAGGTTTCCGGGCGTGCCGCCTAAGTTAACGGCGTCTCCCGCGGTGTTAAGTGGAGTGGGAAATCAAGCGCTTAGGTTGAAAGGCACGTTTGAAGCCAACATTTTGTGGAGACGACTTTGTACGTCGTCGAATCGGCCCAAGCTGTCTTCCTGGGCCTTCCAGCCATTGAGGCGCTCAGTGTTGTAAAATTCGTTGATGCTCTTGAATATAAAGAGTATGAGCGAAGCTAACCCCAGCTTTTGTCTGGTCTTGGCGCGATGTCGGGCGAGTACACCATTCGCTTGAAGGCCGAAGCGATACCTTTCGATATTTTCACTCCCAGGCGAATTCCCATACCCTTAAGGGATGCCGTAAAATCGGAACTGGCTAAGATGGAAGCCAATGGAGTCATCCGGAAGGTAGACGGCCCAACCGACTGGTGTGCAGGCATAGTGCCCGTACTGAAACCTTCCGGCGAAGTTCGCCTCTGCGTAGATCTGACTCAGTTGAACAAGTGTGTACGGGGTGAACGCTTTGTCTTGCCAACAGTAGACGACACCTTGGGCCATTTGGCTGGTGCTTCCTATTTTTCAAAGTTGGACGCTAACTCGGGTTTTCTCCAGGTCATGTTGGCAGGGCAGAGTCAGCCACTAACGACATTCATCACCCCGTTTGGCCGCTGCTGCTTCCAGCGGTTACCATTCGGAATCAGCTCAGCTCCAGAATATTTCAAAAGCGAATGGGTGAAGTTTTGGACGTTTTGCAGGGAGTAGCAAACATGATGGATGACATTTTAATTTTCAAAGCCACAGAGGCTGAGCATGGTGTGAGGTTGCGCGCTGTTTTGGAACGGTTGAAAACAGCCGGCGTCATGCTTAACCGGGAAAAATGTTCGTTTGCAGTTCCCGAAGTGACACTCTTAGGCTACATTGTGAATACCGCGGGAATCAGGCCAGACCCGAAAAAGGTACAGGCCATTAAAGAAATGGCTACAGCTTCGTCAGTTGCAGATGTGCGCAAATTTTTGGGCATGATTAACTACTTGGCAAGGTTCGTTCCGAATCTCGTCGAGATATCTGCGCCGCTGCGTGAGTTACTTGTGAAGGATAAAGGTTGGTGCTGGGACTTGTCACAGAAAAAATCTTTCGATTTCTTGAAGGCACTGATTTCTTCCGCGAAATGTGTCGCGAAATACAATCCGAAGCTTGCCACTGTCTTATCAGCCGCTGCGTCGTCGTTCGGAATCGGTGCTGTTTTGGCGCAGGTGCAGCCAGACGGCCAAAGCCGACCTGTGGCCTATCTTTCTCGTTCGTTAACGCAATCCGAGCAGCGATATGCACAAATAGAAAAAGAAGCACTGGCGTTGACGTGGGCAGCCGAACGATTGGAATGTTATCTGAACGGGCTTGACTTTCAATTTGAGACTGATCACAAGCCATTAGTGACGGTCCTCGGGAAATCGCCGGTAGATGTGCTGCTGCCAAGAGTACAAAGATTTCAATTGAGGCTTACGCGATTTTCTTCATCGATTGTTTGCGTACCCGAAAAGCAGATTGTTACTGCAGATACCCTCTCTCGGCGCCCCGGAAAGAAACTGACTTTATTCTGGGGGAATTGTCACTCGAGGAGGTGTCGAGTTTCGTAACCGGCTGCGTCAGTGAAGTCAAGCTGTCGGCGCACCTTGACAAAGTACGGTTGGCACAAGAACAAGACGGCTCATGCCAACAGCTTTTGTTGTATTGTCGTAAGGGCTGGCCACGCTTCACAAATGTGAACAGTTGGCTAAGGCCCTATTGATCAGAAAGAGCAAACCTTACTATTTGTGATGGTGTGCTAATGTGTGGGTCTCGCCTTGTAATTCCTCAAAAACTCGGAAGAGAAGTTTTGACTTCACTGCATGAAGGCCATCAGGGTATTGTCAGATGTCGCGCTAGGGCTCGAGAGTCGGTCTGGTGGCCCGGTCTGAGCTCGGAGTGGAAAACTCTGGTGAACGATTGCCTGCAATGTGCAAAGCTCCGGGTTCAGAGAGCAGAACCGATGCTGCCGTCGGAAACGCCTGCTCTGCCGTGGCAAAAGCTGGGGGCAGATCTTTTCCATTTTAACGGAAAGGAGTACCTTGTGGTTGTTGACTATTTTTCCCGTTTTAGAGAGCTAGCATTGCTGTCGTCAACAACGTCTGCTGCAGTCATTGTACCGGTCAAAAGCTTTTTCGCTAGACATGGTATTCCGGAAGTTTTAGTTACGGATAACGGTAGTAAATTTGTATCCGCGGAGTTCGAAACGTTCTCAAAAAAGCTACGAGTTCCGGCACGTGACGTCGAACCCTAGGTACCCACAATCTAATGGAGAAGCTGAACGAATAGTTCAGACAGTAAAACGGATGCTTGATAAATCAGCCGATCCGTACTTGGCGCTTCTGGCGTACAGGAGTACCCCTGGTCCTCTGGGAAGAAGCCCATCGGAATTGCTCATGGGTAGACGCCTGCGCTCTACGCTGCCTGCGCACCCCAAAGAGTTGACACCATCAAGGCTGAGTTGCCTTAAGAGCCTCAGAGGGAAGGATGCAGCTTTCCGCCGCCATGCGGCGAGCCCGCTTCCGCGGTTGCTACCTGGAGACCGGGTCTGGGTGAAGGACTGTCGAGTCCGGGCTACAGTTCTGAGACCGACCTTTTGTCCACGGTCTTATCTGGTGCAAACAAAAACAGGAGCGGAATCGCAGAGGAACCGCCGAGCCCTGACACTGTATAAAGAACAGGCACAAGAGAGAAGCGATTCCTCTTATGAATTTCCAAAGGGTCCTGGGGAGAGGCAAGACGAAGTGCCAGAGAACCAGGGGATCTTGACAGAGCCTTCCGCGCTCAATTCTGATGCAGCAACTCCAGAGGAGAGTGGTAGAGAGGGTATATATTGGAATAAAACAGCGCACAGATACAAAAAGGAAGAGACAAACCGGACAGGACAGAGCGCTGACTCGCAACTAAATCTTCTTTACTGAACGAAAAAGAGAAAGACAAAGGGAAAGAAAAAGATACAAAAAAAAGAAGAAAAAAATAAAGAAAAAAAGAAAAAGAAGAAAAGTCCCACTATTATACGCAATCGCACGCGCACCTTTCACCCATGGTAGCTGACTACGGCACGCGCTGGACCCTCATTGTCAACTTCAGGAATTCCAGCTCCTTGCCTGACAACGCCACTGACTCCACATCCACAGCAGCGGAAAAAGTGTATCAGCGCAGCATCAGTGGCGTTGTCAGGCAAGGGGCTGGAATTCCTGAAGTTGACAATGAGGGTCCAGCGCGTGCCGTAGTCAGCTACCATGGGTGAAAGGTGCGCGTGCGATTGCGTATAATAATGTGACTTTTTTTTTTCTTTCTTTATTTTTTTGTATCTTTTTCTTTCCCTTTGTCTTTCTCTTTTTCGTTCAGTAAAGAAGATTTAGTTGCGAGTCAGCGCTCTGTCCTGTCCGGTTTGTCTCTTCCTTTTTGTATCTGTGCGCTGTTTTATTCCAATATGTACCAATATGTACAACGATTACCAACTATACTTCGTTTCACTTTATCTGCGAGCGAAGCCAAAGCTAGAAGCGCGAGACCAACGCTTTTTGCGTTTCTGCCCTGCTCGCACGCTCGAGCAAAGCCTGAACGCACGGAGCTTCGTGCTCGCGCTTCCAGCTTTGCCTTCGCTCACAGAGGGTATGTACGTCACGCGTTATGGAACACTCGTGAAAAGGCCTCACTTTTAGGGTTGTATCTAGACTTAGAGAAGTTTATTTTGTTTTTTGTTGCACTGTTCTAGTTTTTACTCGTGGATGCTTTATAATTAAGGTGTTGCATTATTGAAAGAAAAAAGGGGAGATGTGGTGTCATCCTGACCGTGTTGTCGCACTGCTGTGTCATCACTGATGTCATACTAGCCGACCTGTGCGCATGCCCGCGTTCGCTCGTCTCTTATCGGATGTACAGCGCGTGGCACTATATACGCGCATGGAATAAACCAAGTTCTGCTGGGAACTACGTCGTTGTCTGCTCCTTCGTCGCTCCGCAAGGCACGCGACAGGCTTCACCAATATTGCAACGTGCCCCCTCCTAGTACTTATAACCTCCTTGTCTTCGATGAAGTTTCTCACTCGCTTTGTTTTTTGAGTTTTGTTACGATGGCGAGGGCGATGCGGCGATGTTCGTTGGTTCGACCACAGTTGTTCCGACAAAACTCATTTGACGCAAAGTGAATGTGGTTGTTTTACTCGACTTACATTTGAACTTTCAAATGTAAAAATAAACTGTTTTAACATTTATATAATTATTTGCAATAAAGCATGTTGGAGTGCATTGTGAACTAGACTGAAGCTTGGCCGGCTTAGCTTCCTTTTATTTTAACATGGCGGCGACCATCGTTGTCCCCAGCGCCTCCTCTATCACATGTCCCGTGCTCGACTTACTGTATTTGCTGTGCATTGGCTGTCCTGTTATCCACCTCCTGCGATCCTCATCAGCCACAGGCATGCTGTCTACGTATTGTGTGCCCGTCGGAAAGAAGATCCTGTCCTCTCGGAAGCAAGGCCCACACTAGGGCTGTTTAGACCGTGGCTCGGACGTCGTCGGCACTCATGAACCGCGTCCGCGAGCCTCACGTCGTTTGCTTGGTTCCTTTACGTTTCAGGCGACGAACGAGGGTTGGGCGATCCCCCAACCCTGGCCTCATCCCTACAGGCCCTAGCTGGTGAAAAACAGCCTACGACAACGCGACGTCTTTGGAATGCGGTTACTACGATCGGTGGCTCTTAAAACATAAGTCTTCGACGTGAATGCTTTTTGGTTCTCGTATGACACGAACTGTCGAGACGGGATGTTGGAGCGTAGGGTAGCATAGTGGTAACGCCTCTGACTCATACGCCGCGATTGAGGGTTCGATTCCCAGTGGGGGCTTGCTTTTTCTTTTTTCTGCAATATTTCGTTTTGTTGAGGCTTTTGGCAATATTTCCATTTCTTTCTTATGATTAACACTGAAAAAAAAAAAACGAATGTTTTTGACGAAACATCGCTCAGCTTTCTTTCCGGCGGAGCATGGGGGTTCAGCGGGGCTTGGGTTGCAGGCTGGTTTATGCAAAGCGTTTGTTTTGTGTTCTGGTATATTTCCCGGTATAAACCCAGACTGTTAAACCGTCATTTGAATATGTGGTACGCTTCCTGGTTTATGCAAACCGTTTTTTTCAGATTTCAGGTTTGTTTTTCATACTGTAATCCTGTTTTTTGTGTTTTTTTCGGTAGGACTCTTTATAAAGATCTGTGAATATTCCCTTTTTTCACTTGTGATATATCTCCTTTTACTTTTGTTTTATACAGAAACTACAGTTGCAGACATTTTTTTATTGCGTGTTGCACTTTTATGTAGATATTTTTATTTTCTTGTCTCTAATTTGATTCAAATTCGTCAAAATCAGGTGTAATAAATTATTTCGGTTTTTCGCGAGTCACCGGCCTCATCGCTTTAGTTATGAGTGTTTGCCGGTGTGACGAACTGGTAAACTGCCACAGCTTTCCCGCTTATCGGTGAGTTCCGGGTGACCGCTGTGACGATCTGGTTCACCGGTTTAGCGCACTGGGCAACCGCTTTGCTTTCCTGGAGTTCCGGTAATGCCCGGTACGACCGGAGCCACAGTCCGGTACACCAGATAGGGCCACCGCTATCAAGCTAACGGGGCTAGAACTAAGTAAACCGGTCCCGCTAAACACTCCGGGCCGCCGGTATGGCGTCACCTGGACCCCGGACAACGTATACCGGTCCCTGTATAACTACTCCGGGCCGCCGGTATGATGCTACGGGGCTCCGGTCTAAATATATCGGACCGGTATGGACCGGTACGATCCGGTATAACTCCATATGGGTTTTTTTCAGAAGGGGCGTCAATTCTGGGAAGAACATGGCGTCTGAAATCTAGCTCAGTGGTGCGCTGCGGAGCCATAGTTTTCCCAAAGGCTGCACGTTTCACGTACCTCGTTCCTCGACGCATCTTTCGCTACTTTTAAAACATAAAGGGTCTTAAGGTACCGCAGGTACCGCTGCATTTCTGCTCGAGGTGCGTGGCGTAGGCCGTCTCCTTTGTATTTGCTGTGGACAAAAATGCTACGCGCTTGCGCGCAAGGTACTAGAGCGTCTCGCACTCCGCGTGCCCGGGAAGGACGAACTCCTAGATCTGGCGCGTAGTAGCCTCGCGCGATGTGCGGTGAAAGCACGTGCAGGGTACCGGTGAAGCCCCTCGATGTGTCTGCGTTTGTATTTCAAGAAGTGTCTCGAGCGACCCTTGGAAGCAGCGTGGTGCCTTTGCACTGAAATGAGCGGCTTTTGAAAGCGAATTGTGGCGGAGCACCCGCTCGTGGCGCGTTTCTTGCGCGTTTGCAAAAGAATGGTTGGCGGCACTTGAAAGCGTTAATTTTATCGAGGCACTTTAGGTACCGGTGCCAGCGCGCAGCGTCATGAACGAGTGGCATGCATTCAATTTCCTGCTCAACACACGAGCGTACTAACACATTTGAGCCATCATTGACTTCCAGAAACCGCAGAAAATAGATGCAGAGTTAAAGCAAAGGTGCAGGCGAGCTGGTTGGATATAGACATTTTAATCCTGCACTCTAAGAACAAATGACTACCCTGGGTAGTCAAAATGGCGTTTTGGAGGCTTTGACTATCCCAAAGAGCGAGTGCCTAGACTTTGGGCAAAGTGACGACCCTCAACCGCTGTGGAATGACCACCTTCCTTCAGGTGACGAAAGGGGTGGTCACTTTCGAATCTGATGTTCACGTGCAGGCAGTGGTAAATGATATTAGTAACTTAGATAACTACATAAAGACTATTAATTATGTTCCTTTTTAGCTTTCGTGATACTTTAAGATCCGCCAAATTTACATCTCTTGGGCAATTCGCGTAAATTGATGGAATACAAATTTTGTCGGCGCGAGCTGCAACACTGGTTCTCAATAGCTGGGCCTGGCTTGGCATCAACAACGAACGAACGACCCGTTTGGTTTGTCGTGAGTGTTTGCCAAAATGAGGTAAGTTAAGGATAGTTTTTTGCGCATTTTATTGTAAAGATTATTTAAAACAAAATTACTTGTTGCATATCTGATCGTATTGAACCATTGGACACTGAGACCAAGGATCGACAGGGTAAACATGCTCATAGGTATGTGACTGTGTCGCCCGTACCGTTTTCCTCAATCTCGGAGTGGTTGGATTTCTGAGCTGCACCCATCGTGGTTGTGATCTCCCGGCTGTACGTACGTAGCCTGTGAACTTCGAATTCAGCAGCGAGTTGCAGTTCAGTGACATTGTAGTAATTGACTTTTACTAGATGAGTAAAGTTATACGCACACGTCGTGCACCTCGATCGAAAAATGCTATAAGCACTACGCGAAGCTCGTATAAAACGAATGGTTACAAGTTTCCGAAGCGGTGGCATAGCATGAAGAGCCCGGCTGTGCAAAGGGGGACCGGCTCCATTCGGTACAGGGAAACTTGCGAAGGTTCCCTGTCCCGGCATCCACTAAGGACTTGTTCGTTCAACTCCACCTCGAGGTGCTGCCTGTGAAGGTCTGGTTGGACGCGAGGGGTGTCTCCTGGTCTACGAACTGCGACCTGTGTGGCGCGAGTGAGACGATACAGCACGTCTTCGTCGTGGGCTCAAACGCGTACCTCTTCTGGGACGAACTCAGGGTGGCATTTGGGCAGCATTTTGAAATCGAGTGGCTAACCTTTAAGTATTTGCACCTCGGAGGTGCCGACAATTCGTACGTAGCCCCGGCAATTGTCCTGCTAGGTCTGCAGTCCATTTGGTTGTCGCGCACTGACATGGTGGAATGTCACACCGACGCCAGGCCGACATGGGACTACTTCACGTGAAGGCTGAGGTGGCTCCACTCGATTGCCGCGAGAGAGGAATACCACGAAGGAAGGGAATGGCAGCACATAAAAAAGACCAGCGCGCCTGGAAACGAAGGGACAGGAGCGGGGCTAACTAGGGTTCCCCCACTTCCTGGCCCGCTAGAGGCTGATTACGGCCAGGCAACGGTAGAGTTCCTTATACGGGAGCCAGAGTTGCGCGTTCATCCCCGTAGCGCCGTCTTTCCTGCACGGCATGTTGATCCTGCTCCTCACGTGACCGAATTTGGCGAATAGAGGCGCCGCGCGTTCAAAAGTAGGGGTACGTATGGCGGTGCGCGTGCAACGTCTACTTTCCTGCACGGCACTTGAGCCGGCTCCTCACGTGTTTGGATCTCGGCGAATTGCTTCGCGGCGGCACGTGGAAAACAGACGCGCAACTCTGGCTCCCGTAGGGAGCCTATTAGCCCCGTGCGCGACCGAAAGCGTCGCTGTGGTCGGCCTTCCACGATTGGCCGAACGCTGACTATGACGTCGGAAAGGGGATTTTCATCGACGGAAATAAGAGGAATGAAAGAACTTTAATTTTGACGGTGTTGGCAGTGTTCCTTTGAGAGCGCAATGATTTCAAGCTTCCACCATGCTAATAACAAACACCATCGAACTCGTTGTTTGCACGGTTATGACGTCACAAGGGGGAACCACAGGAGGGCGCCACCAAAACTTCTCGCCGCTAATAGACCTTTCCAGTGTTTACAAAATCACAGTCCAGCGTGCGGTCTTCACAGCCCAGCACGTGCGTGTTCGTCGCTTCGGAAAGCGAGCAAAGCACGCGCCATACGTACGAACGCTCAAAATGGCACCGGCCACAAGCTCGTTTTTGGAAAGGTCTATACAGAAACTCTAGGCAACGGGATTCGTAAAATCACGAGAACAAACTTTTTTTTATTTGTCTGTTAACCGGGTCTGACTTTTTGTGCTATCTTGAGAGCTGTAAACCGTGGTTGAATTGTTTTTGTCTCTCTGTCCTCATAATAGAATCACTAAACATGTGAAAGTGTCCACTCATGTTACGTGTAACCGCAATATGAAATAAACTTGTTTTGGTTGAAAACAAAAAGGAAAAGAAAGGTGGCATGGCCAGCTCATGGCATAGTAGTAAGGTGTCTGCTTCATACGCAAGTGGGCGCGGGGTCGATCCTCGGTGGGCCTACTTTTTTTTTTTCTAGAGCAATTTTTTTTTGTTTAGCATTTGGCGATATTTACAACATTTTTTTATAAATAACACTAAAAAAGTTGAATGTTGACGAAACTTTGCAGAACTAAATAGTATAGGACTTTCTTTCCGGAGGTTCAATTGGGGACAGCGGGGCTTGGATTGCCGGCTGGACGCCGCGAAGCGGCGAGTACGGGTTAAGTTTTGTCATTAGCAGCCGCACACTGTCGCAGCGAAGCGGCGTGAACGCAGGTCGGGGGGGGGGGGGGGGGGGAGGAGTTAACGCGCTCACCAGCGATACACGCGCCGTCCGAAAAGGGTGACCCAAATGGCATATGCTCTCCGCATAGTGCGTATAGCCATTTCCGGTCGAAGTACACGACGTAGTGCGTATAGCTTTACTGTTACCAGATGGTTGCGTCGTCACGGGCACTATTTGTGTTGTTACAAGCACCAGCTCGAAGCTTGAACTCGCGCCTGTTTCGCCGGTCGTGTTCTTCAATTTTGATGTTCTGCTCTTCGATTCATTAAACCTAAACCTGAAAGTCCATCACCTCTGCATCGTCACCCGTCAGGGCATCCCATAGCCCTGCGGCTCTACCGTCCCTTCCTGGATGTCTCCTGCCGCCAAGTAGCAGCCTGATCGTCGAACCACCAATGTAGTCTCCTCTACATCAGAGAATCACTACATTTTGGTGCTTCAGCTACCACTACATTTTGGTGCGTCGGCCGCCACTATGTTTTCATGCGTCTGCCCATCCCGTTCTTTCGACTGTTTAGCTCTTTCCTGGGCAGAAAAAGAGCCCCTGCGGTATTTCACGACGTTCTTGCGCTCATGCTCGCTTAGTTTTTTTAGGGCAGCATATAAGCTTCTGAGGTACTTCGCAGTGTTCCAACGCTTGTGTTCCTTCAGCTTTTTTAGGACATTAAATAAGCCCCTGAGGTTCCTCACAGCGTTCCAACGCTCGCGATCGTTGACTTTACCAGTCTGCCCTGCAAGACGTGGCCTTTCAAATCTTATCTTTTCCCCTTGGCCGGTCGCTCTGCTGTACTCGGTTTTGGACTTTACGAAATTTCATTGCTTTCAGGCATGGCTTTTCAAACCTTCTGACCTTTTCCCCTTGGCCGGTCGCCCTGCTGTACCCGGGTTTGGACTTTACGAAATTTCATTGCATTCAAGACGTGCTGCCCTATACCCCGCTCACCCCTCAGCTGAGACTGCAGTGGGAACTATGTGCCTGCCAAACAAATCAGCCGCCTTCCTTTCATCACCTGACCCAGGCCTCAGTAACTGGGTATGAGCGGGAACGTGATCACGTAACAAAAGAGGGATGTATGACTGGTCCACTGAGGACGTAGCTTCCACCGCAGTCTCAGCTTAGGGATGAATGGAATATAGTCAGCGCGCAAGATGGCTGCCCAGCTCCGGCCTTCTAAGAAGGTGGCGTTTACAAGACGGCCACTGTCTTCATAGGCCTCCTTGCTCGAGACCCTATGGCGAAGAACCAGCGTGCACGAGCACCTGCGCGCCACAAAGCTTCACCAACGGCTGCCCGTACGCGGAGGAGCTGGCATATCCTCCACTGTGGTCTCGGCCGATGCTTCTATCTGCTTTGTGTCTCAGTGAACCACCATCACTATTACGTTACTCTCCAGCAGTATGGCATTATATGAGCCGTGTTCAGCATTGGTTGGAATCCGACCAGCTGACCCGAACCTGCACCAGAGGCATTTAACAGGATTGGGCAAATGTCTGGCACCTTTTTACATGGTCTTAAATGTCTTTGTCAACACCGGGGTACCAGAAGATAGTGTATGCCAAGCTCTTGATGACTGACCTGCCTGGATAGCTGTCATGGAGCATAGCCTTCTGCATACTGATAATGCCTGCTCAATTGCCGGTTGCCAGCTATCACCACAAGGGTGCGTTGCTTCCCTATAAAAAACAGAAAATGTGAACAACGAGAATAAGCCTCTCTCGTGCGTTCTTGTATTTCTGGTGCTGTTTTTGTCATTTGTCGTTGTACATGGCGGGGCTGTCATTTAACGAGACCCCAAGCACCACCCGGGATCAGGGAAAGTGACTGAAGCTTATTTCGAGGAAAGACTGCGTCCCAACTTCTGCCTCCTATATACGCAATAGTGTGCGGTAGGCACCTTTTTGTGAATGACCTTAAGGAAGGCCTGTCTGGTCCCCCTTCGTGCATTCTGCTCAGGCTCCGCTCAAAGCCCAGCTCGGCTGAAACCTCCCTGGTGTCAAAACAGGACCTTCCAGGTCCTGTTTTGGTGCTGCTTGACCGGCTCTCACTGCTTACTTACCCACATCATTCTCGCACTGCTCGAGGTATATAGTGACGGTCGCCTGACAACAGGCACAGTGCGCCATTATGAAACGTGAGCCCCGGCGCAGCTAACACCTTCCACACTGCTTACGTGACTTCGTGGCGGTTGTTACCCCAGAGGACCCTGGCCGCTGCAATTCCTTTTCACCTTCTAACTTTGAAGCCAAACCAATTATGCCGCAAAACCAAAGCGTGCACTACCTTTCAGCATTTTAGCACCGCTTCTCGGCATCATTGTCGTTGTAGGAATGCTCTGTTTGTTTGTAGTATAGATGGTGATATCACATCTTCCTAGTCACTCATGGTGCTTGCTGTAACTGCGCAGAACATGAGAACATTGAAACTGCATAGAGCTTACACTGCTGTGGAATAAACAAAATATGCGGATGCAATATCTGCTTGCGTCAGCCAGCTCACCACAATGCGACATCGGGACGTGCCATGTCACAGTGTCGTAGGACGCCAGCTACGCTTGATGTGGGAACCATCACACAATGCCTGTCTTTGTCGTGCATGTGGTTCACGTTTACTTTGCCAACTGATGCAATGGAAAGAGTTTGGTGGAGGCTATAGAGTTGGCAGGCTACGACCGCCTGAGCATTCAGCTAACTGGTGATTTCACTTGGCTACTCGTTTCAGTGGAATGTCTAATCTTGGTTCTGTTGCCCGTAATTAGTGTTGGCTAGTTTGTTCAATAGTAACTATGTCTGTCTATCTAAGGAAGCCTAAAAATAGCTTTGCTAAGGCTGCACTAGCCTTGACAATTCTTTTTCTTGAGACCGGGATAAGACCACCTGATTTCATTTTGAGCAAGCCAGCACACTGCAGAGGAGGAATGACCCAGATTTAGCGTGAAGTTATAGGTTTCACATGAGCACATTTCATTTGTAGCTGAAAAGGAGGTGTCACTTAATGAGAAAGACAAGTGAAACAAAAACATTATTAGGTATTTCGGTTAAGAAAGCTGTGCATACTTTAGCTCAGCTTTCAGTATTTTGGGCACATTTTGCTTTGTAGCTGTGAGTTCATTTATGATGACTATTAGTTCACTTGGAGCATGTAAAATACATTGAACGTGACAGACAACCGCATTTGAGCATCAATCATATGTCTGAGCTGTGCCTTAAGTTTTTTTTTAGTTGAAGTGTATGCCTCACTTGGCTCGATCAGTATCTACTTCACGTACTGAATACCTTTTTACAGGGTTGCGTCGCCAATGAAGTCATGTGCGCTTGCGGGCGTTTGGTGAGTGGCGTCACCAATCGCCATGAGCCCCGAGCCCAGCATGGGTTCAGACCCCCTGCATGCCTGGCTATGCTATGTGTCCCCGTATCTGATCAAACTGGGGTCTTGGCACTTGAGCCAACCCCTTGCTCGGTTTCCTTCAAGGGCCCCCAGGTTAGGCAACACACCACCCCAGCCCGCGCTCCTCACAGACAGAGGTCCTGCGTTGGCTCGCCCAGGACGATTCGGTCAGTTGATTTGCTTCACCTCTCCTTTCTTCTGATTTTCTTCTCCATCCCTGTTTTCAACCTCTCATCTTTCAGATGTAACAGAATTCTTTGAAAGGGAAGAGCAATTATATAGCCCATGGATGTTAAAAACTACCAGGGTGTGACATGATGATACCAAATACTTTACTTTCAAAATATCTCACTTCATGAAAATCCAATGGCCTTGGCACGAATAGTCTTTGCGTGGTTAGAATGACTGGATGCGCAGCAGCCTCAGGGTTTTCCTCTTTGAATAGACTAATCTCACCAGCCAATTTCGTTAAGCCGCCGCTGCCGCAATGCATCAAAGCAACTTTAGTCTTTTTGCATGTGGGAGAACCCGCTGGAGCTTTGCGCGTGACAAGACGACACGAGCCATCTCATGCGCTGCCGCCTGCCTCCTGTGAACTTAAGTTTTGGCGCCGTCACGCATGCATTAAACGCTTAGTTAGATCTGTCTATTGGGACGATTGATGGCAACAATAGATTACTGTTGCCATCTATGGTTGCGGACACCTGGAGCACTAGTTGGGACAGCTGTCTCTACTGTCTCGGCAAACCCGATATCTCGGTGTGCCCACGGCATCTCCCTTTCTTGGTGCGGCATGACTACTGTACAGCATGAACGGTGTGATCCTCATGTATTCTCTCAGATGCGTGGTGTCTACACCACTAGATGGGCAACATTTGGCACTGTGGGTGCGCTGGCCTAATTTAATGAAGACAAATGTATTTTTCCTTGTAGAGTATTTGGTGACATTGTCAACGGGCATGCTTGCAGCCAGGCTAGCAATGGCCATGGTGAGGTGACTCGCATCCCAAATGTCCCAAGATGCCTCTGTCACATTTCAATCATTGCGTTTGATGTGCTTGCACGAATGGGACATTTACAATAAAATATAGCAGTCCATTCCAGATAGATATGAAACATATAATTTTAATGAATCTGTATATGCTTGTAGTTTAATTTCATTATCACTGCAGGGTCAGAAGATTAAGTGACAACGAAATTTGATTGGTTTATTTTTCCTGGTTTTGTAATCAGTGGTTCTAGGTGCATAAACAAAAGACATAGGCATAGTTGCATGTTATGACTCCAAACGTTTGGGTCTATACAGCATGAATGATTGTATTTTTGGTGGTGATCATACCAAAAATAGCATGTTGTTATTTCAGTGGTTGCTGCTCGTGAACTCGAGAGGCTGTAATTGGAGCTATTGCGACCTCAAGATGTAACGATATTTCAGCTGCTCGTCAGATAATGGCCAGGCGGTGGAATGGATCCTCAATCCTTTGGCGTGCTTGTTGGTTTAGACTGTGAAACTTCCAAAATTGTGTTTGCCTTGCAATTTCAAAATGTTAAAAAAACAATTCGTGTGAAGCCAGCGTAAAACATCTCTGTTTGCTACATCTTTACAGGTTTGTCACCCTGTTTATTTTTTGTCCTTTTCTTTTATAGTGATTTAGAGCTGTTGTTTGCAACACCGGAGCCCACGGCCGAGCACAGCACCTCATGCGGCAAGCACCAGCAAAAAGACGCGAAAGAGTGTTCACAGACAAGGCCCATCATGTAATCGATGCCACCAGCCCAACAGCCCACAAGACCACATACTGTATGCAATAAACCAGTTGTCGTCGTTAACCTGTCTCGACTACGACACGCCGGCAGCGGAGGGATCCAGTGTTTCCCATGGAAAGAACAAAGGCTAAATAAAAATGATAGGAGACGAGTGAACATTGCAGTATGTGCTCTTGCTATTTGTGTTGCTATTTGTGTTGCAGCCACCGACAGCTTGTCAGCTACCCTTGAATAGACCCTTTTAAAAAGTGTGCGCCATCTATAGACCTTTTCATCTCAGTAGTTACCCGACCGGCGGACAGAGGGCGCTGACGCACTCGGCGCCATTGGGTGGCTTCAATATGGTTGGTTTCGGTTTTAGCGCGCTCTCGGCTGTGTTGCTGTGTTATGTCATTCTCGCCTAATTTCGTCATACAAATTTGACCGTTATAGCGCACAACTAATCAAACTGTGGTATTCAGCCAATTCGAGAACTACGAAGTGGTTTGGAGTCATATTCGCGGACTTTTTTACGAAAGCTTTACGATGCATCTGGTCATGTTCGTCGCTAATTTCGGTTTGGCTCGGCGGCGGAACGACTACGATGCACAAGGAGGGTTCCATCGTCTACGGCCTGACCCACTGACCCTAGTTTCAAACAAAAACAACTAATGAGGAGACTTCTGAGTAAATATATAGTAAAAATGCAGGTCCAAAACCTGATTAAAAACCTCCTAAATTGCGAAAAACACACGAAGTCGCAAGTTCACTGACTGATTTTCGCGGACACCAACTTTCTGTGAACTTTAGAAACTCGAAATGTCTCCTATAATATGCAGATATTCTAAGAAATAAGTGATATTGTCTCGGGCTGTTTTTTTTTTTAAAAAATTAAGTACTCAAAATATATTCGATGGTCCGCGTCCTAGGTCGGGTGGGAAATTCCTTTAGCTATTGACCTTGCTAAAGTACTTATTAACAGCATTTAACAACGTTGGCGTTAGAAAATGAACTATTTGTTTTACTGACATTTGATTACGACGTGCTTGGCACATGAGATAAGTGAAGTCCATCAATTGGAATCTGAAATCTTGTCTTTGTACAAACTTTGCCAAATAAAATTAAGGGCACGAGAGAAGTGATCTCTCGTACGTTTAGTTGAAATCGAATGCTAGGCACGACTTCATGAACCTTCAGTGACAGATCTCCATGCAAACTGATGCGATTTAAAATCAACAACCCTGAACTTGGGTGATTTCCATGTAGATGGCTTCTTTTCGGCATCACATAATGCGAGCCTTAGACACTCTCAAGCTGCCTGTAACAGATTATTTCACAGGGGTCTTTGTGTTTAAAATAAATAAAATTTATTAATTAAATTTTGTATAAAAATGTTAACACCCTTTAATGACTGCAGATATGTGACCGAGCATAGTGTACAGTTTCTCTAAATTCATAAATAAACAAATCAAGCAAATGTTTCTATTGCGAAAACGATTTAAGACCGTCTATCAGATTTAGGTGTAATGTCGTGCACAAACAAATCGCCCGCTGTGGACGTTACCATTATCCCAAGCATCAGATAAAATGTGAGTTAAACGTTCGTCACCTGTATATCTTATATGTCCTATATAATCAAAAACAACTATTTTAAATTTCTTATGAAGGCAAGGCCGGAGGCTTTCAGGAAACAATAGCTTCATATGCTGCGTAGTATTTTGGTCACATTCCGTAAGATTTTAAATGCGCGATTATACGTATACATTGCACTATACTTATTTCGAATATTCCGCCACTATCACTGTGTAAATTTAAGTTGTCATAAATAATTGGGCTCAATATGCGCCAGGTCTGACGCTGATTTCTTTATCTCCTCCCTCCTCACGCGTATCCGGTACGCCGACGGTGAAAATACTTAGTCAAAATCGGTTACAAAATTAACTGCATACGTAGTCGTGCACATAATGATGGCATGCAATTAAGTTGTAAATGTAAACATCGGGCGGCAATTTGCAATAAGGCGAGAAACGCGGTGAAACGAGACGAAAAACGCGAATGCCGCGCCTTCGCCAAAACGTGGAGGGGAGAGTGGAGTTACGAGTTGAAGCCACCTTATGGCGGCCTCGTCACGTGATTCCAAGATGGCAGCGCCCATGCGACGGAGGCCGAAAAGGTCTATACTCTGTTCACTTTTAAGCTGAGACTACAGTGCCAGCCGGACCAATCAGCCACCTCCCTTTTTATCACCCAGTGATGTGACTGCTGCGCCATTTGTACCAAATATAACAGCTGCAGTCGTCGCTACTTGACCAGATCGTTAATATAGGCTTGTGCGGGTTTTCAGGACTTTCGATAATCGCCTCAAATAACATACTATTAGATTAGATTTCGCACCAAGCACTGACAGTACTCAAAAGTTTCGCAATAAGTCTCGTGGTCTTTTCTGTAGGGGTTAGTTAGCTTTGTTGAGTGCGCTTCTCACCGCATACTATTGTACTGCAGTGAAGCGAAAACTGTGAACTAGGCGTCGCGATGTTGCGTGTCTTGCTTCGCCGCAGCGCACCCTTGTGTTAAGGGGAAAGGTACTCCTCCAGAGCGAGACGTGGCGCAAGAAGGTATATATGGACTCTTTTGTAGGTTTATTTTGTATGCTTTGTTTTTTGTCTGATTTAAGAATTGCAGTTTTGTTACAACCCCTCCCCCCCCCCCCTAGAACTTGAAGGACACATATATCTAGGTACTCAAAATGATTGTATTTTAACATTTGTTCAGTGGGATTACGTACCTAAAATAATAATTCACGGCAGTTTGTGCAGTCCTTCATCAGCCGTCTTATTACCGTGGCTGGTACTTCTACATGCAACTCAACAGCTGGATTTTGTTCTCCTCCTAATATTTTCCGTCTCTCCCCCTCACATTTGCAGCGATATAAATGAAAATGAAGTGTGCGGTTATGCTTCAAAAGCTCTTTTTGCTTCTACGAAATGAACTTTTAACTTCTCCAATAGCTGCTCCAAAATGACTACGACCAATCACATCACTGCTCTTATCACCTGTCCCCGCTCTTTGCGCGTGGGTATGGGCATGGGCGGGAGCGTGATGACGTGGCGAAACAGAGACGTGTAACTGGTCTAACGAGGACGTAGCTTCCATCGCCGTCTCAGCTTAGAGGGGAACGGAGTATGGTAGCTGCAGCACCAATTATCGAAGTCCGCCATTTCCGGCACACTCTCTGGCCGATGTTGTTTGATGTTACAGAGATAGTGGCCTCTTCTCAATAAACCTGATGCATAATTGCTTGTTAGTCTGACAAGACAGAGAGTCGGTATTTTATTGTTAGCAAGCGCTGTCGGTACTGAAGCACGGTGGAGGCATTGGAAACAACCGTACGGGAAGTGTGCGATGGCGCGGCAGCTGTGTTTTTCACCTTCCGACCATGGAACGTGAACGAACAGTTTAAACAACTAACTGCAACTGTATGACGAAACTTTCAGAGGCCTATGCACACGCTGGCGACAACCCGCAGTGTGTAAGCTTTCACAGTGAAGGTGTAGGACTTGCTGCACCGCTTCGACGAGGTTGTTGCCAGCATGCAGAGGCCTCCTAGAGTTTCATCAGACAGTTGCGGTAGGTTGTTTAAACTGTTCATCCACATTTCATGGTCAGAAGGTGGAAAACACAGCTGTTGCTCTTTTGCACACTGCCCGTACAGCTCTTTCCAATGCCTTCACCGTGCTTTGGCACCGACGGCGCTTGCCAAAATTAAAATGGCGACGCTCTCAGTGTTGTTAGATCACCAAGCAATTTTGCATAAGGTCTATTGAGCCTATTTGACTGGTTGCCATCTTTTTGTTTAACATTGCATATATCGAAAGCTTTTGGCACAGTGAATCATACCAGGGTGGATGGAAAATTAACCGGAATGAATTTCTGAAAGGCGGGCCGTTTGTAATACCAGCTTCCTCAGCTAGCAGCGCTTAGCAGCACCCCTTACCAGTGAGTTTGTTGACTGGCATTGTCTGCTATAAATTTTTTTCCCAAGCACTTCAAAATTGTCTTCTGTTGTTTTTTTTTCGCAATGTTTGATATCAAGGAACAGCATGCGGCCGTGAAATTTTGCTTTAGAAACAACTGCCGGAAACTCTTGTAATGTTTCAGAGAGCTTACAAAGAAGATGCTAATAAGAAATCTCAAGTCTATGAGTGCTTTTCTCACTTTAAGTGCAGTGAATTATTGACCGACGCCAACCTCGTTCAGGGCGACCCTCAACCTCCTCAACTGATGAAAGCGTCGAAAAATTTGGGCATTGTTCACTCCGAGTTTGTTCTTGTTGGTGAATCATTTCATCAGGTGTTTTACCTGGGAATTTTGCGACACTTGCGAAACTCAGGAAGGCAGAAATACCCCGATGTGAGGGAAAGGGGGAATGATAGTCCCATCACAACAATGCCCCAGCACACACTGCCCTGTCAGTGCAACAATTTTTTAGCAAATATGGCATGGCACCACTTCTCCACCTCCCGTATTCTTAGGACCTCGCTCGCCCCGTGTGCTTTTTTTCTGTTCGCTCGTATGAAACGTCTTGAAAGGAAATCGTTTTGTGAATGTGTAAGGTCCTTCAAGTCAGACGTTGCAAAAAACGAAAAATGATTTTGAAGCGCTTGGGGAAAAATTCACAACATGCCGCTAGAGCCTTAGCAGACGACACCGGTCGGCAAACTGACTCGGGAAGGATGCCGCTCAGAGCTGCTAGAGGCGGATGCTGGTACTACGAACGCCTGGCCTCCTGAAGTTCATTCCAGTTACTTTTGGGTACCCCCTCATATTTTTTTCATTGTTGAAACTTTGGTTCTATGGCCCATTAAATCATATCCCTTTTCGTGTTATACATATTTTCCAATATTTTTTTTCGAAGGGTGAAATGACTGTGGTGTTGCATATTCTGACTTTTTAATGCTTGTAATGCATACATAACATTGTTTTTTTTTAAATGTTTCCTGTTTTCATGTACGTTTATTGGTTTGTTTCATATTCAAAGGTTCCAGCCAATAAGAATGGTGCAAAATTGTTTCTGGCTTCAGAAAGTACCATTACTATAATTATTATAGTTTGATAGACCAGTGCTGGAAAAAGACTTCTTTTTAGATTTACGTTTGAACAATGACTCAGAAGTACCTACACGGTTGTTTTAAAATGTTTAATTACTTTCAAAGGAAAATATTTTCAATATAAAATTGTATACCAGGTTTGGAAAATAAAATAATACAAACAATTGCCACCTGAACACTTTGTCTCCATTATAGCCACTTTATATATACATTAGGGCATTACAACCAAAACTATAGTGTATATATATATATATATATATATATATATATATATATATATACACAGTATAGTTTTGGTTCTAATGCCATAATGTGTTCAAGCTTAACACATTGTTTATATGAAGTGTCCCCATGCTTGGGAAGTGCCAACCTTTTCTTGTCATCACAAAAATAAGAAAAATAAGACTTAAAATAATTTTATAAAGGTGTACAAATTCTTCAAATGAAGCACATATAAAAAAATCTTGGCTATGCTACTTTTTGTTTTATATATAATTGTACCCCAATATATTTTTTACATAGGTTTAATTTGGGGTTTTTAAGTGGAGCGAGTAGGGCGACTCATCGGTCACTCGACCGACGCGGGAAAGCACGCCGCCAGCGTTTGCCCGCTATAATTAAGGGAGAAAAAAAAGAATTGAACACCACGAGACTACGAATTATGTTACCTTTAGCCGATTACTGTCCAGGAATGCAGATATTGTTGTAACTTTTGCTGCTATTGCACGCGGAACGAGCATGAGGCAACATGGCTTGGCTTGAGTAAGCTTATCACTGCGTGAATCTGAAACCAAAACTGGTCGGGAGCATGCCGTTTGGTGTTATACTTTAGCCAATTCCTTTCACATCATGTTGTCCTTCAAAGCGCTAGATTAAGAGAGTTGTCTAGCCTGCCCAATTTAAATACATAGACCACGTTGTATACCAATATACTTGCAAACACTTTTTTTATTCATCTAGTAAACAGTGGCAGTCACTTGCCTAATCCTTGTCAGAATGTTGTAGGGCATATATACGAATCGGGTTGGCTGGTTGGAGTAGAGAGTCGCGGAGGTGTTGGGTTGGAGTTGTTTGTGCCTTGTTGTACTGCTTACATGTATGCGCCTGTGATAGTGCCCGGTATCTTGGTGTTGTGTGTGCTGTTGTATCAGTAGTTGTATCTGTAGTAGGTACTTGAATAATATAAGTTCGTGGATGAGTATTTTTATTGCCATCTAGAGGTTACTACTACACTTCGTAGGTGGCGCAAGCTGCCGCTTGATTCAATAAGCTAAGTGTCGAGCAGTCCGGTAGCTATTGATTTACAAACAGCTGGCCTGTGGTCTACAGGCCTTCCTACGGCCCTGCTTCTCAGTTCGATAACAATCGTAATAATTGTGCCACTCAGCCACCTAAATGCTCGTTTTGTGTCGAAGAGCTGCGAAGTGCAGGCACACGCGCACGAATGGATAACCACGCCGGTAAACGTAAACCCAAACTAGAAAAGAAAAACAAATTGCGGTAGCGTTGGTGCGAGTTGAACGTCTCTCGTCGGTGTCGAAGAAAGCGCCCGCCCAGCGACTCATCGCCTCATACAAGCATATGTTGTGTTCAATAAAGTCAGCATGCCCATTCCTCATGTAACGATTTCTCTTTTGAGCCTTCTCCGTCGGTGGTAAAAATGGTCAATCTAGCGAGATGCCGTCGGAAACGATCGCAGCGATTCCGGCACACACATTGCCGTCCTTAAAGGATATAGTTACGGTACTGGTGTGTGGGGACGGATGTCTGGTGTGTCTGAAGGCGCTTGGAATACGTCGACTAGGCGTAGGCGCTCTATTCTCTCACTCGGCCGATAAGCCATGCTCTACGCTAGGCCTTACCGGGGAATTCGAGCCTCGCTAACCGGCCGCCATCTTGCTTTAGGGGGTTGTCAAATTTGATTTCCTGCTTTTTGACTACGTGTGGGTTCTTCCTTTTTACTCTGGGGGTCGCTATATTTGGAACAACTTTTTACCACCTCAAAGGTAGTCACATATAACAACCGTTTTTCTTAGAGTGTGGAGAATTAAGACCTCCTTATATGTGTCGTGTTTGTCCTACTTATCCCCACTCTCCGTGTTAAAATGTCTCTGCTGAGCTGCCTTCTTGAGCTTTCTTGCAAGAAAACTTTGACAAAGAACTGGAAACCTGTTCAGTATAGCAACCCAGCCACACAAAATGTCAATCTCTGGAAATTCAACTTCGGATGGCCACATATTCAGGAAGCCTATTGTCAGATACAATTAAATGCGCCAAATGAGCACTACTTCTTACCAGCCACGGCATTCATTCGCTCCGCAGACCAACCAGCAAAGGCCGTAGCCATGACGAGTTAGGGGACATGTAGGTTTGTGGAACACAAAGACGGGGGGTGCGCACTCAAGTGGGGGGTCTTTTCAAATAAAGGTGTTATTTTGTATCCACCATGTCTTATTTTTCTCCAGGGTGGGCAGCCTCCATCGATGCCAAAAGACGGCAGCGGGACGTCGACTTTACAGAGGTCCATTTCCGCATTGCGGGGAACACTGGCTGGCAGTAATGAGGATGTGGATGGAGAAGCTACTGGCCCATCCTTAAGATGCATATCTGACTACATTGGGTTACCGGGTTTCGGTGGTGAAGGTGAAAGTTCAATTCACTTATTCAACTCACCAGACAAGGCTACGATGACGATCACCACGAGAGCTAAACAGACCAGGAAGATGCCGCAACAGGCTAGAAGCTTCACATTGGTCCTGTGGCAAAGAAAAGCGTGCCCGAGTCAAGGACACAGGAAAGATAGAGTTCAACACCTACTGTACAATAGGGGAATAAATCTCACGTCACTAGTTTGGTTCGTACTAAATACATGTAGCTTGCAAGTGTTGCCATTCCTTGGTACTGACGGTTATTTCTACATACAGTTTTTTTTAACTGTAACTTTTGTGGTGTGAAGCTATCACGGCGAACCGAACGCTCGCGGCGCATGCAATACCGGCATGGCTGCGAATGACATCACATGCAATCTATGTATCCGCTGGGTCAGAAGACAGATCCGTGACGATCGCGTGGGTGATCGTCGCAGCGCTGACCCCCGGCACTGGAGGTAAAAAATTCACGGCTACTGCATGCCTCGCTGTTTAAGTGCAGGTGTTCGGTGTGTGCGGTTGAGAGTGGAGGAGAGAGAGTAGCCCGCGATCGCAGATTCAGCAGCTTGGTTCCTTGGCTAGGGCGGTGTTATGATTTTTGTACGTTGCGCAAATACCATTTAGAATAAATTACTGACATAGAAAAAATCTAAAGGGTGCAGGCGAGCTGGTGAATATTAACCATATTGAATTAACCTGAGACTGGGGTAGAGAAGAAACATCAAAACGTAGAAGGGACAAAATAGACAGGACGATGTCTCAAACTCAGCTAACTCGTTTATTTCGTCCACCTCCTTATAAAGCCTCAATCTCAAGGCCAACTCTACCAACACAAAAGGACGAAGTATACAGAGTTCAAGCGACACAGTCTCCATCACACAATGCAAGAAATTTGACAACCTTACAGGTCGACGCGATAAGGCAACATTCATCTACCTTTTGTTCAAGTTTGAAGGTGGATGAACGTTGCCTTATCGCGTCGACCTGTAAGGTTGTCAAAGTTCTTACATTGTCCATGTTGATTTAACCTGAGACTGGGGTAGAGAAGAAACATCAAAACGTAGAAGGGACAAAAAATAGACAGGACGACGTCTTTTCGAGACGTCGTCCTGTCTATTTTTCTGTCCCTTCTACGTTTTGATGTTTCTTCTCTACCCCAGTCTCAGGTTAAATCAACATGGTTAATATTCACCAGCTCGCCTGCACCCTTACGATTTTTCTTACATTGTGTTCCGGGTTCTGTTTCTACAAAAGTAACATGGCGGTATAGAAAGGTATTTCCTGGACGCCATATTTGAGGGCTATGTTTAAAGCGCATGCTTAGAACGAGCTCGCATAAATAGCCTGCTGACACCGGCAATCTTGATGGTGTGGAATGTATATTCCAAAAAAACTATGGAAGCTCGCCGTCAGCACGCGCTCAACAGTCGCGCACAGAGCTATGGCCGCAAGTGAATACTCCCTATACACTTTTTTCACAAGGGCGCAGCCATCTTGAATGTCGTCACGTCACTTCTGGTATGCGTTAAAACATGGTTTTTGTTTTCCCACGCAGCTGGAAGGTCTTGATGAAAAACTCGAGGTACACCTAAGCATTCTTATGAGCTGTGAATACTAAAGCATGCAAGCCGCTCGTCCGCTCCCTTTTACAGCGGAGCGGTTAATGGTTAGTTTCCCCAGGATCGTGTCCCTCGCAATGAAATGTCGACAGAACACTCTGGACTGCTACCGCCATCTATGAGCGACGGTGATAAGCCACGTGTCTGGTTGCCGCCGTCACTCATAGATGGCGGCAGTCTTTCCACTCTGGCTTGCCGACTTGCGGTCGGCCATCACTTTCCATTGTACAGCTACAGGTACAGCTCCGCTGGTGTTCCGTCTTCACCAGAGTGGAAACGCTGAAAGTTTTTCTTCTGCTGTGTACTTTTCGTCGCCGGTCAGCGCGACGAAACGCTGACTTTGGACGCTCCGTGTTAACGGCGCGCTGATGAACAAGCAGCACGATGGGGTGAGTGGTCGTGGAAACTGACTTGCGCAGCGGCCAATGGGAGCCTCGCCGACGCGCGTCAGCCAATGAAACCGAAGGCGAAATCCATCAGCTTTACTTCGCTCCTATTGGGATCGCGGAAACTATGTGCCGTTTTTTCGCTTCAAACTGATGACGTCAGCTCGCTCTATGGGACAGTTAATGCTTTCGCGTTAAAATGTGTTATTGCCACATATTCTTGTTTTGCCACACCTATGCTTTCTCGCGTATTCCAGGTTGAAATATTTGAGTACGCTTTCTTCCCGCATACCAATACGGAACCCACGTGACAGAGAACGGAAGGAAACAAAAAACGTCTATAAGGTGTATTCACTGGACGCCATACTTGAGGGTGCTGTTTAGAGCGCATGCTCAGAACTCACAATAATAGGCTGCTAAGACCGGCAATCTTGATGGTGCAGAATGCACGTTGCAAAAGAACTGTGGAAGCTCTACGTCAGCACGCGCTCAGCAGTCGCGCACACAGTTATGCCCGCCAGTGATTTGGCCCCATTAGCGGTATATATCTGTGTACACGGCTGCTGAGCGCGTGCTGACGGTGAGCTTCCGCAGTTCTTTTGCAACGTGCATTCCGCACCATCGAAATTCCAGGTTTTAGTATGGGAGTTCGTTCTGAGCATGCGCTTGAAACCATACCTCGGCAAACTTACTCATGACGGCCCACACTCACCCTCATCTTCACAGGTGAGGTGAGGGTGAGTGAGTTTCTGAACCAGGAAAATTCATGAGTGTGAGGGTGAGTGAGGGCCGTGAGGACTGTGAGGACCGTGAGTGCTCGAGGGTCGTGAGGGCGGTGAGTGCGTGAGGGGTGTGAGGGCCATGAGTGCGTGAGGACGGTGAGTGGCGTGAGGGCCATGAGTGCGTGAAGGGTGTGAGGGCGGTGAGTGCGTGAGGGGTGTGAGGGCCATGAGTGCGTGAGTGCCGTGAGGGCGGTGAGTGTGTGAGGGGTGTGAGGTCCGTGAAGGGCGTGAGGGTGGTGAGTGGCGTGAGGGCCATGAGTGCGTCGAGGGTGTAAGGGCGGTGAGTGCGTGAGGGGCGGTGAGTGGCGTCAGCGCTATGAATGCGTGAGGGCCGTGAGGGCGGTGAGTGCGTGAGGGGCGTGAGGGCCATGAGGGAGTGAGGGGCGTGAGGGCCGTGAGGGCGGTGAGGGCCGTGAGGGCGGTGAGGTCCATGAGGGCGGTGAGGGCCGTGAGGGCGGTGAGTGCGTGAGGTGTGTGAGGGCCATGAATGCGCGAGGGGCGTGAGGGCGTGAGGTTCAGTGAGGGAGAGTGAAGGGCTAAAGGTGAGTGTGAATGTGAGGATAAGAGTGAGTGAGGGGCTGAAGGTGAGTGTAGCTGTGAGGGTGAGGGTGAGTGAGGGGCTTAGGTGAGTGTGGCTGTGAGGGTGAGGGTGAGTGAGGGCGACCTAAAATGCCGACCTCTGCTTGAAACATCGCCATAAAATATGGTGTCCAGTGAATACCCCCTATTAGCAGCGGGATGTTTTGGTGGCGCCCTCCTATGGTTCTCTCTCGTCACATCATTATCTTGCGAACAAGTTCGATGGAGTTTATAATTAGCACGGTGGAAGCATGAAATCATTGCTCTCTCAAAGCAACACTAACACCGTCAAAATTCAAGTTCTTACATTACTTTTATTTCCGTCGATGAGAAATCCTTTTCTGACGTCATACATGCGGCCAATCGTGTCAGGCCGATCACAGCGACGCTTTTGATCGCGCAGGTTGCCAATACACCATTTCAATGTCTGGAAATCCAGGGTACGACGTGCGATCACCACTCCCCTGCAGGCGCATGTTCCCCGCCTCGCAAAGCGAACACATCACGTGCCATACAGAGGAACGCTGAGAATGGCACCTACCAACATCCTTTTTTTATCCCATTTGAATATGTCTATGCTCTGTTTCATCATCTATTGCTATCAAAACGCTGTAGTGGTTTTCCCCCCCTTCGTTGCGTGAGCCACGGAGAGTGCTGATTTTTAGGCGTTTTTTCGACTCGGTCAGGAAGTTCTGAATTAGTTGAAAGGATTTCAGGAGTTGTGCAGCGACGGCGAAAAGCCAGTGCAGCCACCACGTTAAACTGGCGCTGTAATCGAGATCCGGCGCGGAAGAGCAGGATGTCGTCTGCACCTGCAGGCTCTTGTATCTTCACGCCACGCCGTATGCTGCGTTTCTTCGTGGTTTCGTGAGATTATTCGTACATATTTTGTAATAAAATATATAAACGAAATATGTTTTATTAATATTTTGGTTCGCATACACTAAAAACGTTTTCAAATCAAAATGCGATCCTATTTGCATTTTCAACGGTTACCTTTCGCGTCGTATCTTTCCCATGAACATCCATATATTTTGACCATGAACGCCCCGATATGATTTAGATTGATTTGGCAATAGCAGATTAATTCCAAGTTTATAGAGCTTCGCACTTCAACGATGTGTTGGCGGCATTATAATAAATTTGCGTGGGGCATTACTGGTGGCAGCGCGAGGTAGTGGCCTTCGAGGACGAAGGCCTGACGACAGCGTCCTTTGTCCAAAAACACTGACCGTCACTTTGATCTTATTAAGATCAAGCGTTTCTACTGATTCAAGAAATTTTCACCTGAAACTGACAGACCAATGTCAATTCTCTGCGTTTTTCATCGGGTCTCCTTAGTGGGCGGCCACAGATAGCAATGGACAAAGCATGCCACATTGGGATCAGATATGCAGACACACGAATGTCAAAGTACCAAATCGCCGACCTTTGCGATGTATCATAGTCGTAAGACTTCATCCCAAGGCTGCTTATATTTGTCGCTAAAAACACGTAGTGTTCTTAACTGCAACAGAAGGCAGCCTCGGCGGCTCCGGGGCGAGAGCGCCGGCCTACGGATCTCCAGATGGCGGGTTCGAATCCCGGCCAAGGTGCCCGCAGTCTGACGGAGGCTTATTGCGGAGAAGGCGCCGTGTAATTGAGCTTTCGGTTACACGTCAAAAGATCCCCAGCTATTCCGAATCAATCCTCAGTCCTCCGCTGGGGCGTGCCATATGCCCGTGATTAGTTTGGCACATAAATCTCCCAACTTTAACAGCAACATAAGAATAAGCTACGGATGTGGTAGCCTTACCATCCCCCTGAAATAGATGAAAACTGTTATCAGACATTCTGTTTAGTACTCCTGTTTTTCACATGGCGATTTCATCTTAATGCGCATGTTTAAATTGGTGCTTATCAAGGTATATTTTTTGCCTAAATGTGGCACTCAGGGCAGCTAAACTTGTGCTAGGACTAAACTACGGAGTTCGGAGTTTTATCTTTCTAGGGAGGTTTCAATTTAAGTTTGAGAATCGCGAAGTTGGGCTCTGGTTCACTCGATAACGCAAATCGTGGCCCTCTCGAAGATTCAAGGCGAAGAGTGAGTGGTCTCGTTACATCTTTTGTGACATATACAATACCCGGCCGATTCGCAGAAATCTTCAAAGGTTATTGGTTCCCAAAGTAAGCTCCGTATTTTTCCATCCTTTTTTCTCATTCGATTGGAAAAAAAAAACACCTGAATTTAGATTGTAAATGCCTTCAGTGGCGTCAGTAAAGTGTCTGCGCCTATACTCTAAAAAGGAAAAAAATCAAGTTCTGCGCATTGTTCGCGCGCTGTACCAAGTAGTGCTTACAATATTTAGTTGTCGGGGGAAGACAATGCTCTTGGCATTTGCAACGTGCACGTCTTAATAAGCCAACATACAGCTAATTTAAAATGCACCTACAAATATCTCAACTCAACGAATAATAAGATAAATTAGTAATGCTTCGCGAGGAGCCGGACTCTTTTTTACTATCGTTCTTGAGTTGAATACTATTGATGACTGTCGCAGTCACATAATTCATTCACCTCATCTGTCTATCCGTTGACGCTCCCTCGACGTCTAGGATTCCGAGTACTCCAACTTCACGCTATGTTGAAAACATATTTCGACACTAGACAGGGTACAGAACATATTATATCTCAATTGACGGGAAATAGGGGGCGCCCCCAACGTCCGTTTGACGCATTGTGATGTTGCGATATATGGCATGTAAGATTATCTAGGAATCTAAGACAAAGTTGACGTATATACATCATTTTGTAGATTCACGACGCAAAGAAGACCGCAGGAAAGCAAAGCTGAGTATTTGATGACCTCTCCTACTGCATTTGCTTCATTTTTTCAACGTTCTGGGCTCTTAATGATAAAAGGGAATTAATCGTACTGCTTTCAGGATAAACGAAGCGTTCGAGTCGGAACGAGGGTATATCGGACAAGTCCACAATTCCCCTCTCGGCGAGGCCTCCTGGGATTTTCCGGAAAGGTCTAGTTACAAGCACTGACATTTTCTGCCAACAAATATGTAACAGTTGATCTTGTCTTGGAAAGATTTCGCACTCTTTTAACACAAAACATAAAGATTTCACACTATTTTAAAGGTGCGCGGAAACAAAATGACGTGGCCGCGAGCACTCTACCTCTCGCTTCAAAATTCGACAGCAAGAAGCGCAAAGCGTAACGCCTTTGTGACGTCAACTGCTGCTGCACGGCCAAACAGCCAAGGGTACTGTAGTTGCGAGCGTTGTCGCTTGGGGGCGTCAACGCGTGACAAGCTCGCATAACAGTAATATCTGAGGACCGGACGTCCTATGGCCTATATATAGGTACCCAGCAAAGAGGACACCTGCAAGCTGTATATATAAGGTATTCACTGCGTGCCATATTTGAGCCTGTTGTTCACAGCGTATACCCGGGGAGGAGGGAGTGGTATGATTGGTTTGGCAGGGGTCCTCGCAACCTTATATCAAGCTCCTACCTAACGTCTGCAATGAACGTAGATCCTGATGGTTTTGAATGCACGTTATGGAAGCACTGTTGAAATTAACATATAGAACGTAGTAGGCTCGTTAGCCATCTTCGCCTAGTCACATCCAGGACTAAGAAGCTCCACGAGAGGGCCATAGCGCCGCAAACTGGCTCTGCTTCTCAGAGGCCGATGACGTGGGGGCATTCCAGTGGAGCTTCACAAACCGACACCAGGCGCAATCTTAAAATATGTTCAGTCGTTTTTAAATTAATTTTCTTGACTTTTCTGACGGCAGCCCAGAAGCAATAGTCTAGTGTTTCTGGGCTGCCGCCACAACGTAGACTATACCTTAAACAAAAAATAAGAGCAAAAATTTTGTTTCCGTACTCCTTTAACACAGAGTGTAAACAACTTTTGCCATACATTACTGACTACTTCCAAAGAATAGATTGCTTTATCCGAAGTAGTGATTTAGCTCGGGCGACTGGGCTGAATGCTGTGGAGCACTAATCATAGTCCCCTTACCAAAGGACGCCATTGTAGCACGCTAGAGAAACGCTAAACTTTGCATAAGCTTGGAGATCCTAGGGGCATCTTAATTAGGACAAATATGGTTATGCTCCAAGGCGTTAGTTAGTGCCAGAGCACTTTTCTGAGACGTTTACATTGCTCTTTTTTTCTTTTTTGGCTCACCAATGTGTTAGATTCCAGCTAAATATAACACATGTGAATTGAAGAAAGAGCAGTAAAGCCTACTTCTGACACTCGTGAATTTAGGCCTAAAATTGCCACACGAAAACTAAAAAAATTGAATTAAAGCCTAACTAGCACCTGTTTGGCCATTTTAGCCGAACGATGTCAGATTGCAGCTAAAATATACCAACAGTGAAACCTAACTTTGGCACTTGTTTTGCCAATTGGGGCCCAGATACCCATAATTTGACCAAAGAAAGTCGTCCGGCTTTACCTTGAACTGCTAGGCTTTTTAAGGCCTTAATTCTTAGACAAAAAACAATTCTCGGCCCCCAATAACAGTACTACCTGATCGGACATCATCCCATTTAGCTGCGTACGCTCTAATCCACTAGCACAAAGCGCACCCCAATGTCTGTCCGTCTGATTCCTTTAAGCTAGGGTTTGTGAGAACAATCAAAGAAATTCTACCTCCTGCAGGTTCATTCTCTGATCCGGTAGATGCGTAACTCTCCGAAGACACTGCACAAAATTTCAATAAACAGGCGAACATTACTTCAAAAAAGGAAAAAAAACAGGTAAAAAATAGTCCATGCGCGCGTCTGCATGAATGTGAGCTTGTGTTTGTGCACGCTCGGTTGAAGGAGGGAATGCACTTGGGGCTTAAAAAGGCAATTTTGTGCGTTCAAAAATTTTATTTTTTATTTTCCCAGCACATTATTTCTGTAGTCTCCCTGGCAAAAATGTTGTGAATCTGAATAAGAGACGCATTATACTATTAAGGAACTAAGGAATAAAGAATGACAAAAAAGTTTAATAAAAAAATTGAAGTCAAAAACGTTAACTAAACCCTTCATTTCAATGTGTCCACGATATTGCATTATATATGTAAAAAGCGCTAAGAACTTGAAATATTTCAATATAGGGCTCTCGCTTTAAGTCATTTCATAAATGACCAATCAAAATGCCTCTATCCTAACATCCAGCTGTTCGTAGAAGACTGCCATATTTACAGAGAAATGAAATCTCTCGATGATCATTTATCTCTAAACAACTAACTTTACACTGATTGGCAGATGGCTTTCAGTGTTCACTAATCTATTTGCGAGCCAGTAACAAATAATATTCAATAATTTTTCTAACGGTTTTAATAATATGACATTTTCACACGCGAGCCAGCTTTAACAATATTGAAATATTTAGGAATAATGATTACGAGAGACGTAAAATAGAATCTATGTAAATTATGCAAGATGAAAAGATGTTTTAGAAAATGATGTTCTTAAAAACTACTGAAATTCGACACGTCGACGACGAAGCTCCTGACCTATACCGGTTCCGTTAGGACTACACTAGCATGTGCCAACATAGTTTGGTTCCCTCGTACAAAGACTAGTGCAACAATTCCTCTCAATTAGAGAGGAATTATGCAATAAGGTTTATTTTCACTATAGCGTGTGGACTGATAAACCGACCTTCTCCAAAGAGTTTGTCTTTTAACCTTAGTTAACAGAACCAAACAACTATAAAATTGAAAATGGAAATCTGAAGACGCTGTGTATTCGAGTAAAAATACTTGAATCGTCTTCATTTGGCCCCCAGTTTTACGAATATCGAAATCGTTTTTCAATTTGGTGCACGGAGGCTGCAGAAACGCATTTTCAAAGCACCGCTGAAGCCCCTACTTCCCGGAGCGTTACTTCACAAAAGGAGTTTTCGGAATCTCCGCTCTCGCGCATCTTCAGCACGTCTTAGGTCTATGCACCCCCACTCTTGCTGTTTTCTGAAATGTGAGAAAAAGACGTCATGACTGGTGTCATTGCGGGAGAATATGCTAGGTAAGCTTGCAACTGCACGCGCTGACCACACGAGCGACACGGCCGTCGAAGATTATTTTATGACGTAACAACTGGCCGGAGGTTTTTCGGGTTTTCTCGCGTTTAGTAACCTCCTCGCGGAAAACGAACCTGGTATTCAAACTCGCGGGACAAAAAGACTGTAGAATTCATCTCTAACTCGTTTTCTTCTTTCAAGAAACTCTTCAGCTTCTTTTTTAACTACCTTTACCTATACGTAATAACACCCTTAAAATTGACAAATCGAAATATATTTTTATTACCTAACGCAAGGCGAACCGAATGAACACCGTTAAACCTTGCATGAATACTCCCATTGGCGATTGTTTCCGGTACTCACTTTTTCTCTAGCCCTCAGGAAATAGGACCATTGACAGAGGAAAGAACAAACACAAGACACGAAAAAACTGTTGTTTTGTGCTCCGTCCTATGTGTTTGTTTTCGTGTGTTAATGAACCTTACCTACCGCTCGGTTTGTAATAAGTGAAACGAACTCGATTATAGAGCACCACCGTATTCTTAGAAACTTTGTATATTCACATTTTTGATTCGTGATACACACGTTTGCAAAAATCGCCCTCTGCACGCTGCCATCTTCGTCTGCTGGGCTGTGGAACGTCTTCTGAGCATGCGCTGTTGCTCTGATGTGCGGTACATCAGACGCTGCGCAAGCGTCCACAGCTCAGTGACTACTCAGCATTTTTCGCCCAAGTGATAAGCGATGCAAAGGTCAATATGATTTAGGATAACTCTATTTTCTTATATTCGTCTCGTAAGTTTTGCACAGTCATGTATAACCTGGGTTCTTTTCTATTACTAAGCTTCTTTTCTTCTATATGTCTAGATAGCTTTCCTATTTATTTCACTTTTTTGTTATCTGATTTATACAACTTTTGCTTGCATAACCTGATGATGAGGTGTGAATTATGCATTTTAGTGTTCCTTTTTGTTTTGTTTTACTATTATTTTTCATTTTACAAACTGCTACCTGTCGTTTTACGAGCATGCTATGACGATGACGTGTGAACCATGATGTATCTATTTACTCCTCCTTCCAGCTAGACCTGTGGTTGGCAGTTTTTCGAAAAAAACAAATACATATAAAAAATTTTATTTTTTCCTTTTCTTTGGCAAAAACTGAGAGCGTGGATTAAATCAACATAACTGGCTTAATTTGGGATCTCGTAGCACTAGGTGTGTGTACGCGAAAACTCGTCTTCTCTATGTCGGTATTTTGGAATGTATTGTGACTCAACCTACGAGTATCGCTGCATGTTCCAATTTATCAAAAAGTTCGGCGCGGACCGCGAAGACCGTGAAGGACTCAAATGCTTACCAAATGTTGACATTTCGGTTTCTGTTTCGTCTATTTAGAAAAAATCAAGGCATATATAACTACCCAACACACATATGCCATTGTAACCGTCACAAATTATATCTAGCTTGCGAAAAAAAACTTTCACGCAAAAGGCGACATTCGTTTCTTACACTAAACGGTTTAAAGTAGTCCCAGATATCCAACAGCGGGACATTCACAATAACCATAACTCAAATAAAACTTAGTACTTCTAATTGGTAAAAAGTTGCACAGGTTTCTGGCTCTAACACTTGTTCACTACATCTATTTGCATTATATATTTTGATACCCAATCATACATATCCCCTCCGCTACTCGGAGATCATCGCATTTTATATAATAAAAATAAACATCGCTACGTTGTTGTTCAGGAGCGTTTGCACACAACCCTAAGGAAGTCCCCACTGGGTGGTGGAAGAACCATACGCACCTTCTCGTCACTATAGTTTGGTGCAACCTAAGATATACAGAAGAGGGTTCGGCTACACTGAAGGAAGGAACAAAACTATAGCCCTCCTCAAGTAAAATACTGCTAAGTGGTGTAAAGTAATAAAATTGAGCGCTCAACTAATTGGTGAAGGTCAAGCATATTGTAAATGCAATCGCGCAGAACAAGCAAGGCTAAGGAGGAGAACAAACAACGCAGAAAGCTGTAAAATTGTGTTCTGTTTTGTTCGTTCGTTTCCATAGCCTTCGCTATTGTGCGTTGTTACACCTACGTCATGTCTGGTATTTCCAAGCAAATGCATGTTGTTATAGAAGCGCACGTTTCTCGGTGTCAGATTCTGCGGCGCTAGAAAAATTGTGCATTTATGTAGTAGCGCCATTTTTCTCCCTGGTTTAGAGGCGGAGCATCTCCTACAGATATGTTGAAAGGGATGTCACAAACTTTCATCGAGGCGTATTTTTGCGTCGAACCTCAAGGCTCGACTGGTTCGAAAAACCTTCGATGTTTTAACCAGGTTTTACAAGGTTGGACTTTGTGGACAGTGCGGCTAGACTTTGATTCACGCAAGTCTAGGTTTAGATAAAACGTTTGTACGGAATAGGTTGCTTTATTTTATGAATAGTTACAATGAACGTAACATATTTTTAATAACGTAAAAGTTAACATAACTTATTCTTGCTCTCTTATAAACACGCCAACTGTCCTTACTAAAAGTCAAGGTTACTAAACACTCAGTCGGGAAGCTCACCCTTGAAACCCCGCAGCTGGCGTCCACCGAGACCGAACTTAATACTATAACAAGCCACCCTTTAACGACGAGTCAAAACATGTCAGTTCATTTACATAGCTACTGCTAAATCGCACTGCGAGATGGTGCCACCAGCCCTTGCGCGACTCGATCTAAACCAATACGTGCAGCCGAGTATAGTTCCCGCAGTAGCCGCTGCGGGAGGAATGGCGGTGTTGCGATCGCCTTTAGTTCGGTTCTCGAGTAACGCTGCTAAAAGTAGAATGTTTGACTTGATCACTTGCTCATCACCATCCAATCCAAAGTCAACTGAGCCAGCCAGTCGAGCATGCACATAACAGTCAAACCCTAATTGAACTTTCTCGAACTTTTAAAACGTCGAACCTGGTGGAACTCAAAACTGAACCGGTTCGCGACATCCGTAGTTGCAGGTCAGGAACATCGGCGGTTTTTAAAGAACGGAGTTGGTTGGACATCTCCGAATTCTATCTTAATAGTTGACACCCAGAAAGCCACACGTACTAAATACATGTAGCGATTGCAAGATTGTGTCCGAAAAAAACACTAATTCCAACTTAGTAGTCTTAATCCGAAATTTAGACTGACCGTAAACGCATTACCAGATGAACCACTCGCTGACAGTAACTCTGTCAAATAGACACGACATTTCAAGATCCCTCCTCAAAGTCATTCTTGAGAAAAACTTATATTTTTATTCTCCGGTTAATATCGGTTAATATTGGTTACCGGTAAATAATTTACGGTTACGGTTAAGGTTACGGTTTCAGGAATTTCAAATAACGGTTTTGTTCCGGCTACGGTTACTGAAAAGACTTCGTTTCCAAACGGTTTTTGGTTTCGGTTACGGTTATGGTTTGAGTCCCTGGTATTCATTTTCTGCAGCTTGAGAAAGTGCTCAGTTTGAGAGCGTTCTCGAACTGACAAAGCGCGCCGTGCTCTATTCTTTTTGGCACCGTGGGTATTCATTTTGTTATGTGGCCGAAATAAGGTGAGATGCGATGGCATGCGGTTACCTCATAAAAGCGAGCGAAATGCCGATTCTAATGATGGTGTATCTTTGTTTTGCAGACCTAGGCAGGTGCCACTTGACCATAATGGAGACTTTTGGTCCACCGTACGCTTGACTTTCTCGTTGCTAACAGGAGCTCGTGCCGTCACTTTGAAGCACAATTTGAACCCGAGCTCGCGGCGTCGGTATTCTGCAGCGCACCGTTATAGCCTCCTCTATACTCACAAAGCCTAGCAGTTCTACGACGGAGACATAGACTGCCCGGTCGCAGATTTGGAGCGCGACAATCTAGTAGAGCATCTCTCGGGGAACCTGGTCGTCAGCGCACAGCTTTTGCAGCGGCGAGGATCCTAAACATGGTTTTCAAACTCGACAAGCGATGGCGCGAGGAACGCGAGGAGCACGAGCGGACATTGCATCGCTCGGGACAAGTGTGTTTCGGCGTCTCGCAGCAGCGGGGCGCCCGTCACCTGGCTCTCCTCTCACCCGTTGTCTGCCACTCAGTATAGAGAAGGCTATGATACGGAATACTAAAACTCTAATATTGTGCTCGCCCGCTGCGAATAGATCGTATGTTTTATGTGAACAGTTGCAGCCCTCACGCAGTCTACTAGTTATTTTCTTGTGAGTGCGTTATGTCCCATACGTTTGTCGAGCGATTAGGTATTTCGAGCAACAAATTAAAATTTCTTGCGAACACGCAAGAATCTCTCGGTGCCCCAAGAAAAGGGGCTTAAAGCACGATCGGTCTGAAGAGGCGTCACAGTGTCTAAGTCATCGTCGACGCACGTGCAGCCTTCGAAATTCGGCCTTACAGTGAATTCTGCCCCTTAGAAAGTTCGACTACGCTTAACCCTTGAATATGATGTATATCTACGAGGCAGTAAAGCTACGTTTAACTTGATGTGCAGCATTTTGTTTCTGAGATTGCACCACACTGGGCAATCAGTATGTCTGCGATGGTCTGCGCGAAGCACATTGTTTCACTGGGACGGTATTTTTGGGTCACCACTTTTAAATCAAGAGGACTAGAAGTAAGACTTTCAAATTTAGTGGCTCAGGACCAAACGTAAACGATTATTTTATAGTATCAGGGGTTTAGATGCATGGGCGTGACATTTAGTCCAATTTAGAGAGAGTTCACCTGCAGATGTGCGACAAGCTGCCAGTTCTTGACGTTGTTGGCACTGTTGGTTTCAGAGCGCAATGATTTCAAGCATCTACCATGCTAATTACAAACACAAAACACATGGAACTTGTTCGCAAGGTAAAAACGTCAGGAGAGGGAACCATAGGGGGCGCCACCAAAACATCTCGCCGAAATAGGGGTATTAACTGGACGCCATATTTGAGGGCGATGTTTAGAGCGTATGTTCGGAACGAGCTTCGATTAATAGCCTGCTATGACAGGCACTCTTGATGGGGGGAAATGCACTTTGCAAAAGGACTGCGGAAGCTCGCCGTCAGCACGCGCTCAGCAGCCGCGCACACAGATATGGCCGCCAGTAAATACTCGCCATTGGCGCGCGCCTAACCTCCGCCGACTGCGTCTCCGCCGCATAAATGGCGAAACTGAGAGAGAAACACACTGCCTCGTTCCCATGACACTCTGGCGCGTGCTCTTTCCGCTCGGAGCGTTTGCTCCGACCTTGACGGACGCTGGCTTGAACACCGCGCCAGAGACCCCTCCGCTTCAACGCGAGGGTCAATGACGAAGCAGTGTCTGAGGAACACGCGAAGCGCAAGTTCAGAGTTCTACATGATATGGAAATGACTTTTAAAAAGCAGCAAGCATGGTAATCCGGAACCGTGACAGACTGCCACTAGTCGCATATCCAGGAGCCATCTAGGGGCACGGCTTGCAGCTAAGGCGTGGAGAGGACTTTATATGGCAGCTCCGACGCGCGCGGTGTCCCCACGTTGTACGTCTTACACCGTCGGCTTAAGTGGAACGGAGTACATTGAGTAGGTGGAGGCGGCATTCTTTTGTGTAATCGAACCGTAAAACCTACGCATAACACAGCATGAATCTATTTCTAACATTTTTCAAACATTTTCCGCGGCGCTCCGATTGGCAGTTTTTTTTAATATTGTTGTGCTGAAAATTGCTTATTTTTAACACAATTTGAAACATTTTTTATAAGCACTCGGCTTCTTTATTATATTTCTGAGTAGGTGGTTTAAAATTATCAACTTTTAGCGCTAAGCTTGAAAGACTAAAATGATAGTCATGTAGTGATATTTACTCATTAACTACTCAAGTAATTAACTTGTAGAGTACGTGGTACGTAAATCTTTAATGCTCTATCTACAATATTTAACAATATTTACATTACATGTGCGGAATGCATGAACGGTAGCTGCGATCACCGAGAGCTCTTATGTTCCGCCGGTCGTTCCGTCTCTCGACATCCTTGGCTGGTTTCGCCGCACGCGCTTATCTTTCTTCTCTAAAATGTGCACCGTGGAAATGGGTCACTACAAACCTCTTAGTGTAACAGATTTCCCTAAAATCCCCAAGAGAATGGTAAATATATTCGTACAGTTACTGTTAAGTGACTGTACAAAAAGTACTTTTAAGATTTTTTATTTAAAAAAAATGAAAAACCGGTTTGTAGTCATTCAAGATGGCCGCCGTGGAAACGAAACCTTCAGCAGTATTGGCAAAAGGCAATATTTCGGAGAGGATCGATAGCCATTGTGAATCACCTAATTCACGTCTACAGGGATGAAGGCAGACCTAGAGCCTCAGCACACGTCCCCTTCAGCTGCCAGAGTAGCGACACGACGCAAAATGACCTAGATGCACCGCCTGGCGCTGCTAGCAGCGCCAGGCGGGCTCTTTATTAGTGAGGGTCGTTTTATCTCTCTATCTCAGTAAAAGTGAGTAAAATTCACACAAAAACGTTGTTGACAAGCATACCGTCATCGAAATTTCTGAAGTTACGGGCGCCTCACTCTCCGCATGTTCAACCCGTGGTTCAACGCACGCGGGGGATGCGCACAAACAATTTGCTTGTCGCGCTAGTCAATAAGCAAAAGAAGCAGACGAAAGAAACTGCTGGTAGAGCTCCAAAATATTCGAACGCTACTTTTGCAATATTCGGTCTTGTTCGGATTCATCTGTTGCTATGGGAACCCAGTCAGCTCGGCTTATTGTTAATGTGCAACGCGAACCAATCGCGGCGAGAGGCGGCACAGGGAAAAGCGCGGTGCTACTCTGGTCGCTAAAGATACCATATACAGTTGCTCTAGGCCGACCTAGGGATGCACCACACAACAAACTTTCTCGAGTTCTGACGGACGAGGAGAACTGGCAGCTCGTCGCACATCTCCAGGCGAACTCTCTCTAAATTGGATAAAACCTTGCATCCAAGCGCCATTCGGACACTTGCGAAGGTTTCTTTTTCCTTGATTGTTCAGCTGGTTCCACCCGTAATGTATAATAACCAATTAGCTCAACCTATCCCCATATGAAGCAGACAGCAACCAGTCTACTCTTTCAGTCTTCCTCTGTATTCCTATGGGAAAACGTACGTGATATTTTTCTCTTCGCAAGGGAATAATTGAAATCAGAGTAGTTTTTTTTACTCGTAACGGGTACTATGTAGCTTTATTCACATTATATAAGTCTATATTTATTTAGTTAGTGATTTTTTTTTTTTTTTTTTTTTACTGAGCGATGTTTAAGTCAGCAAAACTTGAGGCCCAGTCCAAGGTATATGTACATATGGTAGCGAAGCTTCCATAGAAGCCCACGTGTCGAAAAAATGGCGGCTCATGGGGCTTCGCTAGCGCCATCTATGTGTCGTGATAACATTTCCGGCGGAACAAAAATTAAACAGGAAATGACGTCACTTCCGAACAAAAAAGAAACGTGACGTCACTTTGGTGTGCTTTTCGGCGCGAAAATTAAATAGTACAAGAAACCGGGACTGCAGGCAAAAAAGACGATCGTTTAGTGTGACTAAAAAGCTTTGTTTGAGACTTTTTAAAAACTGGGGCTGCAGGAAAAAAGGACGATAGTCGTTTTTGCCTGCAGTCACGGTTTCTAAAATGTCTCAAACAAAGCTTTTTAGTCACACTAAAAAGTCTGAAATCTGTGCCAAGCTATGTTTGAAACGTTTTTAGTGTGTCGTTCTTCTTGCCTGCAGTCTCGGGTTTTTCAGGTTTTCTTTTTTGTTTGTTTTTTCGTTATGTTGGATCTGCACCATCTCGTTTGGACCCTTAATTCTGCGCGGAAATCATTTTCTTTTATGCGGCCGCCTTTTTTAGGCAGTTCACTTCGAGAATCATTTTTTTTTCGTCCCACAGAAGTACCTTGAAAGAACCGCGTTTTGCTTTTTGCTTCAGATTTTTCGAAAATATGGGAGCGGCATAAAGGTGACTGACCTCACAAAAAAGTGAATAACAATACCGTTGCTCGAGTGTGTTAGCGGTAAAGTCACACGACAGTAAATCTAATGAAAGTCCAATGTTGCAGTAACATTTTATTCACATACAACTGCTTACAACCACTCAACCAGAACACTCATCAGAAGCATACAATCAGTATCTCGTTTTAAGGTAGAAGAAAACTAGTAGATCAATACATAAATCACATTATGACAGAATAACACATAACACACTGTACAATTGGCTGCCTGTTGTGTGGGCATTGTCAGTTTATAGACAGCCATCAATATCCCATATTTTAGACTTTCGAGGAAAGTTGTGAAAGGAAAAAAGAACGCC
>JABSTQ010011014.1:420000-663330 GCA_013358835.2 Ixodes persulcatus | reverse complement strand
GTGCGCGTCGTCTGCTACAACATAGGTTCTTTTTATTATTTAGGAGAATTAGTATGCTTTAAAAAAATACAATCATAGAAAGTGATTTTAATTAGAACGATAAAAGCTCTAATTAAAGAATCGTTGTTTAAATAGCAGTCCTCTTCTCTAAAACCGGTTTCTAAAACCTACGAGCCGCTTCTTCGGCATTACGCTGTAGGCGTAATCACAGAAGTGGACACCACGCTGTCCGAAGCAGATGTCTGGAAGCATTTAAGATCTCCGGAAAATAGGGTAGCAAGACTTCGTCGATTTGGACAGAGCTCAGCGATGAAGATCTCCTTCTGCGGTACAACACTGCCAAAGTTTGCCTACCTTTGCCTTGTGCGCCATCCCGTGAACCTGTTCAAAGAGCGCCCTATACAGTGCCGCAAATGCTGTCGCTACGGGCATCGCGAGGCATCCTGCAAAAACCCTCCTGTCTGCAACCGTTGCAGTGGCACTCATCCAGATACAGAATCCTGTACCGCACAAGAGAAGTGTGTAAACTGCGGTGAAGCCCATTTTGTCAGATCTCGATCTTGCCCAAAATGGAGGAAAGAAAGAAAAACTCGCAACTATGCTAGTCATCACGCGGTTGACTTTCGCACCGCCAAAGTCGCCGTACAAGAGCCGAACGCTCCAAACCCAACAAAGGGCAGGGATGAGTTTCCTCCACTCCCTGAGATGTCTGTGGCCGGGGGAACCGGGAAGCAGGTACAGAACCAACACACATACACTTCTATATCAAAGGGACAGGGGAAAGGCAAGCCAAGAGCAGGCATTACCGACAATGGGAAGAATTCAGACGAAAGACCACAAGACACCGCTACTGAGGCCACAGTGTCTAGAGGTGCCAACCACCAACGTTGGTTAGAGAGGTACCCTGCCAAGAACAACACCACCACATGGCTTGCACGCTGCTAGCAACAGAGAATTCAGAATGGTCACGTTGCATACTTACATTTCTTCAAATGATTCTTCCACTTGCGAGATCACTGTGAAACCGGGAGGGAACCAGTGCTGCAAGCAACATACGAGCGTTCGTCACCAAAACATTCATTGATACCAGAGAGGAATATAAATAACCTTCAAACTCGAAGACGAGACGAAGACGAGAGACGAACTGCAGTGATACAAAAATCTAGCATTTTTTCTCGAGAGGTACATATATTTTCTTCTCTTTTCCACTACAACAATGAAGCCCGACCCAAAGAGCAATCTCGGGTATCAATCCTTTTAAGAGAACCGTCACACTGCCGCGGTGCTCCACTGTCTGCGGAGTGGAAGCGCTCTTACACCAGCGTGGATAGGCCGCTTCGGGCCTGATCTCAACCCCAATCGCCAAACCTGCCCGGAAACTGCTGACGCTGAGCACCTCCTCCTACACTGCACCGACTACAATGACGAGCGCACTGCCCTCCATAACGCCTATTCCCACCTCGGACTCTCTAGCTCTAGCCTGGAGGAACTTCTGCATCCGCGGGCAACGCGAGCTGCGACAGACATGGCATTAAAAACAAAAAACAAAAAAAACTAATGGTTTACCTAAAGGACACGGCGCTCCTAGAAATTCTTTAGGAGACCACCTGCAGGTTAACACACCAGAACAAGGCACGACTACCCAATCTACCGCTCCAGCTCTTGATTACGAAACCTGCAATTCGGACACACCTTGTTCTACCAAAACAACAAACGTCATTCCTTCAACAGAACGCTCGTGCTGATATTAGCCCTGGAGCACAACTAGCAGCCACCGCAGCTTTACGATATTTAGCTATTCGCCCTAAGACGGCTCCACAGCTCCACATCAAACTTCGACAGGCCTTGCGTCCTGAAGCTTGGCTCGTCCTACGACTCGACAAGCGGGCGATGGCCGAGACATCCCCCTGCACCCCACTCCCCCCCCCCCCCCCCCCCCCGAAACCCAATCCTCTCTCTTTCTATCCTTTCTTTTTCTCCCAATCCCCTTCCCTATCGATAGTGACATGTGCACACTGAGTGCACAAGCAACAGTTGATTTAAAAAAAAAATATATATATATAATAAACATCGCTTTCACTCACTCACGTAGTTTCATAGCTGGGAGCTGGCTTCACTTGGAGAAAGGATTTAAGGTGCCGTTTGGCGCGGCTTCAAAGCTGATGACGTCGGCTCTCTCCATGGGACAGTTAGTGTTTTCGCATTAAAATGAAAGCCTCTCCGAACGTTCCACTCCTCCATGGAACGTCATCACAGTCGGATGGAGCCAGCTCAGCCAAAGATGAATCCAAGCCCGGCACCGACCGTCCTTCGACGCGTTGATTGGACGCGAGGAAAAAGACGAGCACTGACGCAGCACTCGTACCCAATCTGCGTCTTCGCTCGATCGCACAGTGATGACGTCAAAATTCTAGTGCGCACGGTTTGATTATTCTAGGTGGCGTTAGAAAAACACATACCAGCTATCGATAAAAAATATGGTAAGGATCACGCGCTCTGACTGAAATGCGAGAAGTTCAATGTGGGTTGCTTCTCCTCCATTGGACCCTCGTAGGTGACGTTGAAAATCCGTCGCTCCCGGAGGGATCGGTGCACGATAGCCTCCACTATACTGACGAAGCCTGGCAGATCGCCACGAGAAGCGGCCGCCAAAATGGAAAAGGTGGAGCGGCAGGACAACGGATGAGAGGAGAGCCACGTGACTGGCGCCCCGCTGCGGCGAGACGCCGAAACACACTTTTCCCGAGCGAACAAGTGTGTTTCGAGTCCTCGCCGCTGCAAAAGCTGTGCGCTAGCGCCCTGGTTCCCCCAGAGCCGTGTATTGTGAGTTTGGCCAATAGGCGGACCAAAGGCCGCCGCCAGCGCCGAATCTTCTCCCCACGCTTAGAGCGTAAACTAAATTTGTGACACAGCGTCGACCAATCAGGAGACCTCTACACTCTAAGAAAAAATGGAGGAAAAAGGTAGCAACGGCGCGTGTTCCTCCCTTCTACTGGCGCGCCCCCAAGCGGACACGAGAAAAAGGGAGGAACAAAACGTTTTTCTCCTTCTCCAGGCAGACGGGAGAAAGATTTCGCCCTCCTGACTTATATTCTTTCGGTTTCGTTTTTCGAGCACGTCGCACACGTTGTTTAAGAAACTTTGTTGAGTTGATTGAGCTTCAGCGGCAACGAAGGCCACCGTTAATTCCGTCTTCTAGTCCAAACGTGCAGAACATTTCGGTTGCATTGTTGTTTTTGATCACTAATTTTAGCAAACGAGCAAACGAAGCCGCTAAAAACAGCGAAGTTCCGGAGCAGTGCCAGCAGAGCTACGCACACTGGGTAAGATCGCCGTTGTCGCCGTCTCCGCCGTCTCCGGATTGCGGAACCCACCCTGCCCACCCCACGGGCCACGCCAGCCCACGCGGAACTACAGTAGCGGAACCACGCGGATCTGTGTCGACGTTTTCGACGTTATGGAAATCGCAGGAACTGTGTCCAAGACCGGCAGGTTTTGCTGCTGGCTGCCTGGGTGCCTTCCGTGCTGAGTTTGGTTCTGTTTTCTGATGCCGAGTGCCAACCGGCAATCAACGTGGCTTTGTATTTCTGCGTGTCAGCAACATAGCAGCAACATCGTGATGGCAGTGTTGTACGTTGTGAACAGAAGACTGGAATTATCGCCGATGTGACCGTGTGTTCGCGTATCAGTGGTGTAACAACAAGACGAGATGACGTAAACTGTCGGGCATTGATGCCTCTGGCCGAGCCGTGATCGGAGGGGGCGGGGTGTCGCAGGTTGACATTCCGCTTTGCATTAAAGAGTTTAGACCACTTGAGGGATTAGGTGCAATCGGTCGACGTGCGGATAGTCATGTTGGAACGCTGGCCTGAACAGTAACCTCCTATCGTACTGTGGCCAATGAGACTGTCGGTTGTCTCCTCCCCGAGAGCGATTGCGCTCTGTGGAAAGGACTGCAAAGTACGAAATTATGACTGAAAGCACGTATATATACGTACAGTGTGGAATTTCAGCATTAAACAAGAATAGTAGGTAAAATCGAAAAAGAAAAAAAGCTACCCTTTATTTTGCTGGTTAAATATACTACAGTTCCTGGAGAACCTGCCCTCCAAGTGGCGCGCTGGGATGAGCGCTAGAAGTTTTCAAGCTCGCCACGGTGTAGCTCCGTACACTTAACACCTGCCGCAAGTCGCGGCTTTGACTGCATTCAAGTTGATCGAAAAGCGATTTCTCTGCCCGTGAAGCATCACTTCCAGCTGAGTGAATATCCGCTCTGCAGAGATTAATTCAAGACGGCAATTGAAGCCGTGCGCGAACAGCACAAATAGCAAAACAAACTACAATAGAAATACCGGCTACGACGTGCCGTGCGGGGAAACAAACTCATGGCTTCGAGCCGCATTGGAGCGGCGTGATTTATTGGCTTTTAAATAATTACGGCATGATCGAGCGTTTACTTCTTAATAAGAGATTCATCCCCTGAGCCATTCGAAATATTCTCAGTGGTATTACATTGCTGGGAAAAGATCAACATGCTGGGAATATTTTTATTGCTTAAGGAGTCACCGAAAAATTCCGTACGTTCAAAACGACCAGTATAAAAGCCGGAAACGCAGAGCTCGGGTGTAGTGTTCGGGTTAGTGTGCCGCTGTGTTGACATTTGTATGTGCCATGCGTGTGTATGTTACTGTATGTTCACCCAAGGACGTTTAAATAGGGCAGGACCCGGCATGACGTCATACCCAGCGACGCCGGAAGGACAACCCAATCCCAGACTGCCCCGCGCAACGACGCTCTCTCATCCAAACTAAATTCACCCATGCTCCCATCGTCTCCGCTCGGCTACGTCTGCTCCGTGCCTGCGGTCTGCTCGCTGTCGCGGCTGGCTTTCGATTTGATCGGCGCACCAAAAGATGTTTCGATGCGAACCCGAATACTCATCACGGCGGAGTGAAACCAACATCTTCTCGAAGCAGAATTTGTACGGCTTTCTCAACCCACGATGCCCTTCTCAGCGTTCGTGCCTACGATGACTGACTCGCGATCGCTTTCCAAAGCCGCGCTACGACGACTCGTTCGAGACGACGCTCCAGGCGCGGTCGCGCGGTGTCGAGAGCGTCCGCTACACGCCGACTTCCTAGTCCTACTGGTCAGGCAAGTGTTGGGCTCGAAATCTCGCCTGTTCGACACCGATTCAGTCGGTGCGTCGTCTAGAGCGTCTCAACTCTAGTCACTTACTTTCTGCTGGGCAACCAGGCGTTCGTTTATAATAATCTCATCCAATTCCGACCATACCGGTTTAAAAGTCTCCCGTTAAGCGCTGTTTCAAATAACAGTGGGTGCCGCCATTAATTTCGGTGCACACAATCGCGTTGCCACGGAAATGTCATCGCAATGCGGTTGTTTGCACCGAAATTAATGGCGGCGCCCACTCACTAGGCTTCCCATTGGTCAAGATATGCTCGTCGCGGCTCGTGGCCACGCCTACTTCCGTTACACTTCGCTCCATGCATTGGGGATAGGGACGCCACCTCCTGCCCATTATAACCTCCTTGGTTCACCTGATACTTGTAGTATGCGTAATGTGTGTACAGTAGAGGATCCGAAAGCGAAAGGATAGCCTGAGCAAAATAAAAATATATTTTTTTGTAGAACATGAATCGGGCGGTACCTAGCGCCGCCTAGCTATGCTGGTTGCAATTACTTTGTTTGACCCTGCCATCTGGTGGCAAGCGATTTAACCTTCTTTCACGCTACGCGGTTAACAGCGGCTTCGAGGGCTTCGAGTTTGTTTTTTTGAGAGCGGCTTTTGGTTTCGCGGATTGTTTTGCCATTCCTCCGTGATGTGCGGTTGGCGAAAGAATCGTGACTCGAGGAACAGCAAAGGTAAGACGTGAAGTGCGCGAAGTAACTGGTTCTCGGTTGTCTCCGTTTAACATCGCAGTACCGGGGACGAGAAGACTAAGTAGCTGCTTTCGAAACGCAAGTTTCTGTACCTGCGGGGGGAACGGCTTCGGAAATAAAGACAGTTCGCGGAAAGCTCGTGTTACGCTTTTATTTGCTGCTCCTTTTGTCCCGTACAAGAGACGTAGCGTCCTCGTTGAGCCTTATTGAGCTCGATTTGCTCGATTCAGGGCCGCCATAATGAGATGCAGGCGACGGAGGAACTAGTTGCTCCCCTGCTTCAGGGACGAAGGTTTCTCCCTTTCTGTAGGAACATAGGTTACAAGACCGTTCCTCCTTTAAGGGAGGACTATCCATACCCTTTTTTCTAAGAGTGTACTCCATCTCACAAATGTCTGCAGTGAAGACAAAGACACAGGCGCGTGAGCCTAGCTCAGCGAAACGCTTTTGTTTGTACGAGACCTCGTGCATAGGAGGCACTTTCCAAAGCCACGCGCTCGTGCCCATGCCTTTGTCTGCACTGCTAGAACAGCGTCCTGAGACTGGCTGAAAGAAAGCAGTACAAACACTCTCAAGAAAACAGGGTGTAAAAGGGTGTATCGTTACACCCTTTGTCCCATATAATACACCCACAAACTTCAATTCGACGTACAGCGCCCTATAGTCGTACAGACGGCCCCAAATTTTACCAGGGGCTTGATAACGGTGCGATATATCTTTTTAAATAGCTAAAGTGCGTATCAAAGACCACATAAAGAAAACACCGAGTTTTTACAGTAGGGCCACGAAAACCCCGATTATGTTTTTCGTAGTCAGTAAAACGTACACTAGCTATTTTAATAAGTTGTACCACCCGGCTATCAAGCCCCTCGTAACATTTCGGGCCGTCGGTTCGACTGTAGGGCGCTGTACGTCGAATTGAAGTTTGGGGGTGTATTATATGGGACAAAGGATGTAACGATACACCTTTTTACACCCTTTTTTCTTGAGAGTGAAGGGTGGGGTGCGCGAGCGTCTTGAAACGCGGAGTTCCGCTCGGCACGGCTCAAATTATACTTTGTTTCACTTTATCTGCGAGCGAAGCCAAAGCTAGAAGCGCGAGACCAGCGCTTTTTGCATTTCTCCCCAGCTCGCGCGCTCGAGCAAAGCCTGAACGCACGGAGCTTCCGTGCTCGCGCTTCCAGTTTTGCCTTCGCTCGCACATAAGGTGAAACGAAGTATAGTCGTGTCACAAATTTAGAGCACACGACCACCGCTAGGGGCTGTTTCGCGGCCTGTGGTTGGCCCCGAGATGCTCGCCTATTCAAACCAATGTATGGCCAAACTCTCTCAATAAACGGCTCTGGGTTCCCCTAAAGCCCCTTCATGTTTTAAAAGTAGCGCAAGGTGAGTGGCTGCAAGAGGCACGTGCAACGTGCAGTCCTTCGGAAGATCACGGCGGCACAGCACAGCACTGAGCTAGATTTCAGACGCCATGTTCTTCCCAGAAGTGGCGCGCGGCACGTGTCCCGAGCAGTTCCTCAACAATGAATGGCGTCACTTTTCCCAGGATAGAGGGGCTTTATACTTCGTCTCACCTTAGTATGGACCAACGTTACTAAAACACTCAGTTGGGAAACTCGCCGCCGAAACCTGGGCCGCTGGCGTCCACCGAGACCGAGCTAAATGCGACAACAGCGCCACTCTTTGTCATTTGTCTGTACTGTGGTCACCTTGAGCTTTTAGAAAGCCTTTTTTTGCGAAAAGACAAACGGAAAAAAACTCTTTTTGTAGTAATTTTTATTGGAGTTCAGTACAAAATGAAGGGTGCGTGATGTTTTTAAAATCTTTAGTTTGCAAGGTTTTGTGGCACAATTAATATTGTTTTTATACAACCATGCCTCAGCGGTGCTTTCAGGTGGCGCGTCCCGACATAGGTGCATTTTAACTTCGGTGAGCAAGACGCGGCGCGTCCGCAGGGGAGACGGGGGTGGCGCTCCTGTAACCTCTTCCACAGTATCTGTTCTGGCCCCAAAATGGCCGATTAAAGCGAAAATAGAAGTGACGTGCGGTTCCTCGAATGGCCGCTGCGGGAAAAATGGTGGCGTTGTGTTCGTCATTAGCTCGGTGCTGGAGGACAGATCGGAGACACTTTTTGAAGGCAGTCTCTATGGCAGTTCCCAATCTGAGTGGTTTAATAACGCTGGTATGGACTATTGTTAGCCGCGCGTGCTAAAAGCGCGAGCTAGTCGCTTTGAATGAAGCCACGGCGGCTGCACGAGCGCTCGTGCAGCAATTGCTCTAGTCAAGGCAGTCAAGGCTGGCCGCTCGCGCTAGCACAGCCTTCGCGGTTAGTCCATGCTAGGGTGAGACGAAGTATAGGCTCCCCGAGAAATGGCTCCTTGATGCTCTGTGCTACCAGATCCTCGCGCTCCAAATCTGCGACCGGGCACTCTATGGCCCCGTCGTCGAACTGCCAGGCTTTGTGAGTACAGAGGAGGCTATGGGTGCACCCATTCCAGCTCGGAGCACAGAGCTAAAGCTCGCGCTGCAGAAACCAGGGATCTTCGGCTAAATCCCCACCCTGCCCGTTTCGATCTGGACGAGCGTCGTACACCGGGACGCGGCGGTGTCCCAGGCTAGCAGTTACACTGCACTCGCTAAATTTCTCATTACAAAGAAAACCAGTGTTGCCATACACTTCGAAGCGTCGTACACCGTACGCTATTTAAACATGAACTTCAAGTTTGGTGTGGTTTTTTGGTGCTCCTCTTGTGGTCTATAATTATATTTTGGCTAGCGCTTGATGCAATATGACAAATGCGTACATATTTTATTTTGAAAAAAAAAAAAAAAATAAAAGCGACGATTTGTGTCACAAATGCGTGCGCGTCAGTTCGTCATAAAATACGTAAAAAATATTATTAAAACCTTAGGTTGGGCCGGTGAACCGGTGATAGGGTAATGCCGATTTGAAAGTGAACTAGGGAGTGACAACAGGGTTGGGGTTTACAAAATGCATACTATTTCATAATTTTTCATAATTTTTACATACGCACAACGGTTACTTATATTACAAAAAATAATGAGTACTAAGATAAAGCTCTCGTTCGCGATCTAGGCCGACGAAAAATGAGCAGAAGAAAAGATAATTATCGATTTATCGCCTTAGCCTTCAAGGCGCAGCAGCGCAAAACTGCGTACACATGCAAAATGCCTTATCTTTCTATCGGTGTCGTCGCTGGACCAGGGATGGGAACGTCTCCGACGTGGTTCAGGTGGGTTCACATTTAACGGCGGGAGCGGCCACCCGTCGTCCTTGCGACCGCGGAACTGGAGAATAGAGAGTTTTAGTAAATCGTTCCGGTATCTCCGATAACGACACCCGACAACAATACGATGCAAAGGCGTCGGCGGAGTATAGTTTATTGGAAAGATCCACTAAACCTCCCAAATAAAAATGTTTAGTAGATCGGTTCGATATCTTCGATAACGTACCCGATAATAATACGAGGCGTGTGCAAATACGTCGGCCGAGCATAGGGTATCCCTCCTATATCGGAGGCATCGGGACGATCTACTAAAATTCTCTAATGTCTGACTATTCCCGGGATTTTGACTCGTTCGTCATTCCGTGTGAGGATGACAACGTAAGCCGTATAGTCACACTGCTTGTACATACATCTCGACGTATGACTGAAAGTTAAAAAAGAATAGGCCATATATACCTCAGAGGTTGGTTAACCCATTCGGCGGAAGAGTGGATGTCCACTCGCACTGGCAGATCAGACACCGACTGTGTAGTTGCCGGTATGTCAGTGCCTTTCGAAAACCGTTGATTAGCGTCACTTTGAAACGCTCATTGGTGGTTGTGGAGCGAGAATCCGGAAAGTTTACGAGTCTATTTTTACTTGTTTTAAACTTGTCGGTTTGGATGAAACACCATATAACCTCACGCAAAAGTTGAAAAAACAAAATGTGCACCATGTGTGTTGTTTGAGATAGTTTTCAACAACAACAATTGCTTGACTTCTGCCCCATCATATTTTTCGTAAAACACCTAAGAACATCCAAGAACAACTCTTCATGAACACCCTTCCATCTTCTTACAATTAGAAAACATTTTAACGGGACTGCCAGCGTCGGCAGATTTGCCCCCTCTGACAAGGGAGATGGGAGGACGCGCTAACGTTCTGTTGCTCGGCATTCTTGCAAAAAGACATCTCGTCTGAAGGCGGGAACTTCATGGGATCCTCTGTTGAAAAGAGCGGAAGGAACGAGAACGCTATCGCGGGGCTCAATGACATCCTGGGGCCCGGGCCTGCAGCCCCCTTGAGCCGGGGTCACACGTTGCTCATACACCGTACAAAACAGTCTGCAAACACGGGTCACAGCAATATCCGCGGTTCGAATGCCACGTGCCAAGTTTTCTTTTGGAACTCATTGCCATGCGGGCCTTCGAAGCACGGATCTCGCACGAAGCATGCCGTTCGACGTGTCATATCAAGTCCAACTTTTCAAAAGGCGCCTGTTTGTAAATTTTATATATTTTAATAATAATAAAAAAGTGCTGCTTGTGTACCTGCGCCACTTGTTTCGACGGCAATGACTCCACAAATTTCTGCGATCAATTTCCAATTTAGGAACTTCTTTTTACGTGCAACATATGCAGCGTGTTTCTGGGGAGGCGTTCAAGAATAGCCTAAAAGTCTGATGTTCGAAATAAAAAGGAACTCTTTTCAGGAACCAACTACCAGCCTTAACAGACGTCAGAGATAACAAAAAAAAAAACATACTAATTAGAAAGATAATGAACTACCATTTACTAATCAAGTTTCTAATTAGTGAAGATAAACATATGGTTCCACTGAGAAACTTGCCAAGGATCGTCAAAAATTACATATTCAACTCTTTTTAGAAAGATATAAGGCAGCGGCAGCAGTGTACGGCGTTCCGAAAAAAAAAGCGCTTAGTTTGGACGTGTTTTTAGGTTTAGGTTTTCTATCGGAACGCATCTGGGTCATTCCATGTGAAACGTCCTAGACGTTGCGCTCGACCACCTTCCATTTCTAAAAAAAAAATTCATGACCTCTTGCCGCAATGTCCATAGCCATGCCCTAAAATATTTATGACCAAAAAAATTTTTTTTTGATAACGTGAGCGCGGTTTTAACTTTTGAAAACAGCGTGAAACTAGGCATCACTCAATAATTGATGAAAAATCAGCTTTTTAATGAAACACCCAACAATATTCTTTCTTAAATTTGCACGGATTTCAACTTACAATGTGGTTGGGCTTGTGAAGTTTTGTTTCATTTAAATATTTTTTTAAAAAACTAACATTTTTTGAAAACTTTAACATTAGTTTTTGCTCCCGGGATTCAATATAACTTTTTACCGGCTGTCCTGCAGGTATATAATCTATTAAAAATGTTTAAAACCGCTCAATTAAATATCTTCCAGTAAACAAAAATCCTGAATTTGCAAGAAAGTGCGTTTTGACGCATAAACAGCCGTTTATTCCTGAGGTGGTCCAAGTAAAAATACAAAATATGGTGGGTTTGGAAGAACAATCGATAGTCTTTTGATTCTGAAAGTTTAATCAAAGTTATTTTTGTTTAAAGCGAGAAAACAATTTTTGAATTTGAGGTCTCGCACCACAACCCGGCGTCACTTAATGCCTCTTCGCCGCATAGCACGCCACTTGCGACGATAGCTGACACGATTAGGTCCAAAGAAAGAACGGAGTTTTCTGCCGCTTCCCCTTGTCCGTCTTTCCGACTGCAAGGGAAGAAACAGCGGGTATCGTGTAATACTCGGAGGTGCCGCCAGCGCGTAGCAATAGCAGGCCCGTTGTGCCCTTTGTACCCGAGGGCGGCTCGAAGCGCGATGCCTAAACGACGGGTGGCATCAAGCGACCTGGACTTCTCCATGCCATGCCAAAGGTCCCACGGCCACCTCTGATCCCTAAAATAAAATTAATGGCTCTTCAGCGTAATGTTTATGGTGACTCTCTAACATAGTTTTTGACGAAAAACAAATTTCATGGGGTGATGGCGGTTTGAACTCGCAAAAAGGGAGTGGATCTATGGTAATTGAATAATTGATGAAAAGTAAGATTTTTTTTTTATGGAACACTGGAATATTTTTGCCTAAAAACCGTACGGTTTTTAGGCAAACATTTTTTTTAATGTTAAAATTTTCAAAAAATGTTAGTTTTTAAAGAAAATATTTAAATTAAACAAAACTTCAGAAGCCCAACCACATTGTAAGTCGAAAGCCGTGCAAATTTAAGATAAATATTGTTGGGTGTTTCATTAAAAAGCAGATTTTTCATCAAATATTGAGTGATGCCTAGTTTCACGCTGTTTTTAAAAGTTAAAACCGCGCTCACGTCATGAAAACTTTTTTTCGTCAAAACTATTTCAGGGCATGGCTACGGACATTTCGGAAAAAGGCCATGAATTTCTTTTTTTTAGAAATCGGAGGTGGTCGAGCGCAACGTCTGGGACGTTTGACATGGAATGACCCATCTTTGCGCCCGTGGTCCTGTTCCCTGGTGGTCGCAGCGCGAAACCAACGCCTCGCCTCCCTTGATGGAGGACAGGGAAGTATGGCGCAAGTGTGTTGCACGTCTCGGACACCTAGGAGCAGGACCGCGGGCGCAGAGATGCGCTCCGGTAAAAAAACCAAAACCGATTGAAAGCGGCAAAACGTTTTTACGGAACGCCGTAAAATGCTGCCCCAGCTGCCTTAAATATCTCTCTAAAACGAATTGATTTAGTGGTTTTCGATGATAGTTAGAAAGTTTCTCAGTGGAACCACATGTTTATTTTCAGTATCGAAAACATTATTGAGTAAACTTTAGTTAATTATCTCGCTAATTAGTACGTTCTTGCAATCCTTGACGTTCGCCAAGGCTGGGAGTTTGTTCCCGCAGAATTTCTTTTTATCTCGAACAGCATATTTTTAGTAATTTTTGAAAGCAGAACCACCCTGTTTATGTGAGCATATATTTAAGGCCGGTTCACGCATACGTCGCAGCGATCCACAACAAGAAGGAGTGCTGATGCAGTGCTGGAATTCAACGCACCCCATAACCCTGATGCCGCTGGATCGTCGCTGTATCACTATTCTAGCGTGAAATTAGCTCTGTATCAGTAAGATCAGCGCTATTTGCCGACTGATGAGGCGGAGGTAACGGTGTAACAGGTCTTTAAACCGCGCTTCAGCGGATTTTGTCTGGTTACCATGGAGTTTAATCGATGCGATGAACGCCTCCAAAGCGATTTCACATTGAAAACCCCTTCGCGAGATCTGCGGCACTTTAAGTTATTAAAAAGACATCTAAAATTAAAGGAACGCGATCGAAGAACTGGAGTGGCCCTCTGAAATGAAACGTCTTTCTTTCAGGTATTACGTAGCTTTATTGGCAGTATCAAGGAGTATTGGGGTTTCAGCAACAGCGCAGTATGTTTCTCCCGACACACTCTTCTAGTCGTTTCCTTTGCTTTCGTTCAAATTGCCTCCGTGGACTCGGACGATCTTGAAAATGAGCGCCGCTGCGAAAGGACAGCCATCACGGTGCCATTCCTTTTTTACATGTTTGGGAGATCATTGGACGAGGATGTCGGTCTTGGTGCAGACGCTGGTTCCGTGCTCCCCTAAAACCTTGAGCGTGACGACGCTCTTCATCTGAATGAAAAAAAAAAAAAAAGAACGACGGTGGTTGTCATCATTCGAGGACATAGACTAGTGTCCGAAATCGCAGCCCCCAGAGATAAAAATGGGAAATAATTAGTCTTGTGCGAATAGTGGATTTTGAGTTCGAAGCGAATTCGAAGCGAATAGTCGTTTTGGCCGAATATTTTCGATTCGAATATCGAATAGTTTTTCCACGCCTTTTACTACCATAGCATAATGCTTAGACGAAAACTCAGCTAAACTTGTGAAGGTTGTTCCACTTGTTCATTTATAAGCTAAGTTTAATCGATCTATATTTATGAACTGTGACCTCAGAAGGTCTGATGTCTTGGGATGGCAAGTAAACGACGGATTTGACATAAAATGAATTTTATAGAGATGACCAACTATACCCCATTGAGTGAATTTACAAGTCTTGCTATATAAAATATTCTTTCTTTAATCTCGAGTTCAAAAAGAAAGAATCGAGCATGATGAACGCAGGTTAATTTGTAAGGGCATCTCTGCCTAACATAGTATACTCTTGCATAACAGACAGTTTAATTTTGAAACTTTTACTACAATGTAGATATACACATTCACAAATTTTCCATTTATTTGGAAATACGGCCGGCACGCGTGCACCATTCCGCTTTGAATGTATGCTTTTCTTCCAAGCACTCAATTGCGATATTTATACTTTTCCAAGTGTTTATCGCGGCGGGTTACCCCGTTGAGTGCGCTTCTTACCGAGCACCGATGTGATGCAGAGAAGCAACACCCGCAAAGCTCCCTTCCGCGGGTATTGCTTCTCCGCAGTGCACCGGTGCTCGGTAAGAAGCGCACTCAACGGAGCTAACCCGCCGAAATCAAGACTTCGAAAAACGCGAATAGCGCAGTCCTTCACGAATCGAATACCGAATAGTGTATTATTCGAAACTACTATTCGAAATTTCGAATAGTAGTTTAAAATAATCTCAAACGCAGGCTCTCGCGAAGAAAGGAACTGCGCATAAAACAAGATTTTGGCTTTTTGACGCGCTCTTGACATCGGTGTTGTTCTTGGAGCTTCGTGCACATTTCTGACGTTCTTGAACTACGATATGCGCAAAGGAGTCTAAAAAAAACAAAACAAAAAAAAAAACGGCGGTTTGTTTAAAGCGCAGGCCTTTTACTGTGTCATGGCGTCAGCATAAACAAACATGGCGGCGCCCATGGAAAAGAGCAGACACGCGCCGCTGCGGTGGGGCGCAGCTATCGGCATGGCGCGCATGCGCAGACGGTCCACTTCACGCGACTTCGGTTCCATGCGCATGCGCAAGTGCCCACTCCTCGTGCGGCAACTGCGCGCTTGCCCACACCTCGTGGAGGCTCGCTTGGAAACAGCGCTTCGGCCTTGGGGGCGCAAGTTCGTCTGCTTCTTTCTGCAGGGGTTGCGGTGACGTCATAAAGGCGCCGAGCTCTGATTGGCTCTGATTGAAGGGTAGTGGGTAGACCTCGAGGCAGCTTGCTTTGAGGTCTACCCCCTATCCTTCCAATCAAAGCCAATCAAAGCTCGGCGTTCTAACGTCACCGTAACCCCTGCAAAAAGAAGCAGACAGACTTGCGCTCCGCATAGACTCCTTTTCACTTTGAGTTCTATCGCAGCCGACAGATCCGATGGAGCCAATTAACATCTTCGCGGCGCTTATCACCGACTTGACCAATCACGCGCAAACAAATGCGCCGCAATCCTGCGCTTTCTTCCGCGCGGGACTGCTTTAGCCGCTGACAACGTATATAAAAAGAGAAAAAAGAAACAAACAGAGAGCGCCGGGATTATGCACGTTTGGCGCTGTTTGATCGGCTCCATCGGGCCGTATACCGTTGACTGCGGTCCAACTTACATTGAAACTGAGTATAGGTTCGGCGTGGGAATATGGGTGGGAAGGGAACACCTTATAAAAAAAAGGCATCTGGTTCGAATCATTGCAATGTCGTACTGCTGAATTGACGGCGTCAAGACAGGGTCAACGCTCGGCTGTGACTTGCATTTCCACTGATTGGCCACGAGCCTCAGCCGAACGTTGACGCAGCATTCGTGTGTAATCTGTGCTTCACGTTGGCCTCTTTTAGATGACGCCTAACATTTTGCTATACACCTTTTTCACAAGGGCGCCGCCATCTTGAAATATCGTCACTTCCACTAAGGGCGAAAACATTTCTTTGCCGTCATCCCGCCAATAGAATACGTTTAGGATGTAAGCGTAACCGTCAGAAATTCTCGTTTTGTCTCGCCTCTATTTGTTTTACTATTACTTTTTTTGCCTCCCATACCGGATATGCCTACCAGGTGGCTTGGGACGAGAGTAAGCGAAAAAGGTCTCGATATATATCGTAAGAGGTGTCGGTCACTCCCGCATGCTCACTGCGAGGACGATATACGAGAGGTAGCGTGACGTCCCTCACCTGGGGCGAAGCTGCGCGCACAGGAAAGATGATGGTTCCCTTGTAGGTCTGCCCCTTGACCACGGGGCACTTGATGACGCCGTTGCACAGGTCCGTCTCGATGCCGGGGACCGGCATGTCGAAGCCGAACAACTTCACCCTGACGTCCAGGGTGATCGTGTCGCTGTTCTGATCTGCAAGCAGAAGACTCATCTCACGGTGCGCCCTTAATCTAAGGCCGCGACTAAAAGGCCGGCTATAAACCGTCTCTTTCTAGCTGTCCCGTTATAGCCGGCCCGTTGTAAACGGCTTTTTTCTCGCCGGCACTGCAGCGTTGACGAGAGTGGAACAGCTCCTACCGTCTATTAACGACGAGAAATTTGATTGTGGACCAAACAAAGCGGCAGAATTCGCGTTCGTTTGCCCATGTTTTATTTTATTTCTATAGTTTTAGTTTCCGAAGGCTGTCTCACCGACGTTCTCCTGTACTTTTATTTTATTTATCAATACTGCGAGCCCAGTTTAGGGCAACGGCAGGAGTGCATGGGTGATACATTGCCAATTGACACACTGACATCTGGATGGCGTACAAACAAAATATACAAAACAACAAAATTATCTTCGTATACAGTCAATGCCCGAAACCTTTGCCGCCCCCCCTCCCCATTTTCCCCCTTTTTAACATTTGATATAATAATATACATATAAAATAATAAGCCTCACACATCTGTTTTCATTGAACTTCATAATTAAACAGTAATCAAAAGCATTCTTAGCACTGAAAAATGATATCTACAGTTTTCTCAAAAGTAGAGAACGAATCAATGTCAACAACATCGTCGGGAAGGCTGTTCCATAAATCAATTGTATGCACACAAAAAAATTGTTTACAACTGCTTATTCGGGCATTAATGGGAGCTACGGTCTTTGAGTGATGCGAACGTTCGGAGCAGAAGCTTTTTGGTTTTAAATATATCGAGCCATCAATTCTTATACTGTTTTTGAAAATGTGAAAGAACTTGACCCTTTGGCACGGCCTTCTGTTCGCCAGAGGATTTATATTGGCTCTTGTTTTAAGTCCCGTGACAGACATGGTTCGTCTGGAATCCGAAAAAATTACACGCACCGCTAGTGATTGAACATCTTCGAGTTCCTTGACCAGAGAGCTCTGCCATGGGCTCCACACTGCAGACGCATATTGTAAGACAGGTCTAATGATTGATTTATATGGAAGAACTTTCACAGAAGGAGGAGATTTGCCACCCGTACTTATCAGGTACCACAATTTGTTTTTTGCACGCTTCTTACATACTCCACATGCTTTTTCCATCCTAGGTCACTCGATAAAATCACTCCCGAATATTTATAACTGTCAACTTTCGTCAGCTGTACGCCGTCAACCTCATATCCAAAGTTTAAGACATTTTTTTTCTTTGGTTGAAATATGGATGTACTGAGTTTTACTAATATTAATCTTCATGTAATTATCATCACACCAAGAAGCGATGCTAGCCAAAACATCCCTCACTTTTATTTGGTACTGTACTGTCGAAACTGGAGTGTAAATAACGCAGTCATCGGCAAACATTATTAACTTAATAGGACCATCAGTAGTGGATTGGAACAAGCTAAACCATTGTTTCGGAACAAAAAACAGCCCTAACATACGTTTCTTTTCCTCCTTTCTACTTGTGTTGCCGCGCCTGGATTTTCTAAAGGCTTCTTACGAGCCTAAATAATACGGTCAAAGAACGGAGAATTACACATGTCCTAGGGGGAATGAGTCACTCACCGGAGATCATCTCAAAGTAAATCTTGGTGTCTGTTCCCCTCTTGAAGACGCAGGGGTCTGAGTCGCAGGGCTCGATCTCAACAGTCAGGAGCTTGGCGGTGCTTCCTGTACGAGAGAAGAACTGGTCGGGGAACGGAAGGGCACGCGCCGGAATGCAGGCCAGGCACGTAGCCAAGGGGGGGGGGGGGGGGGAGGCCCATAGGGCCCGGCCCCCCCCCCTCCCCCCTTGAAATTTTCCATTTTGCTGGAACCTCCTTTCCCCCCCTCCCCCTCCTCATACAGCATTTTGTCATGGGCGGCGGCCTCCCCCCCTCCCCCGAAAAAAAACAAAATCCTGGCTACGTGCCTGATACAGGCACATTTGGAAAGTTCCTTTGTAAATGGAATTTTATTACGATTTGAAATACTTTGCCCCAGAAGTAGTTAATTACAATCAGAATTACCATCGCACAAAAATAACGCGTTACAGTTCCAAAATAAATGGGACGACCTTACAATCACATTTCCTCGACAGCTGCAAAACACCTTTTGTGCTGTTTTGTTTCAATCCCTATTTCATTAATGATACTTTAATGGAGCTAAGTTCGGATGTCATACGAGTCAGTTTGTTTGCAACAACACCAATATTGACAGCGCTCTTCCATCACTATATATCTATTTCAGAAGGGCGCCGCCATCTTGAAATATCGTCAATTCCAGTATGGGAGAAAACGTTGTTTTGCCGTCGCCACCCATTCTGGTTTTGTCTCCTCTCTTTTTTTTCTTTTTCTTTTTACTTTTGGCAGGTTGAAATGATTTATTATTTTTTCATCGCCCATACCGGATGTGCCTACCAGGTGGCTGGGAACGAATCACCTCCCACCTTTCTCTACTTTAGCAGAGCAAACGCTGGAGGGGAGGTCGCCTCCTCTCTGGCGTTCACTCTGCTAAAGTGGAAAGAGGTGGGCTCAGCCTCTCGATCGAGGTCACGTGGTTTATGGGCCGTGTTTGCAACACTAGCAGCGACGAAAGCGTTTATCGTCTGCAAGCGCTTCAGCCTTTCTGTCCGCTTTTCTCCTCGCCACCCGACAACGCAGCGCATGTGCATGCACTTACGACCAATGAACACTGGAGGCGTCCTCCACTAAATTGCACACGCTTTCCATGGTTTAAGTTGCCCCCTCTCTAAACTCTAGGCTCTCTAGTGTTAGCAGGCGTTCAAAGGCACCTAATGAAGGCCCAATAATTATTCTGGGCATGGCCTACGGGAGTCGTGAAAAGTTTTATGTACGCACACGGGACTATTTTCTTTTTATCTCGACTATGGTGGGCCTCATTCTCGGAGGCTCGATCGTGTGGGGCATAAATTGCGTGCCCCTCTGTGGCTGGGCTTCTACGGCTGCTCAGCTGTGCGTCCAGTGTCGGTGTCCTGGAGCAGTCCCTTCGATGTAAAGGTTTATTCACACGATGCGTTTTTTCAACGCAGAACGGTTTAGCGAAACCGAGGTTCCGCGAAATTGGCCCGTTCACATGCTGAGTTTGACGTGCGAAACCTGTGACGTATTGACTCACGACGAGAATTTCGCCGAGCCTTGTCATCTGCACCAGGAATATCAAGCGTTTCGCATCAAAATTATACGAAGTGTGCACAGTGTGAAGAGACAGTCTGCCTTATTAATACCACTCGATAAGTTTCGTCGGATTCGGCTCACTCAATTTACTAGGCCTGCCAAACTGGGAAAAGACCGCGAACTTCAAAGAACAGGGGGATGATCTCGAAGTATTTCGAACATTTTTGCACCACTAAAAGACCAATTATACGGTTTTATACCCAGTCATCATGTTTATATGCACTGCTTGCACTCGTTGAAACTGTTGAGAAATCTGCACCGCGCTACCAACTACATCAACCCGTACTGTTAAAGGTCCGTTCACACACTTGTAACCGAGTAGGACCGACGGAGACAAGACCGGCTTTTAGGCCTCTTGCGACGGCTTGGACCGGGTGCGCTGCTGCGGAGCTGGTCGCTCTCGTATTCGAGCTTTGGCTCGGATCCGGGATCGGCCAAAAATCAGGCTCCTCCAAAAGCTCGCTCCGCCTCGAAGGTCAGACGTCATAGCGATGTCGAGCGGCTATTGGCAGCATCCGCGTTTTTCCTTGGGTGATTGATAGGTCTCACCGCTCATTCACACTGGAAGCGGATCCGCGTTCGCAAAGGGGTTGCGAACGCGGTTGTATAAAGACAGTGCAATTGCACGCGCACTTGATGTCATCGAGTGCGCGTGCAATTGTACTGGATCTTTATAGACGATTGCAAGCAGGGTGACTGGCCGCCGCCATGTCCCCGCTCGTGCGGGAAAGCCCGTGCAATTACAAGCTTGTCAAAGCTATGTTCACACGCACGCTGCACGAGCCTGCACGCATGGGGCACCAGTGCGGCACCATGCTTGCAATTGTCTATACAACCGCGTTCGCAACCGCTTTGTGAACGCGGATCCGCTTCCAGTGTAAATGAGGGGTCAGTGAGGTTTCAGAAAAATCTCGCTCCAGAAGAGCGCGCGCCACCTTTTTCGGAGGCGCGCGTGCTTTTCGGTTGCGTTCACACGGAGTATTTGTTTCCCGATACCTATAGTTTCGCGAAACTACAAGTTGTCCCGCTCATTGTTTGTAATCTAAACGATGGTCAATTTAATCCGAGAGCCATAAAATTTAATTCAAGGGCCATCCCATTTAATCCCAGTGCTGCCCAATTTAGTCCCGGCGTCAGTCAATTTAGCCCTCAATATACACATGTACTTTCTACAGGTTTTCCGCCTCATTTTAATCCAAACGACGTTCAATTTAATCCCAGAGCCATCTAATTTATTTCAAGCGCCATCCAAATTAACCCCAGTTCTACCCAATGTAGTTCCGGCGTCAGTCAATTTAATCCACAATATATACATGTACTTATTTGTCTTCAGGGGTCGCATTTCGCTTTAACAGGATAGCTTGGTATGGGCTAATTAATTCAACAACATAAAAAAAAAACAGCGGAAGAAGGACGCGTTTTTCTTTACTTTGTGTCTCGTCCTTTTTGCGCTGTTTTTAGTATGCCGCATTTCGCTTATACGTTTGATATAAAGTCCCTAGATAAGAGCTTCCAACAAGTAGCGACACTCTTTGAAGCGCCGACTGCGTGACGGTGCAGATTTTAGGAAGCGAATGGCGGCACACAGCAGAGATGTGAACCGAGTGCCGCCATTTTTGTTCCAGTGGAATGTGCTTTGTCGTTTTTATTTATTGTCGTTACTTGTAAAAGAAGTATAAAAGTCAATTTATGCTTGTCTCTTTTCTCTTCCCTCTTCACTGTTCCTTTCTATTTGTGCGCAATTTTAACCATGTTCAAGTATAAAGGGACTTTAGTTTGATAGCCTAGAGTAATTGTTTATAGAACTAGGTTTTGGTGGGGGACAAATGTTATTTTGATCACTATTTCGATTACTTGGGATTACTAGTCGTATGACTGACGAAGCTTAATTGACATGTTGATTGCTCTTTTCATAACCTCAAGCTATAAGTGGCGCACCCGAATATAATTCAGCTGAATTAACGTTCTGTTTATTCGTTCTTATTACTTCGACTTACTATTGATACAATTCGGATGATATAAGTGCAATTGCAGTTTGTGATTACTCTTGATTACTTCGAGCTATTATTGAAACATCTGACTTATTTAAAGCTTAGTGGACGTAAGGCACGTACTTTTAATTACCTCGACCTATTAAAGGAGCTGTGCAACAGTTTCAGCGATTTGCTTAAATAATTTGGGAGTTGGTGTCTCGACCTTTCTGAAGTAAAGAACAAAAAAGCGCTTTTGCCTGCATGTCCTAGTTTTTCTTTTAAAAATGGACAAATATTGAGGTTTTCGGCACCTCTCAACTCCTTCACCATCTTCCGAGTCACGTGCGCTGTGACGTCAATGGGGGTTGCGCGGGGTTCCGGTGAAGCTTCTCTCTCTAGAGCCATCAGTGAGCAGCCAGAACTCCTCCGCTCGCGACCGCGTGACCACGTGCTGGCGCAGGGCGAACAACATGGTGAAAGGAGGACAGTCTCATCCGGGTCCGGCCGTCCCCGTCCGGCTCTGCCCCCGTCCCCCTCCGGCTTCTGGCGGCTGTTCGCGGTAGCAGATAGAGCTGACGGTTTTGTGGACCTAAGATAGATGGCGCCACTGAAACTCCGTATAATAAGTTTTGTCGATGATACCAGGTTTTTGACTCATTTATATTATGTTGGAACGACAAGATTTATAGAAAAGTTACCTTTTATCGAGCAGGTATTCGCACAACTTGCTACCTTTCTACAAGACCCACATTGACGTCACGCCGCGTGTTTCTCATGGCCGCCGCTCGCGGCTGCAGGTCGGGGAAAATTCTAATTTTGCCTCGCGATTACGCGGTGGAATCGCAACATTTCGAAGGAAGGAGGTGTGTTTTCTGTCCTTTGTGACAAGGTGAACAATGTCAAAAGTAGAAGATGCCAATTCTTTCAACGTTAAAATCGTTACACAGCTCCTTTAATAACAAAATTTACACGATAAAAGTTCAACAAACATTTATAATTACTTCGAGGACTTATGGACAAAAATATAGCTTGGCAGAAGCTCATTTTCTGATCACTTTATGAAATTTTCATTGCTCAGTGGATTACTTTTAAATGTTTTTTTGACAAATGCGAATATAGAAAAGTTCATTTAAGATTTGGATTACTTCTTTGATTAGTTCATGTTGCTATTCACCCAATTGACTTTAAATTAACTAAATGAACTGTGTGATTACTTCTATCTTCCTCCAATGTATTAGGCACACAATTGAGTTCATATCAGCATTATTGATCTCTTGAATACTTTGAGTACCTAGAGATCTATTTGACCTTATATTGGTCTAAATGACATAATCCTCACTCTCATTATTACTTTGAGCTATTATACAACCGAGTGATTTATTCTCAGCTCAGTACCATTGTGATCACTCTTTTGATGACTTCAACTTACTATTGACCCAGTAGAGATTGATTCCGCCTAATTGGCATCATGATTACTTTCTACAATGGAAAGTTTTTCTAGTTGGTATGAATCCATATTGAAAAACAGCGCGAAAACCTTGTGTGTTCTCTTCTCTTTGTCCGTGTGGTTTTCGCGCTGTTTTTCAATATGGATAATTACTTTCTTTGAGACAATAATAGACTGATTTATTATGTACACGACTAACATTATGAATTTATATTTTGGTTACTTTGAGTTACTAGTGACCCAACGGGCTTTAATTTACCCTTATTGACATTTTGACGGATTCATTTTTTAAGCTAATATTCAACCAATTGATTTTTATGAGCTTAATTGATGTCATGATAAATAGTTTGATTACTTCGAATTACTAATAACTCAATAACTTTTATATCAGCCGAATAGACATATTGCCGACTCTTCATTGCTTCGAGTTATTATACCATCAATTGATTATGAGCTCAATTCACATTAATCTTACTCTTTGGAGTAACTTCGAGTTACTTTTTTATATTTTTCTCGTCACTTTGAGGTAATATTCATCGAATTGATTTATTATGAGCTTAATTGACATTATGATTACTCTTTTGATTACCCTGAGTTACTATTGACCCAATGAACTTTAATTCGACTTAATTGACAGTTTGGTGATTTTTGAATACTTCGAGTTATTATACAACCACTGACCTATTATGAGCTAAATTCACATTATTAATACTATTTTGATTACTTCGAGTTACTTTTGAGACAATGAACTTTAATTCGGGTTTATTAACACTTTGATGAATGACTCTTTTGTTTACTTTGAACTAATATTCAACCAATTGATTCGTTATGAGCATAATTGTCATTAGGTTTACTCTTGATCACTTTGCGTTTCATTGACCCGATTGACTTTAATTGAGCCTGTTTGACAATTAGGCGGCTATTTTGATTACTTTGCCTTTTTTTGACACAATGGACTATAACTCGGCCTAATTGAGGTTTGTATGACTCTTTTTATTACTTCGAAATAATATTTAACCAAATTATTTATTATGAGCTCAAGTGATAGTGTGATTACTCCTTTGATTCCTTTGAGTTACTGTTGACCTAATAAATTTTAATTCGGCCTAATTAATTGACATTTTGGTGACTTTCGGGATCACTTCGTGTTTCTATACCAAAATATGATCTATTATGAGCTCAATTAACATTATTAGTACTCTTTTCATTGCTTCGAGTTATTTTTGACCTATACACTTTAATTCGGCCTAATTGACATTGCGAAGACTATTAATTTCTTTGAGCTAATATTCAACCAATTGAATTATGAGCCTAAATGACATTATGATTACTCTTGATTACTTTGACTTACTATTGACCCAATGAACTTTAGCTCTAATTAGCCTTAATTGACACTTTGGTTACTTGAATATTTCGTTTTGATTATTTCGCCAATTGATCTATTATAAGCTCGATCCACGCTATTATTGCTCTTTTGATTACTTCGAGTTACGTTTGACACAATGGACTTTAATTCGGCCTAATTGACGTTGTGATGACTCTTCTGATTAGTTTGAGGCAGTATTCAACCAACATTTTTATTATGATCTGATTTGACGTTATGATTACTCTTTTGATTAGTTTGACTTACTATTGACCCAATGAGCTTTAATATGACCTAATTGATATTTTGTGACTCTCTTGATTACTTCGAGTTATTTTAGAACCACTGAACTGTAATTCGGCCTTATTCTTATGGCAATAATAACTCTTTTGACTACTCGGAGATAATACTCAATCATAATAATCAATTGGTTGAATATTTACTCAAAGAAATCAAGAGGCATCCCAATGTCAATTAGGCCGATTTAAAGTCTATTGGGTCAACAGTAACTCGAAGTAATCAAAAGAGTAATATCAGTGTGATTTGAGTTCATATAAATCAATTGCTGATATAATAACTCGAAGTAATCAAGAGAATCACCAAAATGTCAATTATTAGTTTGTTTGCTTCAGTGCTGTTTTATTATGTCAAGTGTAACCCTAAAAAAGGCCCCTAAAGCTGTTTGGGAAACACCATAAAGCTCTTTAATTGGTTGATTGATGCCGATTTAAAATATTTTGGGTCAATAGTAACTTAAAGTAATAAAAAGTGTAATAATAATGTTAACTAGCCTCATAATAAATCAATTGGTTCAATATTAACTCAAAGTAATCAAAATAGTCATCACAATGTCACGTACGCTGCATTAAAGTCCATTGGGTCAAAAGTAACTCGAAGTAATCAAAAGAGCAATATTAATGTGAATTCCGCTCATAATAGATCAATTGGTGGTGTAAATGGTAGTAATCAAAATAGTCACTAAGATGTATATTGGGCCAGATTAAAGTTCATTGGGTCAATAGCAACTCAAAGTAAACAAAGGAGTAATCATAATGTCAATCGAGCTCATAATAAATAACTTGGTTGAATATTAGCTCAAAGTAATCAAGAGTCATCATAATGCCAATTAGGCAGAATTAAAGTTCACTGGCCAAAAATAACTCGAAGTAGTCACAAAAGCAATAATAATGTAAATTGAGCTCATATTATATAAACTGGTTCCATAATAACTCGAAGTAATCAAAAGACACCACAATGTCAATTGATATAAAGTCTTGAGTAAACAGTAACTCGAAGTAATCAAACTACTAATTATAATATCAATTAAGCTCGTAACAAATAAATTAATTGAATATTGGCTCTAAGTAATTAAGATGCCAGTTAGGACGAATTAAAGTCCATTCGGTCAATAGTAACTCAAAGCAATCAAGAGTAATCATAAAGTGACTCGTGCTCATAATAAGTCAGTTAGTCTATTATTTGCTCAAAGCAATGTCAAGAGTAATCATGATGTCAATTAGGCCGAATCAAACTCCATTAGGTCAATAGCTGGTCGAAGTAATCAAAAGAGTGATCATAATGGTAACTGAGCTGATAATAAATCACTTGGTTGTATAAAAGCTCAAAGTAATAATGAGAGTGAGGATGTCAGACCAATATAAAGTCAAATTCGTCACTTGTTACTCAAAATATTCAAGATGGCAATAATGCTGATATAAACTCAGCTGTGTGACCAATATATCGGGGAAAGATAAAATGTAACTACTAAGGTAATTGCGTTAATTTAAAGTCACTTGGGTGAATACTAACACGGATTAATCAAAGGAGTAATCCAAATCTTAGCTCAAATTCTATGAAGTCGCCTTTGTCAATAATAATTCAAAGTAATCGACTGAGTAACGAAAATTTTGCTTCCATAAAGTTGTTTATGTCAATAACAGCTAGATAACCAAAAAGTAATCAAAATGTCAAATTAGCTTCTACGAAGTTATATTTTTGTCAATAATTGCTCGAAGTAATCGAGAGAGTAATTAAGATGTTTGATGAACTTTTATTACGTAAATTGTGTTATTAATAGGTCGAAGTAATTAGAAGTGAAAGCCATTTTAAGTCAGCGGTGTCAATAATAGCGAGAAGTAATAAAAAGAGTAATCACAAATTGCAATTGTAGTTATGTCATCTGAATTCTATTAATAATAAGTCGAAATAATGAAAACAGTGTGAACAAAACGTCAAGTCAGCTAAAATAAAGTCGGATGCGCCACTAGTAACTCGAGGTTATCAAAAGAGTAATCAACATGTCAGTCGTGCCACCAGTAACTCCAAGTGATCGAAATAGTGATCAAAATATCAGTAGTCCCCAACAAAATATAATTGTATAAACAATTAGTACTTTAATTTATCAAAAGTGTAAGCGAAACACGACCACTGAAGACAAAAACGTGTATGCATATATTGTGTATTAAATTGAATGAACCCAGGATTAAATATGGTAGCGCTGGAATTAAAGTGAATGGCGCTTGAATAAAATCGAATGGCGCTTGGATTAAATTGACCACCATCAATATTAAAATGAGCGGGAACACCTAGATTCTCCATCAAGATGATCCATGCAGGCGAGTTGGCTCACGACTATTTAAGGTAGATACGCACAGAAAGACAAAGACGGAGAGGAAAACACAGGAGGAGCGCTAAACTAACAACCAAACTTTAAATAAAGAAAAAAAAAAACGGCTCAAGCAAAAAGTTTACAGAAAGCTAAATAAACTGTAAAAAGTGATGTCAGTGTTAACACGTGTCAATAAAAGCAACCTTTTTACAAGTTGGTAGGGCAACAAAATGGATGCTCAGTGCATTTCCTCCGTTCAGTGACTGTTCAAGGAAGCTCCAGCGTGAAAAAGTGATGGAACAAAAAGTAGTTATATTTGTAATTCTGATTTTGGGCCATTCTCCCGAAAAGTTAAACATCGGTGTAACTGATCTACGGCTAAAATAATTGTTACCTGTGATATTTTTTTTAATTTATAGTTGGGACAACATGATGCTGTAGGTTGACAAAAACAAATATTTTGGAGTAATTTCCGTCGGCATATGTCTGGAGTACGTTGATTTTAAAATGTCTTCTATAAGTAACTGAGGCAATTAGGCTGTATCTGTTAACCATCACACACAGGTTTCAAATCCTTTCAATTTAGTTCTTGCAAACCGGTTTCTTAACATGCTGATTTAAAGAACGTAGAAATATGTCAGTCAACGTTTATGAAATGACCACAGTAGGTCATTCAACCACTGAGTGTTTTTCAGCGGAGCTGTTAAGGGCTAGTTTCCCCAGGATCGCGTCCACCAGCAAAGAAATGATGACACCGAACTGTGGACAGCTACCGCCATCTATGAGCGACGGTGGCAACCAGACAACCGACTGGTTGCCGCCGTCGCTCATAGATGGCGGTAGCTGTCCAGGGTTCGGTGTCATCACATATATGAGCGACGGCGACGCGCGCAGCAGCGCGAATGGCTCCGCAACCGCCGCGAGGCCACTATCGCCTAGAGTTCCACTGAGTCGAACGCTTCATATTCCCTTGCGAAAGAAAAGCAGGGGGGTTATGTTCGACAAATGTTTCGTTTCTCCTAAAAAAAAAAACGGAAGTGAGGGAAGTGACGATATCGCGTCTGATTGGTTAGAGGCTCAAATGACGAAAGTTCCTTCTTTCGTCATATGAGCCTGTAACCAATCAACCGCGATATCGTCACTTCCGTCACTTCCAGTTTCTTTTTGGGAGAAACATTTGTCGAACATAGCCCCCTGATCGCTCGTCTGGAAAGCCACCGCCGAGAACAGACGCTACAGCTCCGCTGCTCTTCCTTCTTCACCAGAGTGTAAAGGCTGAAAGTTTTCATAATTAATAACAAGAAAAGGTTGTAACCGACAGAAATGTCAGTGGTGTAACGAAGAAGATATGAATTAATATAAAAGGTTCTGTCCACGGCATTCAATATGTAACTATATGTATACTTTTGAGCACCCTTTCCCGACGACTTTACCAAACGCGATGGTCACTCCGCTCTAAAAGTTTAAGTTTAGGTCTTATAAGCCAAAGACTAAGCACAAACAATTGCGTACCTTTTTAACGTGTCCGTGGTGCCACGCATACTTTATGTCATAATTTCTTAAATTTATTGATGAAAAACTTCGTAAGGGAATCTGAAGCGCTCGACGCAGTGGAACTTTAGGCGACAGCGGCCTCGCGGCGGTTGCGGAACCATTCGCGCTGCTGCGCGCGTCGCCGTCGCTCATAGATGATGACACCGAACTCTGGACAGCTACCACCATCTATGAGCGACGGCGGCAACCAGCCGGTTGTCTTGTTGCCGCCGTCGCTCATAGATGGCGGTAGCTGTCCAGAGTTCGGTGCCATCATTTCTTTGCTGGTGGACGCGATCCTGGGGAAACTAGCCCTTAACAGCTTCGCTGTAAAAACAAGGAGCATTGACAAAACCAATTCTTACTGTTTTAAAACTAGAAAAATGTTTGAGCAGCAGTAGAGGCTTTATTACACGACGTTTCGGGAAGAGACTTCCCTTCTTCAAGTTGAAGAAGGGAAGTCTCTTCCCGAAACGTCGTGTAATGAAGCCTCTACTGATGTTCAGACATTTTTCTACGTTTCCAACTTTCTTGGTGAAGACTTGTTCTTTAATGCAGTTAATCTGTTATAAAACTATTAAATTCAAACGATGAGCCTTTTTTTTAAGTTTTAATTTTCTTGAAATTTCAGTCGTGTCACGGGTCAGCCGTGTCGCGAGTCACTCGGATGGATCGGTGGACCTGGCCGACGGCGCACGCCACCACTGCCAGTTTTAGACGACGTAGTTCTGCGCGCGCTCGGAATCTATATAAGCAATGTTATATGAGAACGGTAAGTGTTAACTGCCTTTTAAAGTGAACTATGAGATACGAGAGCTGTAGAGGATGGTGTAAACTCTTAAGCATTGCACATCGATCGGCACGATGGCCGTGCATCAACTGGAGACATGCCCAGTGAGCTATTCTACCGTGACGTAAGCTGCTTTTGCAAGTTCCCAACTTTTTGCTTCTGTAGCTGCAAAGTATATATGGTAAAAGTCTGAGTATCAATCATCATAAACGTGAATAAAACGCCATGACGTGCGCTGAGCACAAAATCAATTTTTTTTTTGTTCTCTTTTTTTTAGCTGTCTCCTGTCTTTTTAAAATAATTTTCAGCATCTTTCTGCGAGATCGACCTTTCAGCTTTCAACTTCAGAGAGTCTTTTTTATTGAGAACCACCGAGTGCAATAACTCACTTTCTCCCCACTGCCCGCTTCCACAAAAAAAAAAAGAAAAGAAAAGGAACGCCGCAATGCTTCATAGGGATGTGAGAAAAAAAATTGTTTTGGGTTATATGTTTTTGTAAACATACAAAATTGTTGGACAGAACGTGCATGTGTTAATGAAAAATAAAACCAAATTGTTCTTTAATATTAATTTTCATGTATTCCCAACAAAACGGTTGGTACTTTTTTTTTTTTTTTTTGCGAATTGGCAGCTTTTACCAAAATACTTCTTCGCCTGGAAACAAAACCTAACTGTATGAATTAAGGTCGTGCTACTGCAGATGTAAATCCCCAAAAATATAGCAATATTTATGTTGTGATAAGCACGAGAAAAACAATTAAGATAGCCATTTTTTTATTTTTAATGGGGTATATGGGAGCTCGGCCATGTTTTCTATCAAGATTGAAAATGATTCACTTAATAATCAACAAAATATTAAAAACTAAAATCAATGTCGCAAGATGATATTTCCTTGTACCCAAAGATTAATAAGGCTTCGGTGAATGACACTTTTGCAATTAGTCCGTCTTAAAAAGTAATCAAATTACAGTTACAATTACATTTAGTCCGAAGAGAAATGTGCAAAATACTAGCAAACATGTTTTGAAATGCAAATACAAAATACCTCGACAAAACTGTATTTAATTACAAATCAGTTACACTTTCTTAAAGCATTTCAATACAGTAACAGATACAACGAAAGTGTTTGATAATCTTCAAAGACTTTTACAAATTTATTAAATTTTATAGGCTGACATCCCAGACTTAAATTCAATAAGTAAAGAAAAAAGACCGTGAACATACATACTAATTAATAACCAAGTGCTTAAAAAAATGTTGCAGCTCTAAACATCAATTTAGTTTGTCATAACTCGATAGGCGGGTACAACATCAGAAAAAAACAATGTATTCAGTGTGACGTTAATTTCAAAGGCTGAGTTGATGCATCAAAGCGTTTTCAAACAAAATGTCGTTAATGCGACGTGCTTCAACAATTCAATCACTCAACCAAAAGCCAATATTTGCACTCATGCGTTCATTCCTCGTTCTACTTTCTTTTTTTTTTTCCTTTGCGAAGTTTATTATGCACAATTTTTTTCCTTTTGCTTTTTGGTTCGTTGGCACACACGGTATATGCGCCCGCCTTATTAGTTTAGAGTGCCTTTGTGTCGTTGTATTTTCAGTGCCAATTAAATTACTCAACTCAACCGAAAGCCTCGGGGGGCATACGTTTATTTATTTACTTTAATTAAAAAAATAGTTGCGTCTAAAATACGCGTCAGCGATATTCCGCAATCCTTAACGACTGTTATTAATGGGCTGACAATTCACTCACACTGCAGATATAACATAAACCAAGTATTATATAAACTCTACACATGACCTGCGGGTGCTTATTGCGGTTCCGTATTTCCACCAATGCATAAATGACGGAAAATTCTAACGGAACACTTTGCAATGAAACATAAAAAAATGAATCAGGCTTTAAATGATCGAGATGTCAGCCATTCGTAGACTTAAGTTTTTGCTTAATGTTCGAAGCAGCAGCACTGATTCTAGAAAATGCCTAAGGTAGTAACCAATATATATATATAATATATATATATATATATATATATATATATATATATATATATATATATATATATATATATATATATATTTTTTTTTTTTATGTCTTTGCAAAGCACTCTAGGCTTTGGGCGCGTTCAGTATCAAGGAGCTCGCGCTTCCGGTGTACGCTGCTCCGGAGTAAAGAAGTCGCGCTCTCGTGCACCGAGTCTTCAGACGGTGCGCGAGGAGTGAGAGGAACGCGATATGGCCTAGTTACGGGGATCAATGACGGAGCTCCGGTGCTGAAAGAGAAAAAGAAACAAACAAAATGGCGGGATAAGCTACATTGGTTCCGGTACGGGTCTACGGTTTGCTCGCTTTTGTTAACGAAAAGTGCTCGAGGTAACACGAATAACGCCTTCAAATTTCTTTTCCAGTCCAGGCTCTCTTCGCAAAATGCAGTGGAGCGTTTTTTCTTTGTTTCGGATAGGCTATAGACAACGTAAACGTTAATTTGACGCCGTGTTTTGATCGCCGTTACACGGAAACTCGGTGTCCGTGCTGAACAGAGCAAGGCAGGGTATGAACGCGAATTTGGTGGCCGATCGGACACTCACGCAGAACATGATCCCGATTAATGTTTTGTTTGCAGAGCTAAATCGGAGTGTATGCGAGTATGAGACGTTGGCTGACGCTCGCTTCGGCCGACAAAACCTTGATCGCCGAGCCCGGCCGAACTTCCCGTGTGTGTAGTATACGAATACATTTTATAGGAAGTTCATAAAAAGGGCCGAACAAACGTATGGCCGTATAAAAGTATCGCAACCAGCGGCGGAGATTCGCTGAGCTCCATATTTCGCGTGTGCTGACGACGTTTTTTCGGTATTTTATAACAGAAGCAGCCTTTGCACCGCCCTGCGAATGGCTCGATCGCGTTGAGTCGCTTCGAACAGCAGCGTTGATGTGTACAGTCACTCGCTTTTTCGTTAACGACCTTGTCAAGACTTCTTCAATACCGGCGTCAAATAAAAGCGATCGTGCTCGGCATCATCTGCTTTCATTTTATTCGGAAACCGTCTGGCACAGGGGAAAAGGCGGAAATTGCGTAAAATCAGCTGAAAGGTCTTAAGAATGGAACCTTCGGCAACCTTTTCCGAGTTTCAACGCTGCGGAAACGAGTCCCGAAACGAGTCCCGACGTGTCAGGACTGCCGGCCACCTGTCGAAGCCTGCCCAAAACGTGTCTCAACGCGTCCCTGACGTCAACGGGACGTGTGTGTGTGTGCGTGTGGGTTCGTGCGCTCCGGAAGGGGAGAGAGGCCTGGCCTAACTGCGGAGAACCATGGCTATGACTCATTTCTGGCTACGACGCGGCGGACTTTTCTGCTACGCACTCGGCGGTCGCACCTGCTGCCCTGGCGGAGAGTGAGGGAGAAAACGGACCCTATATAAGGCGGGGCGTGAGACGGCTCCAGTTGTTCTCTTGGATTTGACGACTGTATCGCTACCATGTAATGAAACCGTTCGTTACGTTACCAATTCTCCCACCTCCACTGGACCCCTGGGTTCCTCACTTCGGGGAATGGTCGTCGTCACGAGCCAGGAAGCCTCCGGACGTGCGGCCTAAGCCCCGCCTCGAACAACTGGTTGGCAGCGGTTGGGATCGGACCATGCGACATCGTGCTACATATGCGGGTGAGCGTTTGGACTTTGCTTTGAGATTCGCCAGGCTTCAGATTATGGGTAATTAATTTTGAACTGCTGGGAATCCTTAGTGTTTGACTCGTGCGCTAGGTTTTGGTATAACCTCGCGACAAGTTTTAGAACAAAGCCAAAGCTAAAAAGCAGCAATAATGGATCTAATGAGGTTACTGAGAACAGATTTACTCTGTTTATGTGAAGAATTGGGTGTGGAGGTGGAGCAAAAGATGAAGAAATCTGAGATCAGTAAAGCGATTTCAGAGAGCGCGGAAGCAGAGGAAATTAAAATTGCGTGGGAACTGCTTCAGAACGCTAAGAGTGAAGCTGCAGCAAGAGAGGAACGAGAGCGAGAACAGGCTGCAGCGAAAGAGGAGCGGGCTGCGGCGACAGAGGAACGAGCGCTGAAAAGGCTAGAGCTCGAAATTGAACAACAGCGATTAAACTCGCAGAACAGTAGAGTTGGGGCTCCGGTACGAGCAAGTGAGACCGAGTCGTATCAAATGAAGAAGCTCATGCAGCCGTTTAAAGTTGGGGAAGACGTGGGCCTATTCTTAGTTAACTTTGAGAGGACATGTGAGAAGTTGAGCTTCGCCCCAGAAACGTGGCCGCAACGGCTTTTGACTCTGTTGCCCTGTGAGGCAGCAGAGGTCGTCGCGCGCCTTAGTGCTGGAGACGCGGACGACTACGACAAGGTGAAGTCCAGCCTTTTGAAGCGGTACCGCCTTTCTGCCGAGGCGTTCCGTCAAAGGTTTAGAAACGCATCCAAAAAGAGCAGCGAGGGCTACTCGGAATTCGCGTACGGGCTTAAAACCAATTTGATAGAATGGTTGAAGAGCGAGGAAGTGTACGAAAGCCGAGACAAGGTAGTCGAGTGTGTGTGCCTCGAACAGTTCTTTCGTAGCATTCCGCAGTCAGTCAAGCTCTGGGTGCAGGATAGGGTGGGAGTCGACTCTGTCGAAAGGGCCGCTGAGCTAGCCGAAGAGTACGCAACGCGTAGAAAGCTGAGCGGAGAGGAAAGCGAACCCGGCCGGAGCGATCAGCGAAAGACCTTCCGACAGGGGAACGGCTCGCAAGAAAACGGGCCCGAGAAGCCCGAAGCAGGACAAAAGGTCCCAGGAAAGAGCGCAGAACACTCGAACGGAGACGAGGCGCGGAAAAGCCCAACAGGGCAGTTCGAGGCAAGGAAGCCGTTCCTGTGCTACAACTGTCAGGAGCCGGGACACACAACGGCCAGATGTAAGAAACCGCGGGTTGTGTTCTCGTACGTGAACGGTAGTGACAAGGACCTGAAGCTTCTTCGTCCCTATCTTCACGAGCTCCAGGTAAACGGAAAGCCGTGCAGGGTGCTTCGTGACAGTGCAGCGACGATGGACGTTGTTCATCCGTCGTATGTAACGCCATCCGATTTTACTGGAAAGGTAGTTTGGATCAAGCAGCTGCTCGAAAAGCACAGTGTCTGTCTGCCTATGGCGACAGTAAGGATAACTGGCCCGTTCGGAGAGCTAGTGACAGAGGCGGCTGTCTCGCAAACAGTCCCGTTGGAGTATCCTTATTTGTTTTCTAACCGGTCAGATTTCCTGCTGCGCGAAAGGGGTCAACAACTGGGAGAAGGGCTAGTTCAGTCGTGTACGAGGTCCAAATCGCGTCAGGTCGCCCCTTTGTTGACGAGTGATCCAGAGCCAGAGGCAGCTGACGGGGAGCAAGCACTCCCAGAGTTGGAGACAGAAAACCGGGATGAGAGGGACCAGGTTGTAGAACAGCCTGATCTCGTAGCACTAGAAAGCGTACGCCGTCCCAACGCACCGGCGGAAAAGGCGGAGGAAGACGGGATCAGTGAAAGATCTCTCGTAGCTCCGGCGTCGCGTAACTTTGGTCCTCTGCTACGAGTAGACAGAGTGTCTTTGACAGTCGAGCAGAAGAGCGACCCTAGTGTGTCAGGGTTTCGCTGTACAGCTCAGGAGATTGCTAGGACCAATGTGACGAGGAATGAAAGAGGCGGATTGTTTTATCGGCGTTATAAGGACCGCATTTTCACGTCTAGAAATCACGTGAAAATCGATCACTATGACTTCAGCGTAAGAAAAAGAAAAGGCAAATTTAACGGCAATACCGATGGGTTGAGCAGATTTTTCTGACATCACGAAAAATAGTAGGGATGATCTCAGAGGTCTTCGTCATCCACGGGAATGAGGATCTAAGTGGGGGCACTTCGTTGAAACCCAAAAGGACCTCACAAATTGCGAAGAGTTTTTGTCTTTTGTATTTTGTTCTTAGTGACCTCGTTGGAAAAATGAGTTTTTTTTGGCGACAGGGGGTCTCGATACCCGGAATTGTACCAAATTTTGGTAATCCGTAATCCAGTCTGGCGGGTCTTTGGCGAATTCCGAGCGTTTGACTGCGGTGTGGCGTGGTGTTGTGGGGGACGTTTCCGCTGATGCCTCCGTTGAGAGGTTTGGGAGTTTGTTTGGTGCTTGCAGCGTCTTCTCAAGGCCTACTCCAAGCCCACCTATTCAGGCCAGCGATTGTACCACCGGCCATTCGAGGTTTCCCTGGCCCCGGAGGGGCTGTTAAGAATGGAACCTTCGGCAACCTTTTCCGAGTTTCAACGCTGCGGAAACGAGTCCCGAAACGAGTCCCGACGTGTCAGGACTGCCGGCCACCTGTCGAAGCCTGACCAAAACGTGTCTCAACGCGTCCGTGACGTCAACGGGACGTGTGTGTGTGTGCGTGTGGGTTCGTGCGCTCCGGAAGGGGAGAGAGGCCTGGCCTAACTGCGGAGAACCATGGCTATGACTCATTTCTGGCTACGACGCGGCGGACTTTTCTGCTACGCACTCGGCGGTCGCACCTGCTGCCCTGGCGGAGAGTGAGGGAGAAAACGGACCCTATATAAGGCGGGGCGTGAGACGGCTCCAGTTGTTCTCTTGGATTTGACGACTGTATCGCTACCATGTAATTAAACCGTTCGTTACGTTACCAATTCTCCCACCTCCACTGGACCCCTGGGTTCTTCACTTCGGGGAATGGTCGTCGTCACGAGCCAGGAAGCCTCCGGACGTGCGGCCTAAGCCCCGCCTCGAACAAAGGCAACGTTTCTTTTTTTTTTTTCTTTTTGCCGAGTTCAGTAGGCGCTTTGAGGACTCTGACTCGAGTTACTCCGTTCGGAGCTGAGCGAGCCGCTAATGAACGCGCCCATTGTCCCCGGAATGGGCAGCTCCGCATATTCTTTTTTTATGATATCGTGAGGGTTTCGACTGATGAGCCGGTCAGCGCAGCATCAGGGAGCAGTTGCGGCGTTATCAGTGGTGAGTTTTAGTAGACGGCTCCGATGGCTCCGATAACGATACCCGATACTCCGCCGACGCCTTTGCGCATGCATCGTTTATCGGGTATCACTATCGGAGGCATCGGAACGATTTACTAAAACTCTGGAGTGAAAGTAAGCGCGGCTTTGTGCTCACCCGCTCACTCTCGCTGATGTACACTCAGCGCTCCGTGATACGGCTTTGACCGGCCCGCCGGTCGACGCTTCGGTGATGTTATTAAAACACTGCAACGCATAATAGGTCCCGTATCACGCGCTCCTAAACGCCGTTTCCTCGGAAAAGCCAAGCACATGAGTGCGCAAGCTGGACACCGTGTCCGGTAATCGACGAGCGTGACAAAATTACGATAGGGTCAGAGAGAAGGGACTACGTCACAATACGTGTCGCATAGACCTCGCTATGGCCATTAAGTAAGCGCTTGCTCTGAAAGATGCCTGCGCGTCTACTTACCCGCAAAGTATTTAGAGAGTCAATCATTGCGATCTAGGAAATCGGCTCAGCGGATGATGAGGTGGAACATCTGTTTAGACCTTAAAATTAAGTCTGCGCTGTGGCATTACGCAATGCAAGCATGACGCTTTGCATTGCGTAAAGCCACAGCGCAGACTTCATTTTTCGGTCTAAACGGATGTTCCGCTTCATCATTCGCTGAGCTGATTTCCGAGATCGCAATGATTGGCTCTTTGAATGTGTTGCGGCTAAGTAGACGCGCAGGCATTTCTTAAAGTGTGGAGTATCGGCACTCCATTCTCCGATTTCCTTGTGGACGCCGCCATCTTGGTGTTCAGTGCGCAGCGGGCGATTCGAAACACCTGAGCTCGCTGTCAGGAAGCTGACGAAATATCGTTTTGCCTGTCGCAGACTTTCGAACATTTTTGGGGAAGGAAAAAACGTCTCCCGCGATTTCAGACAAAGCTTCGAACAATCGGCAACAATGATTTTAAGCACCAAGCTGGCCGGCTTGTCGTTACTCTGAAGCTTATTTAGTGACTATAACTTGATCTTCCGGTCATCGGAGATTATGCACATGCATCGGGGCCTGCCTACAACGCGAGTCCTGAAGGTGCTCACCGCAGTCCTTGTAGTTGAGCTTCCGTCGCTGGCAGGAGGCAAGGCCGAGGACCAAGAGGACCAGGAAGGAGCGGAACATGGCTGCCGTCTGGATCTGTGCGGACTTGAGGTCCTGCCTCAGACCGCCGCCTCTTAAGAAGCGACGCGCAGCTGGGACACTTCACAATTCCACTTTTATTCTGCACCCGTAAGCATTTCAACGAGTCCACCACCTTGACGCCGACCCCCGAGAAACAATCGGTCGGGTCTCAAGTGGAGATTTTCCCACGCATCCTCTTATCCGACAGAGTCAAAATACAAGCCGGTGAAAATAGAAGCAAGCACCGAGAAGGGAAACAAATAAAGACACGAAAAGGCGTATCTTAGTTTTATGACTTGCATATTATCACGGACGGGCCGAAATATCGAATGGGTTCACGCGAACTTTAATAAGTTGCCGTCTCGACGGTAACATACCCTACTTCATGTCATCATAAGTGTGAGCAAAGCCGAAGCTATTCGCAACTCCAGTGACCTATGGGGTCGGTACTCTCGACAAATATGGTGACCGAAAACAGGTCATGTCGTACCATGTGACAGCTCAAAGCACAACGCCCACGAGCTTAAAAGGGCGATGCAATGATTTTTGTACTTTGCGTAAATACCGCTTAGAACGGATCTCTGACATTAAAGGAGCGATGCAACACTTTTTGTACTTTGCGCAAACACTGCTTAGAACGGATCCCTGACGTTGACCTATAAAACACGCGTTCGTTATTCACCCCACGCAGTAGAAGTCCCAGAAAAAAATTAAAGAAAAACGAGCAGCGTTCGCCCCCTCAACTCGCAGCCAGGACAAGCGGCCACGCGATCTGGAGCCGATCATATGCCGCCAATGTTGATCATAGCCACGTGCTGGGTACGTCGCATTCACTGGCGGCCACAGCTGTGTGCGCGAGTGCTGAGCGCGAGCTGATAGCGAGCTTCATGTTCATTTGCAACTTGCATGCGAACACTCCCTCGGCCAGGAGCGCGAGCTAGCACGCGCTCCTGGCTTTGAGACGTGCATTTCTAGCGCGCGCTCTCGTTCTGCGGAAGAACGCTTCAAAACAGCGACCTCGAGCTCTCGTGGTTCTGGCGTTGGCTGCGTTCTCTGCTTAAAAGTGAACGGAGTATAAACAGCGCCCTCAAAAATGGCGTCCAGTGCCAGCGTCCAGCGTTCAACCAAGGGCTCTGCAGCCCTTCGCACAGCAGTAAGCCATTTTCACTCATGCATGTGACGATCCACGTGAACGTCTAACTTCATCGTATGCTACAGCAGCACACACTCGGAGTGAGCATCTGTTTTATTATCTGCTACACAAACCACTGAAGCAGGCGATGGAGCAGACGATGTTGCAGACGACGTAGCAGACGATGGCAAAGCACAGGGCACGCGCTGAGTTCCAGACATTGTTATGGCTCGGCTATTGTCGTCGTTGCAGCGATTGGACACGGGACACTACCCGAATGCTTCTCGAGCCAGTAATTATCACGAGCCCAAATCGAGTGCCCACGCAATGCTCGGGTCCAATCTATGAACCGCATTCGAATATCGTCATATGGGTGTACTGCGATCCCCACGTTACGTCATCAAATTTTTCAAAAGAGAGATTGAATGAAAATGCTCGCTTTTGGGCTTGAAATTGCACCGCAACAGAGGAGTTTCTTGGCCAGTGGCGTTGCGTGCGACTATCCTTGAGTCCCACTAGTGCCAGTAAGCTCGTGTAAGTGAAAAAACATTCCAGTTGAATATCGTTGCACCGCTCCTTTAACGACATGTGGAACACACGTTCGTTTTTCACCACACGCAATCGAACTCGCAGAAAAAATTAAAGTAAAACAAGCAGCATTCACTCCCTCAACACGCAGCCTGAACAAGCAGCCACGTGAACTGGTGCCGATTAAAAGTGCCCACGCAATGCTCGGGTCCAATCTATGAACATCATTCAAATATCGTCACTGGAGGATGGTGCAATCCCCCAGCTACGTCATCAAGTTTCGCGAAGATTGAATAAAAACGCTCGCTTTTGTCCTTGACATTACACAGAAACAAGGAGTCTCTTGCCCAGAGGCGTTGCGTGCAAGTATCCTTGAGTCCCTCTAGTGCCAGTAAGCTCGTTTAAAGTGAAAATTCCTCTAATTGAATATCTTTGCACCGCCCTTTTAAGCAGGCAAGCATTAGCTTCAAAATGATTTGCCACCAGTTTTTTTCAACGTACGTTCAAACCCGGCGACGGTGCGTTGATGTAAGCGAGCTTCCAGAGGCTTAGCCTTCTTTAGGGAAGCGATGACAAGACTGCCTTCTGCCCTTCTATCACGCTAAAGGCTGGACTCCATGGAGAGAAGGAAGCGAAAAATTTCGCCCGCCGGCGTTCGCTCTGCGCGTGGTGTCAGAAGAGTGGCTGTTGTGCTATACGCGCAAAGCGAAAGCGCCGTCGGACGAAGTTTGTAGCTTCTTCGCCGCGTATTTGCTCCATTGAGTTCAGCCTTTACTAACGTTGATAAACGCACAATGTCTAATTCACGCGGTTATTCGGATTGTCTTAAGAGTGACCTGGGCAGCACGCCGATATGACAGTAACGACAGAAACACCGGAACAACTGTTTGCCCTACACAATATGAGAAAAATTGCGAGGCGCACCTTATTCGTGAGGCCATTATGAGTTGCAGTTTTCCCTGCGGCCCTGTCGCTGCTGCCGTCTTCGTTGCTGTGGATAGAACCAACTCGCCTTCCCTCGCTTTATTTCGATGGCCATCGCGCCAACCACCGACAACATGCAATCACGGAAGTCACAAGAGACGAGCAGGAATCGCGAAAGGTTCTGGCCAGTTGAGTGCTCTCCCGCTGTGCGCCGTCCGTTTCGCTGGAGTCGCGAATAGATGGCTTGCACTGATGTCGGATCAGCTGCCATTGTGGTGTCCTCGCTGCTGAGCGTGTACTATATGCATGCAGCGCACATTTCGCACCACCAATTTTTGTTTTTCTCAGAAAGAACGAGTAGGAATGATCCGAAATGACCACCGGCACGAGGTAGTGGTGTCACGTGCGAGCTACGTATAAGGGTACACCTGTTGCCTCAGCAACCCTCTTATTGGCACGAGCGCGCGTGCACGGCATGGGCTCCTTGGAAGCCTCGTGCTCGCTCTTGTATAACCTTGTTTGGGAAGAAACCCTCCCCCAGAGATTACATTTATACAAGTGCTGCCACGCTGGCAAGTTGCTGCCATTTGAACTAATTTCTATCGAGTGACATTTGAGCGACTTGCCAATCGGCGCGTGCCACTCCCGGTGCAGTGTGTACGCGCGACGGATCGCGAGCTGATTCGTCGATCACACAAATGCCATTAGGTGGAAATAATTCACCTAGGCTCGACCATCAAGACAAAGTTGACATCCCATATGCTCGCACCAATCTCTTTCACCTTCATGCTATCTACAGCCTGTGACTGGAACAACCTTCCTGCGCCCATAATCTCAATTACAATCATGTTATATTAAGAGCGCCTTAGATTGTCTCATTATCTAATCAATGCTTATTGGGCGATTTCATTTCAAATCGTGCAGGAAAAAAGAGTCGCACCACAAAAACGTTTGAAAAATTTGTATATGCTGGAAAATTCTTCACTAAGACAAACCTGAAAACCGGTCTTGTGTCATGTTTTTAATTCTCGAGTTTTGGACTTCTAAAGGATAAAAGGCGGATTTTGGGATTTGGGCGATCGCAGGTTGTGATTTGTGAGCTTCGCCAGACTCAGATACCTACCGCACGACAAATACCGACTTTTTACGTAGCTTTTTTAACTATATTAAAAGCGCCAAATGTTCATAACAAATTTTGTTGATTTTTATTTATCTTTATAAAAAATCTCGAACTCGGACCCTTCACAGGATAACACATACAAAAAACAAACAGCAAAAAGCGCTTCTTCAGTATTTGTAATTAAATATTGCTTAAGTTATTATTTAAACCTCTAATAACTTTAAGTAACAAAAAAAAAAAAAACCTGGTGATTTATTATAGATTTTAGCAAATGCGGTGGTGCCTTCTACAAGAATAAACCCAAACGAAATAATACACATTTTTTTACATTCTCGTAGTTTACCAGACCTTTCCCGACTTGAGATCCAGCCGATTAAAGGGGTACTCCGGCGATTTCTTCATGGTCCCCGATTTGCTTGAAATTTTGCTAAGCTCGCCAAACAACATCGCTAAAATAGTATCCAAAATATTAGGTCAAAATAACTTTTTTTTTTCACAAAGTTATTGAATTTACAATTTTGGTCCTCATCGTGTTTTTCAAACTGAAAGTTTCTACTGGCAACAACGAAAAAGTGACGTCAGTGGAAGGCAGGGGTTCAGTCTTTGGACTGTAGAATTTGTTTCCAACTGATTACAATCAGTTTAATGGTGTCAAATGAATGCTTTGGAAGCTCGCTCCAGTACGCACGCACCAGCACGGAACAAATGATTGGCATAGTCTATTTTTTAGACTGCTTGCTCGACTGGCAAGTCTGCCTGCCACTGACGTCACGGCACTGAAAAGTGCGGGTATATTTGAATGTTGGTCTTTGCATCATTTTCATTTGCCGATTTCGCAAAAACTATAATGAATTCCGCGATACTAAATAGCATACCGGAAAGAGTAAAGACCGGGGAGCCATAAAATATAGCTAGTTGAGGTAGCTCAAAAAATCGCCGGAGTACTCCTTTAAAGGCCGGTTCTCACATGGAGCGAAGCGCTGATGTAGCGCTCCTCACGTGCTGTCAACTACTTATCGCCTGCCACGAGCAACAGTTTTGGCGGTGCGATACAAAGCTCGTGAACGCTCTGGTCAGCACGCGCTGAGCGCGAGGTTAGCGCTATGCTTGTAGCGCTCCGCTGCATGTGTGAACAGGCCTTTACAGGTTAAAAACACTGATTGCAATTCAGTTATTAATCGATTAGTCGAAAGGTTAAAGGCCTGTTCACGCATACAGCGGAGCGCTAAGTCAGCGCCACGAGGGCGCTTGAAAGAACGCTCATGTGGCGCTTAGTTCTAATATAGCCTGCGATTAGCACTTTTGTAGCGCCTTGTTAGCGCTTCAGTAGCGCCTTGATTGTTAGCGCTTTAGTAGCGCCTTGTTAGCACTTCAGTAGCGCCTTGTTAGCGCTTTAGTAGCGCATTGTTAGCGCTTCAGTAGCGCCTTGTTAGCCCTTCTTGTACCTCGGTTACTGCTGCGGATTAGCGCGTGGGCTGCAGTTCCGGTTCCTGTTGTTGGGTGTGCATCAGCAGCACCATGGCGGACATGTGGGACACTGAAATAGAAACGCCACTTAGTGCCTATGTGTTTGGACGGCTTAACGGGGTGTTATTGTCTCTAATCCATTCTCGAGACCAGATGCAAATAGCATGATCAGAAACATCGGCCAAGAAATAACATTGTCTCTTTGGGAAAACCCTCAATACAACTACAGATATCTTTACAATATTGATCCTAAGCTACAGTTTCGGGCTCCACGAGGTTTACCAAGACCAACGGAGACCGTGCTACACCGCTTGCGGCTTAAAGTTGCGTACACCAACAGCTACCTTTACAAAATCGGAAAAGCTCAGTCTCCTGAATGTGCATCGTGCGGCGGCGTCCATAACATCCAACACGTAGTCTGCGAATGCGAGGAGTACAGCCATGAAAGGCAGTTAATGAAGAAACACCTCAACATCAAAGAGGAAGAACAAATAAGCGTCGACATCGTGTTTGGTCCCTGGATGACATCTTCTGACGGTTATAAGGCCACAGAAGCTCTCCTCAAGTTTTTGAAGAATACTCGTTTACAGCATAGGCAGTAGTGTTCTAAAGTGAACTGAAGTGGTAAATGACGCTTGCCACTGAAACACTCACATCTACGTTTATTTTTAATTTTTCTCTTGTATAAGTTTTTATATTCTCTTATACTTCCTTTATATCAATTTTGTTTTCTTACCTTTCTCTACTCCCTTCTATTTTTTTTTGTTATTCCCTTCATTACACAGTGTAGCAAACCAGCACAAGGCACTGGATGACATCACTGTTTTAATAAATACCTACTTCTCTCTTGCGCGAGATCTTTCGCTACCGAGATACCGACGGGTACCCGGCAAACCTCGTTCCCAGGCTGAGGGACCAAGACACAAAGCTCTTTTGAAAGTGATTATTTTTTTAACTGCGTGTCTTTTAAACCAGGGTCACGCATGTCGAATAGAAAGCGATGAGGTCGTACCCGTCAATTAGTCGCTCAAAGTCCATGGCTCTGGATCGTCTGCCCGACCGTTTGCTTGGAGTGTGGCACCGCTTTCCAAGCAAACGGTTGCATGTATATACTCATCACATTATCATAGACGCGGCACCGCGGGCCTCCATGGTACAAGCTGCTGCCTTTCCGCGGTGCCGCGGCTCTCAGAGCCAAAAAATAAAGACTAAAGACTGAAGACTCTTTTACTTCCTCTTCTTTCACCACCAAAGGAAAAATCCCAACAACGGAATCGCCGTGCACAAGTGATGTTCCGCAGCAGCAAGCACGGCACAAGGAGCGTGAGAGCGCTTACACTGCGCTGCTGAAGCGCTAACCGAGCGCTACCTATATCACGCGCAAGTCGGTGCCACATGAGCGCTCCTTCGAGCGCTCACATATAGCGCTAACTTAGCGCTCCGCTGTATGTGTGAACCGGCCTTAGGGCTCATTCACACTGGAAGCGGATCCGCGTTCGCAAAGCGGTTGCGAACGCGGTTGTATAAGGATTCAGTACATTTCCACGCGCATTTGATGACATCAAATGCGCGTGCAATTGTACTAGATCTTTATACAACCGCGTTCGCAACCGCTTCGCGAACGCGGATCCGCTTCCAGTGTGAATGGGGGGTTAAAGGGGTACTCCGGCGATTTCTTCATGGTCCCCGATTTGCTTGAAATTTTGCTAAACTCGCCAAACAACATCGCTAAAATGGTATCCCAAATATTAGGTTAAAATAATTTTTTTCCACGAAGTTATTGAATTTACAATTTTGGTCCTCACCGTGTTTTTCAAACTGAAAGTCTCTACTGGCAACAACGAAAAAGTGACGTCAGTGGAAGGCAAGGGTTCACTCTTTGGGCTCTAGAATTTGTTCCCAACTGATTCGAAGCAGTTTCATGGTGTCAAATGAATGCTTTGGAAGCTCGCTCCAGGATCCGCGCTCCAGCACGGTACAAATGATTGGCATATTCTATTTTTTAGTCTACTCGCTCGACTGGCAAGCCTGCCCGCCATGACGTCACGGCACTGAAAAGTGTGGGTAAATTTGAATGTTGTTTTTTTGCATCATTTTCATTTGCCGATTTCGCAATAACTATTATGAATTTCGCGATACTAAATAGCATACCGGAAAGGGTAAAGGCCGGGGAGTCAGAAAATATAGTTAGTTGAGGTAGCTCGAAAATCGCCGGAGTACCCCTTTAAAAAGGCCATGAAACGATTTTTCTACTTTCGCTAAATACTATTTAGCATCACTCATTAACGTAGTAACTGAATAAGCTTGACTTAGCTTTTTCTTCTAGGCACTGGTAGTCGCCCCAAAAATTCGAGAAATATGAGCATCGTTCACTTCATGCCCTCAACTCGGAGCTAGAGCAAGCGGCCACTGGTGCCTATCCTATGCCGCCAATGTTAATCATACCCACGCGCTGGGGTTGGAAAAAAAAAACGCGTGTGAGCTCCAGGCGTTGTTAGAACTCGGCTATTCTCATCACCGCAGTGGTTTGACACGAGCCCCTCACTACCCGAGTGTTCGATGAGGTATTGATTGTTACGAGCCGAAGTCGAGTGCTCACGCAGTTCTCGAGTCCAATCCATGAGCCACGCTCGACTGTCGTCGACGTGTGGTTTCGATCCCAGAATTACGTTATCAAGCTTTGCGAAGGCAAGACTAAAAGAAATAGTCCCCTTTTATCGACGCAATTTCACCGCGACAAAGAAACTTCTGAATCAGTGGTGGTCTGTGCGAGTATACTTGGGCCAGACGAGGACCAGTACGCCTCTGCAGAGTCATGAACATTCCAACCCGATATCGTTTTATGAACCTTTTAATCAATCGATAGCCTCTCTATTGTAGTAGGCTGGATCGCGGACCGCGGCCTCGGCAGCAGGGGCCGAGCGTCGCAACCGACGGCCATTGATTGACACCGCCAAATGCATGGGACTCTATGGGAAAAACGAGGAAAAACTACCGTTTCCCCCGTTTCTAAGCTGTTGTCGGTACTGAAACTTTTTGGCTGTTTTTCGATAAGCCCGTAAAATAGCTTGCGTACAAACATTAAAACTGACAGCCCTCGCAGTTCTTATAAATAAATATTTTCTGGTCGAGAGTGACTCCGCTGGGCGAAAGTGTAGTGCAGCTCAATGAGGCGAGAGTTACCTAGAGTTACCGCGGAGTCGGTGGGGGTTTCGTTGAGTTGGGTTTAGCAGACGACAAGCTCGAAGGCTTTGCTACGCGGAATTCGTTCACAACCGGAAAGCCGCTGCCGAGATGGAACTTCTTTGTCATTCATCAACTTCTGGGCTTCCCCGAGGACGGTCTCATTGGCGGCGATTTCCTTTGTTTACTCCACTACGAGAGCAAGCCTGCCAGCTCAGCCATAGGTGCTCCGGTACGTTTGATTTTTTTAATCGGTGTTGGAACGTTTGACAAATACCGATTCGATCTCCAAGCACCCGACATAAGGATCGCAGAACACCATAAAATACTCGCCTCCGAGCACAGCGTACATGCTTCAATATTCTTACTTTTGTGCGTTTCTCTTACAGACTTGCGTGTATTTCCTGGTGTCAAGCAATGGCCACCGGTGGCGAGACTGACGGGCTCCCGATCCGCGATGCAGCCTACTGCAATAGGGATCAGTGCTCGCTTAACATTCACGAGAGCGGGAAACGCACATACACTGCTTGTGAAGGTGAAACTTTAGCAAACTCGCAGTTGCACGTGCTTGTCCACGAGCGGCACGCGCCGGGCAAGCGCGTGTAGCTCGAGAACGATATCCTCCCATAGACCCTTTTTTTTTAAAGCGCCGGAAGGCACTGTTGGCAATTGACGTCCCCGCAAACTTCCGGTCAGATGAGAGGACAAAGAATCCCCACCACAGCTGGCGGCCGCCATGTTTCTCCTCGTGCGAGCATTCATAAACCCCTGCATGCAACACGGCGCGCGTTGCACTCTGGGAACTAGTTGGCCAGGGAGGAGAGTGGCATGGTTTCGGTTTCGATCGTCACGTCGACTGAAGATTATACACAGAGCGTATATCATGTTTTCTGGTCCCGAAAGCGTTATTTGTGGTCTCTAAACTAACCTATATGGCTAAACCTCGAAGGTTTAGCACAGGCTCGAGACGTATAGATTGTCTTAACACATGCTTGTTGTATTTTTGTACTCGAGCCTTTCTGTTAGCGTTTCGAGGTATGTGAACCAGCCAGTGCTGGGAACCTCGACGCCGCGAAGCTCGGGGATCTTGCTTGTGTACGAGTCAACGAGCTGTATACCAACCAATAAGTATGCGTACATCGAGCTCGCACCTTTATATTAGTGTTGCTGGTCAGGAAGTTTGTTTGTTTTGTGCGTCCATAGACGAAATATAACTTTTTTCAATTACTGTTTTTCTTAATACGCCTGAGTATGCGAGGTAGAACTCGGAGGCGCCATTAAAAAGCTCAAATCGAACACACTTTTTATATTATCTGTACTGACCCGCAGCACTGCACGAAGTGAAGTCCCCACCCGCTTGCATTCTACTAATTTATTATCGCTAATGCGCATGAAGTTATCCTGCAGTCATATAGGCACATTCGCACATACAAACCGTTTTAAGAAAGCAAAGGTCGAGCACTTGTGTGAAGAATGTCGCACCGTTTGCTGGAAGTGCGCTGGACGGGCGTGAACCCCTATGCGGTGCACCAAACGAACGAAATTATTCAGAGCGCATTTGACGGTTGCTAATGGTCATAATATTTGTTATGTGTTTGCTTTCTTACTGACTGAGTATGCCGAGATAATTTCAGACACACCGTTCAGACACAAATCTTGGGCGTCAGTAAAAGCTCGTCCAGAAAGGCTTAGCGAGGAGTAGGGGACGCTTGTTAGGGCCTCCGTCGTAGCTATAGCCGATCTCAGCGTTTGCGAGAACTAAATCTCCTATCAGCATAAAATTTGAGTGGGATATATATGATGACACGAGGAAGACATAATAGTGACGTTTATGCAGTAGCGAGGTCGAATTTATTGCGTTTCCTTAAAAGTAATGCGTCAACGCTGGGCTCAACTTTGGTACTCCTGCGAGGATGCGGCTTGCTTTTCGCCTAATGAAGTAAGAAGAAGCGGACGTTTGGCAAACAAAATACGTATAAGGCTCAAGGTGACCAAATTTCAGTTGTAATTCACTACTATAGACAGGATTATTGAAATCGAGCTCAAAGATGCAATCGTGGGGTGAGGTGACTAAGCCACGTCTTACTACGTTTGAATGCGTACGCATAATATCCGGTGTTTCGGGAACCAATTGGAAAGTGCCCCGGTCTTCGTTTTGTATCGCTCGCGAATGAGTGTACTGTACATTCGTGAAAAGTCAGATAATCGAAAACGCAAGCAGCGCATTCGGTCCCGGCGTGATAGCATGAAATGAAGCTGCTCAATCGAAACCGAATCTGAGTGGCCAACCAGTTCCCAGAGTGCACTGCGTGGTATTTCGCCGCGATGGGGCGCCTCGGTTTTGGAAGAAGTCTATTGCGGGCCTGCCAAACATCTAGCCAAACATATTTTCACGCGGAAGCTGCATGAGCTTGCACCAACGTTATTAGATTAACTCAGTTACGGAACTGTTCATAGACGCTGCATGCACGAACAGTACCCCCCCTCACTCACCACGACTCGCCAAGATTCGCTCGACGCGCCGCCGGACGGCTGCTTTGGTAACTGAATCGGGATACGTTCGTTTCAACGTCACTAGAAACGTAAAAACCAACGAAAAAAACTCTTTTTGAAGTAACTTTTATTGGAGATTAGTACAAAATGGGGGCGGGTGATGTTTTCTAAAATTTTTAGTTTTCAAGGTTTTGCAGCACAATTAATATTGTTTTTATACAACCATGCCTCAGCGGGGATTTCAGGTAGCGCGTCCCGACCTAGGCGCATATTAACTGTGGGGGTATTTCGCGGCGCGTCCGCAAGGGCGACGGGGGTGGGACCCCTGTAACCCGATTGAAGCCAAAAATAGATGTCACGTGCAGTTCCTCGAGTGACCGCTGCGGGAGAAATGGCGGCGTTGTGATCGCCATTTGGCGCTTCAGCTGTGCTCTTTAGAATGCACAGTTATGAAACGAAAATATAGATGGCGCTTCGAACGACTCTAGGCGGATTGAGGTGAGTGAGGGGGGGTACCCCCTTCCGCGGGAGTTCCACAACTGAGGTAATCTAGTAACGTTGGCTTGCACACAAGGGGCACCAGTCGGGACGTCATGCTCGCAAACGTAATATTTTATAACTATAGTTGTTGATGTGATTAGCTAAAGGACCGGTGAGAGAGAAATTAAGAGACGACCGATCCCCTCTTATGCGTTGAAAAGCACGACACAAGAACCTGGCTAAATACCCAACTTCGTGATTTCCGTAGAACATGCATCGTCGTCCCAGGAATTTTTATGTCAGAAAGCCTGCCGAAACGGAGCGACCAGAAGCCTCTTAGAGCCAAGAGACGGCTTGTGTTTGCAAACAGAAAAAATTGTAGTAGATTGTTTATGCGCCGCTCCGATAACCATACGGCGCATGAGCAAAGGCGCCGGCGAAGTACCGGCTATCGTTATCAGAATGTCAGAAATGATCTTCTAAACTGCTTAATGTGAGCATCGCACAACCGGACGCTGATGGCCGGCAGCTGCAGTTTACGCACCGTGCTGCCAGTTTCCCAGACTATAGAAGAGCGCGTCATCATTTGTCGCAATCTCCTGTGGCTTCACTTCAATCGATCAAACAGCAAACCCTGTAAAAAAAAAAAATGCGCATATTACTACACATTTTTTCCGCACAGATAATCGTACGGGCGTTAAACAGAATGAGTGTTTTTGGCATTGTCGCACCCAGTATCTATCAACTAACGATCATGACTCTCAACTTTGCTCTGTGTCATCAGGCGTCCCTCAAGGATATGTCCTGGGAACCCTCGTTTTCCTCATCTACATTAATGACCTTCCTGACTCCATTGTCTCATCTATTAAAATGTTTGCTGATGATTGTGTTTTATATAAAGAAACGTCTAAGTGATGAATTTATCCTTCAAGCCGATCTTAACAGAATTTCCGTGTGGTGTGACACTTGGCTTATGAAACTCAATGTTAAAAAATGCAAGGCAGTGAGAGTAACAAGATCAACTAATTAATCTTATTTGCCTCCTTATCTTCTTAATTGTTCCCCCTTGTCTTCCGTTTCTACCTATAAATATCTTGGTGTTCAAATTACCATGTTGATACATTGTTAATAATGCTAACCGCATGCTTGGTTTCCTTCGTCGTAATTTCTCCCCCGCTCAGATTGAATTAAAACTATTATCATACAATACACTTCTGCGCTCCAAAATTGAGTATGCTTCATCTATATGGGATCCACCTATTAACTCGCTTGCTCTAATACTTGAATATATCCAGAAACGCTCTGCCCGTTTTATTTTGTCCAATTATTCCCGTCTAGTAGTGTCTCTCAAATGAAACAAACATTGAATCTACCCGATCTCTCTATTCGATGTCGCATCTCTAGAATCTGCCTCCTTCATAAAATTTATTACACGAAAGACAGCCTTCATCAGGCCCTTTCTACAGCCAACTCCTATGCGTCATCCCGCTCCGATCACCGATTGAAAGTTGGCGTACTCATTTGTAGGGCTAACCTGTACTTCGACTCCTTTGTCCCCAAGACTAGGGTGGACTGGAACCACCTTCGTGCCTCCACTGTCTCCATCAGCGACCACATTACCTTCAGGTCTGTTGTGTTTCATCATATATCATCATAACTGTTCTTTGCTCTACATGTTTTTCAAATGGTTTCCACCATTCCTTTCTGTAACGGCTAACGGCCCTGAGAGTAAATAAATAAATAAATAAATAAATAAATGCTTTTGTCTACTTGTCGTCTAATATACAGCAGAAGCTCCAGACTTTATTTAGAGGAAACACGAGAGACGACAACAACCTCAGGGACAACAATAGAGAGGAATCGCGCCGACCGCTAGCTTGCACCTGGCTAGCACCGGATAGGCGTTTTCCCCGTGTAAGTCGGATGCGCTGCGGGGAAGCAGTAGACCGAGATGACCACCGCATCGGGCAACGCATCTTGCAAAACGTTTTGTCAGTGTTTTTTTTTTTTATGCGTTAGAATTAGGACGTTTGTTTTGAAAAAAACAAAAAAACCCGGCGATGTATTTCGTTTGTCAGCGCCGGGGAGAGAGGGAGAAGGAGGGGGAAAGTGCTCTAGTGTATCACTTTCATTATGGCAGGCAGCACATAATACGTCTATCTCCTGAAATTTAGCCCTATACGTCCTCGTCCTCAAAACTCCCGTTCTCAACTAAAACAAAAAATAACTTCCCAGTGAATGGACCTTTTGTAGAATTAAAACTTGTGTTTGGGCGAGTTGGTTCATACTGATTTAAAAGGTTAAAAAGCGCGAACAAAACAAGGACAATATAGACACAAAGACGACAGGACGGGCGCTAACTCACAACTGATTTTATTAGAAAAAAAACATTGTCACTTTTATACACAAGATCAAATGCCACACCCACACTGCAACCAATCACCACTCTCACAAGCAGCCATCTAGAAACATTACTTCTTTCTGGAGCAAAAAGAGGGAAGGCATGCTTATGCAGTTGTCATCGTTCCTTTTGACATAAAACGCCTCTATAATCTCTCTCTCGGTTTTATCTTTTGATTTCTTTAAAAACTTTGTAGCAGCCAAAAGAGGCTTACAGTCAGCACATCGCCTGCAGTGGTCGGCCAGGTGTCCACCCGCGTTGTTGCGCACAGAAAGATTATGCTCACGTGCCCTATCGTTAAAACAGCGGCCGGTTTGTCCAATATAAACTTTTCCACAGCTTAGTGGAATCTCGTAGAAATTTGTAGAAATACGCGGTGCGCATGCGCGGAGTATTTCATGCGCCTGGGTTCGAGAGTATCTAGTTCCAAACAATCCGCCATCTTGCATTTCTCGCCTTTGAGCGGTTTCGTTGTGTCGACCTCGCGGCGGAAGGTTACGCACGATGGGGACAAAGGTGAGCTTGGGGGAGCCGTATCTAGGTCGCATCGCCTCAATGGGTGAACAGGATGTAGCTGACGTTTTGGGTGTGGAACGGGTGGGAGAGGCCTTGGGCGCGCGTTGTTTTCCAGTCACCTAGTCTCGAACCAATTCGCGTGTCTAGGTGGCAGCACATATTCGCCAAGAGGTCCATTATCAAACATATTTTCCTTTCTTAGTTGAAAACCCTGAGAAAGTGCATTTATTGGTGCTTGCGTGTGAATAAACTCAGCTGCGTTTGAGAACTTGTGTTGTCATCCGTTTTTTTTTTTTTATTTCCTCTTTTCTCAGGGTTTTCAACTGTGTCGTTTAACCAGCTCGCCTGCACACTTTCCCTTCTGACATTCATTTCTTATGTCCTGTTTTTGTGACCTATACATTGTTAGAGCTGATTTTTCCTGCACTCTTATCTCCCACATTTTTCTTTCTGCCTCTCACTCCCTTTTCCACTGAAATAGTCTGCTCAGCCCCAACACTAGTGTGTAGATATTTAAATGTAAGCTTTCGGGTTCGGTTTGTCCGATTTGTGTTTAAAGGGGCGATGCAACGATTTTTGTATTTTGCGCAAATACCGCTTAGAACGAATCCCTGACGTTAATGACCAGTAAAATACCCGTTTGTTTTTCACCACACGCAATTGAAGTCGCAGAAAAGAAATAAAGAAAAACGATCATAGTTCACCCCCTCAACTCGCAGCCAGAACAAGCGGCCACGTCATCTGAAGCCGATTATTTGCCGCCAATGTTGATCATAGCTAGAGCCACTAATCATAGCCATGCGCTGGGGTTGGCAAGGCACAGGACACGCGCTGAGTTCCAGACATTGTTATGGTTCGGCTGTTGTCGTCATTGCAGCGATTGGACACAGGACACTACCCGAATGCTTCTCGAGCTATCGATTATCACGAGCCCAAATCGAGTGTCCACGCCATGCTCGGGTCCAATCTATGAGCAGCATTCAAATATCGTCACTGGGCGGTACTGCTACCGCCCAGCTACGTCATCAGGTTTTGCGAAGGAGAGATTGAATGAAAACACTCGGTTTTGTCCTCGAAATTACAGCGCAACAAAGGAGTTTCGTGGTCAGTGGCGTTGCGTGCGAGTATCCTTGAGTCTCACTAGTGCCAGTAAGCTCGTGTAAAGTGAAAAACATTCCAATTGAATATCGTTGCACCGCCCCTTTAAACTTTTCATGCATAAATATTTGAATACTTTCCATGCCCACCGCATATCATCCATTTTGGTCAACCTTTGTTCAAATTTCAACTTTCTAATTGCCTCCCTGGTCTGAAAAGACGACCAGCCCATGTCCCCCTGTACACCTTCATTTGGTGCCTTTCCATGTGCTCAATGCCTATCTGCCTACGCTTTTTTGTCGAATTTCTAATCCTGATTGAACCTGATTTCATGCACAGTAAGTACCCCATTGCACAAAGTCCTGGTACCATCACTCCTTTCCATATATATACCTCTGACCACTTCATATATATTCTAGTTCCATAGTGCCTTGAGCTTCATAATAGATTAATTTCTTTTCCCTTTTCTAATTATGTTCTCCTCGTGTTCCTCTAGATATTTCCTTCCCTCATTGCGCCAGACTCCCAGATTCGAAAAACAGAAAACTCAAACCAAAAGTTTAGAAACAAAGAGTTCCCAACGTTTCGGGGTCGACTTGACTCCTTCTTCAGGGGTGACTAAACATGGAATGGGACAGCGCGAGCTTCGACCTCTCCTTCCTCTTCTACCGAGGTGATGTTTTGTTCCCCAAACCAGACAGATTTCTGTCGAAGATGTTTACTTTCAAGACTCCCAGATATTTGTATTTTCCTACATGGTCTATTACAATGCCTTGTATCCTCAGGCGTTCACTCTTTTTGTCGTTAAACACCATTACTCCAGACTTGTCACTACTAAAACTCATGCCCAAGGTGTTCTTTTCCTCTCCACATATTCCAGCTAGTTCCTGTAACGTATCCTGGTTATCTGCCACAAGTACTATGTCGTCCGCATACATCAGTCTTGGTATTACATGTACTACATTTCTCCCTAATTCCATGTAACTCACATCAAAACCTAAGTTGCTCTGCTCTAATTTCTTTTCCATTTCACTGAGATATACCATGAAGAGTAGAGGTGACAGTGGACAGACCTGCCTGAGCCCTCTTTTTATTGCTGCGGGTTGTATAGTTTCTGCTTCCCATGTTATAACTACCTTATTGCCTGTGTACGCCTGCTGAAGGAACCTAACCAAATTTGCATCTAAGTTATATTCCTTCAGCTGACCCCAGAATTTCTCCTGGCTCACATTATTATACGCTCTCTTGATGTCCAAATAAGCTAACCATAATAGAGTTTGGTTCTTCATTGCTATGTCTATACATTGTGTGTGACGAATAAGTTATCTTCCAGTCTTCTATCTCTTCGGAATCCGTTTTGGAGCTCACCCAGTATTTGCATATCTTCTGCCCACTCCTCCATGCTCCGCTTTATTATCTGCTTAGCTAATCTGTATAGAACTGAAGTTACCGTTATTGGGAGATACGACTTAATGTTGTCTTTGTTTCCTTTGCCTTTATATATTAATCTAATTTTACTTAGTTTCCAATCAATGAGCACCTCCCCTGCCATAATTATTTGATTAATCACATGCCGTAACTTCAATTTTCTCCCTTTTCCTAGCATCTTAATGAGTTTCCTAGTATCTTAATGAAGTCCTTGGATCACTAGAGATATCATTCAAAGAAAGAGAAGAATAAAGCGTTATCGGAAAACCCTTAAACGTAATCCAAATATCGATAAAAGGGTGCAACTTCTCGCCATGAGTCATGATTTGAAAATGCCTGTGAAAGACTCGAAGAGCAAATTTTATAACGTCACACTGAAAAAGTTCCTTACTGATGACCTATTTTTTTTCCCATCATCCACTGCATTCCTGCACTCCCAATTTTGGCCTGTATTAAAGCTGACGTCTCCCTTTTCCGCTCATAGAAGTTCTCCCATTTTGATGCTACTTCAGCTGGCAAGAATCCCCTTTTCTTTGCCCCCCTATTCTCACTAGATGCCTCTTGGCGCCGCTACATGGCTGCTTTGACCTCCTCATCCCACCAGCTTTTTGGTTTGTGTCTTCGTTTTTGCTTTCCTTTTTGGTTAATTCGATGCTTCTCTAATTCTCTTTTAAAGATTCCTATTAGATCCTCAAAAGTCCATTCTCTTTCTGGTTGTTTGGATACTATGTTCTTAATACTTTTAAATACTTGCTGTATTTGAGCTTCACTTTTGGCTTACCCGCTCGTTCCTGAGCTTGTTGTTCTGGTTCGGATGCGCATTATTTAATCTTAATTATTTTGTGGTCACTAGCTAAGCTTTTTGTACCTTCCTCATCTATTTCCATACTTTCTAGCCTGTAATACAGTTTGTGGGACATGAGGCAGCAGTCTATTGTTGAGTGTGAGTTTTTTCGTTCCCACGTTATTTGCCCGTTGCATTTTACTTGTGCATTAACAAACACATGGGTCCAGGGCAACACAGAAACCTTTTAGCAATTTTCCGGTTGTATCTGTAAATCCGTCAAACTCTTCTAAGTTGGCATCCATGCTTCCTACGATAATTATTTCCTGATTAAGGCCAATTTCCCTGACGTTTCTCGATATACATCTAAAGTGTTCTGCATTTTCCTCCCATAAGTCATTTCCTGTTTTCAGGTAAGCAAAAATCGGAACTGTGTTTAGACCTGTTACCCTATCTTTCAGCAACAAGTCTTCCCTGCAGCCTTCCTTCTCTCTTTCCCAGTCTTGTCCTTTAACTAACATGCCTAGACCTCCGCCTTTGCGTTCACCTCCCCTCCGGCTGCACCCCATCCAGGAGTAGCCTGGTATGGTACGGTGATTCCTCTTCATCTCTAAAGTGAGTTTCTGCTACCCCATGCAATCTCCCCCCACTTTATTCTGTTTCTACCTCCCTGCATGTTTATGAAGCCGATATTGAGCCGATTCTTCTCTTATTCAACTCAAAAATCGCACAGCGTTACCAAACAGTTCAAGAAGAGGAAAAGAAGGAACTTACTTCCTTTCCCTCCTGATGTACCCATGGACGTCACCATTTTCCCCTTAGAAGACGCCCTCCCGCCGTGGCTTCGACAGTCTACGAGCAACTATCCTCCGTTGCACCCCTAAGCTGACAGTGCAAGCTACTTGCTCGTTGGGCAAGCCACACTTCTATCTTGTGCCGCATGATCACGCTCCCTCGCGCATACCCACGCGCAGAGAATGGTGTCGTGATGAAAGGGAGGCGGCTGACTGGTCCGCCAAGCGCGTTGTTCCCAACGCACTTTTTCAGCTTAGGGATGAACGGAGTACAGTGAGATAGTGTAGCGACGCAGTGCTCGTGTCCGATGAGTGAGCTGGGGCCGGGTGACGTGATTTGGGTCCCGCGGATGTATCACAGTGAAAAGGCGGAGAGCTTTCGGAGGAAAGGAGGTATGAAATAGTCTGCTATGTTTTCAAGTTTTCGTACCGAAAAGCAGGCTTTTGACTTTCTACCTTCTTTCTTTTGGCCCACTAAACGATATGCTATTAGTAAAATCCCAATCTAAATTCATTTATCCCAGCCCAAAATTCATTTCATGGCCCTTTTAATTACTGTTTAATGATATGTTATGACTGTTATCTAAAATATTCCCGGGGAACATTGCAATCTTCGTTGTTATTGAGTTGTCATTCTCATTTCAGTGCATGCACCGAGGCGTTGATGCTCAAGAAAGTGGGGAATGTAAGAACTTTCAGGTGATAATTTCGCATGGTGTCTAGGCAAATTAAACGATGACCTAGTGGTTTACGATGTCCGTCAAACAACCCAAGAGGGCATATACAGAGTTTACTAAATTAATTCATGAATCCATTTGGTTTTGTTTTTTTTTTTTTTGCACAAGGCTAACGCCCATGAAGGTCGTCTAAAACAGTGCAACAGGCCGGACCGTTGGTTTTACACAACTGAACGTGCTAATCTGTTGACATACAGAGACCTTATGTATGACCGTGTAGAAAAGCAAACCCTTGGGATAAGTTCCCTATCAGTGAAAACAAAAAAAATGGGTATGATAAAGGTACACCCTCCATATCCTACATGACCCACAATAAACAGAAAAACCACAGGGTTCAATTAACATGAAATGAGCCTAGAAACTTGCGGCAGGACGTAGAAAAGAAGAAAATATCTCTGTACTGCGAAATTACAGCGCAGCTCTTGAGGAGGAGGAGAAGAGGGTACGGAGGGGAGGGTATGCCCCTTCTCCTCTATCCCCTCCTCCTCCAATTCAGTTTCCCCGCTAAATTTAGCAGGAAAAACGACGTCACATGACTTGGTGTCAAGTCACCTATGAACAAATTCAGTTTCTCCGCTAGATTTAGCGGGAAAATTGACGTCACGTGACCTCAACACCAATACAATTCTCCGCAAAATTTAGAGGGGAATTGAATTGGTGATGAGGTCCCGTGACGTCAATTTTCCCGCTAAATTTAGAGCGGCTACGCCGACGTCGACGGCGACGCCGCGAAACACAGAACGGGCGCCTAAGAGCTGCGCTCTAAAAACCAGGCCCATTTATTTGTTATCAGTGCCTTGCATTGCTTAAAAGGCGATATTGTGACAATCACCCTAACAATCCTACCTTGGAAACAAACTTTCTAGTGCACAACAACAGCAGCTCCTCAATACTTCCAGTTCTTCCCAGAGCAAAATCAACAACCAAAAATATTTTAAGATCGTCACGAGTATCTTTTGAGAAACTCACTAATTCCCTCAGAAAGGAACACACTAATGTACAGCCTCCCAAAATATAAAAGGTCCGTTCACCTAGGAAGTTGATGTGGCAGTGCTAAGCGCACTTTGGTCAGACACAACCTTTAGAGAAAGAACAGAACAAAGGTAATTTTTTTTTTCCTGAGCCTAATCAATGTGGGCCTGGCCAAAGCAAATTCAGCACAGCTGACTGAAACTGTCTCATTGAATGGATCTTCACATTGTTGGACTGTTCATTTAGATGAGTGTCCTGTCATCCAGAAAAGTCCCTTTGAATTGATGCAAATTTGCTTTGCCTTTCGACTTTTCTTTGGATTATTAAAAAGATACGGTTTTTTTGCAGTTAATAAAAAATGCTTAGTCAACACATTCTGGCGACTCTTGTATATTTTGGATTCCTACAAAGGTTAACACCCCTAATGAAAACAACAAAATTTTATGTGATTTGTCCAATAATATATTAGAACTTAGTATATAATTTATACGAGGCATATATAAGTTCTCATATTATCTGATGTGTTCTCATATGTTTATTGGACACATTAATATTTTTTCACTAGGGACACTGCTCTCTTTTACTCCGAACAGCTCGTGACAAGACCATAGCTGGCCCAAGAGCTTGGTTTTTGTGTCTCAGGCTGTTCCAAGCGACTGCGGCCTGGCATAAAAATGGTTGTAGTACCATCACCTCACCTTCAGATTGATCACGAGTGTAGGATCAAACTTCAAGCCATCTGGTACGTTCAGTGCAACCGTGAAACGTCGGATAACCGCACCCCCTACACGCAGCTCTTGCAGTGCACAAAAAACGCGCGACATTACCTCGCGTCAAATAAACGGGCACATAAAAACTGGGGCTCATAGGTTGAAGACGCAGGTTGAAGACAGAACTTGTCTTCAACCTGCGTGTTCAGCGTCCTTTCCACCCATGCATTGAAAATGGTCCCAAAATGGCTCACCGCAGGAGCCGGTGCGTCGTTCTGTTGGGTGCCACGAACCTGGCAGTTGGTCACAGAAGTGCTGGCAAAAAAGACAAACAAACGCAAAGTTTCTCCATCGTCACGGCGTCCCAACCCACAGTGGCCGAAGCTCCCGTGTACTGTGGAGTTGGGGAGCGACCTATGGTAGAAAACACGTCCGCTGCATCCAGCTCCGCCGACGCGCCACTGCCGGGACCGTGGCAGGCAGCACCGTGACATGAGCTTGACGTCATCAGGTGGAAATCGAGAAACCAAAAATGAGGATTCAGTAAACAGTCAGGTTGGAGATGCGTTTCAGGCACCGTACCGATAGTAAATAAAGTAGACCAGGGGCACAAACGAAAATTGGATTTGGAAGGTCTAACTTTTAATGCATCCTCGCGTATGTACACGCCTAGAGCGAGAAGTCCCCGAAGGGGGTGCCGCCGTGGCTGCGGTGGGTCTATCGGTACAGGTAGTCGGCCTGGATGTTGGCGGCGATCTCGGGCTCCCACTTGTCTCCGTTGTCCAGCAGCTTCTCCTTGTTGTACAGCAACTCTTCGTGCGTCTCTGTCGAGTACTCGAAGTTGGGACCCTGAGCACGGAGGACACCGAATAAGCAACCTCAAAGCCTTTTTGAGGGACCCGCGTCGTGTGTTCACTGAGCGCGTCACATTTAGAGCGAGTCCTTTGAAATGGGACAATATCTGCGGGGACGTCCGGAAAACATTTTATTCTAGAGCACCCACAACTCCCTTTGTGTTTATCTGTTGCTTGTATCATGATCACTAGCTTGCCCAAGTACTTATCACAACTGCACCGCTTGAGCTAGCATGCAGTCAGAAAATACGACAACAATATACAAATCAATATCTTTGCCTTTCAACCTTGAAGGCGGTGCTGATGGGTTTTGCTCCTACAGCTGCCGTAGGCATTGTCCCAGTTGCGCCCTTTCTCGGCGACCGTGTTTGACGTGACTGCCCCTCCAGTGTTAATGGCAAAGCACCGATGCCAAACCACCGATGGCAAATGCACAAATACTTATTCCAAATACTGATCCCTAATTCAAAGTCCAGTTGCTTATCTCGCTGTAAAGATCAACGAGACTGAAATAACTTGTTTAGCCCACGGTGTGCCACCAGCATACAAGATGGCATCACATACCCGAAGCCTGCAGGGCACACACGCACGCGGCACGACCCCAAGGAGAGTAAGACTAGAACACCCCCGGACACTCTTGCTCAGGTCGTGGGAGCAGAGGCCATGCTGACCAACGCCGTCCCTTGTTTTTAAGTAATAAACCCAGTTTTTTTTCCCTAAAACGTGTCCGGCACTAACAACCCAGAAGTGGAATCAACAGCGAACGTCCCGAATGTACCGTAACACGATCGTCCGCTCATCCCAACGATGGGTCCTGCGACTTGCAATGCAGCATCTTCAACTGCCACGAACAGCGAAGATGGCGGGAACAAGAAAAAAGGGGTGAAGGCCGGTAACGTAATCCAGTACAAATCCGGCAACAAACTTCCCACTCCGTCTGCAACGGGGCCCGATTCAACACTCGACGTAACGGCGACTGTCCAGGCTGCAGTTTAGACAGCGGTGAGAAGCTACCAGCGGTCCACAGGTCCTCGCCACGAACATGGGGATCAAAGACTACCCCGCTATTACCCGGTGGAATGACCCCAAGATCATGGCATTGAAGGAGAGACCCGAGGAAGAGGTACGAGGGACTGTATGTTATCACGGAAAGGCTCCTCAGCGATCGCTACCAGATCAGAGACCTTTCAGGGAGTCAGCGAAATTGTAAACCCTACTGCGGCATTGCACCTGAGGACCAGCTCAAACCAGTGGCGTGGCCAGGGGGGGGGGGGGGGGGGGACTCGAGAGCCGGAGACCGCGTCCAGCCCGTACTAGTCGGTTCTCCTGCCTCCCTTTTCACCATTTTGACAACTGAAAAAAGCGAGGATCTTTTGCATTGTTTCCTTATTTCACATGTGGAATTTCGCGCGTTTTATCGTCGACGTGCGGCGATTGAATCTTCTTTTTCCGGCGTCCTGTCACAAAAACCGGCCTGGTCCCGCCGGGTCACGCGTATTGTAAAGGGCGCTACGTCGGCTGCCTGCGGGGCCATGTGGTCGCCGCGGGTGGTGTGGCACTCCCTGGTTGGCGCTAGTTAGCACCTCGCCGGTCCCGACTGGGACCCTAACTTGACTTGTTTATGGCCTCTGCGACTCCCGTTCGGGGGACGCTTTTGCCCGATGCTTGGGCGCTTTACCACTTCTTGGAATTCGGAAATGAGTTTGCCAGATGCCCCAGTTGAGCGTTTTTGGTATTGACTTTGTTTGGAGCTCGGGGCAACTTCGCCGCTGTGACGGTCTTTTTTTTTGTGTGTGTGTGACTGTATTGTGATTGTAGGAGAGTGGGAGTGTTTTGTTTACTTTATTAGGAAAGAGCGCCGTTCGGTTGAAACTGGGAAATGGCGCAGCAGTCGACTTGAGAGGTTCGAGAACGCAACCCGCTCTTCCTGTCGGCTCCGGGCGTAGCCTCGGGCACCGCAGTAAAGGGGAAACCCCGTCTGGACACTGAACGTCATCTACTTCTGCGCTCCTACTCTGTGCGGCCTTCCTCTGCCGGACTGCCCCAATGCGTCGATCGTCCGTGACGCGACAGCGACTAAAGCCAACGACCACCGCCTCTGGCGCACCGCGGCCACGTCGAGACAGAATCCATCGCAAGCGACCGACCTCAGGTGCTCCCACGCCTCTGCGAGCCTCGTTGTGCCGGACTGTGCAAAAGTGTGGTATCGTTCCCATTCCTCTTGTTGTGTATTCTCTGTCTTGCCCATAGCCATTAAGTTTCTCTTGCATGCTTCCGCCGGATTGAGACTGTGTCTCTATTATCCTTTTACTTTTCTAATTAGCCCTTTATTAAATGTTTCTAATGTTCTGTTCGTCACATGCCTTGTCTTTGTCCCCCCGTCCCTGGAGCCCACGTACTGTGGGATAGCGGGCGTCCGAACCCCCGTTGCGGTCTACGGCGAGTGCGCTTCCCCTCTCGCTTCGCACCGGAGCGTGACACTTCCGCAGCCAACTTCCAGCTCGTTTGAGCAGTTCGGGCGGCTCGGGCCGACAGTACCTATTAGTACCTATACCAGCCTTAAGTTGACAGTGCGGTGGAAGCTTTGTGCTCGTTGAACTAGTCGTCGTATATCGTTTTTTGCATCAAGGGATCACACGGCAGAGCTAAAGAGAGCCGGAGACATGGGCGTCGGCAGGATTTTGTCTTGGGGGGGGGGGGGGGGGGGGGGGGGCAAACTCACAGCTCTTTTTGGGCGTGTGCGCTCAAGGGGGAAAGGGGTGGGGGGAGGGGGGGGGGGCTGAATACGAAAGAGCTGAATACAGCTTGCAAGATGCGCATAGTTTTTATGAAGCAATTATTTTAAAAAGTTCAATGCATCAGTAATTTCAAAGTAATTTTTTTTTTCATCGATATGTACAGGCACAGTGAAAAAAAAAGGAATTTAGTCTACGACGCGGCAAAACAACAAAACAGTCCACTTAGTTAAGTATTGGCATTATATATGTACCGTACACAATAAAATGGCAAGGCAGTGCACGTAACATATTTAAAATATTTGACGTTTATGCAAGTTTTTAAAAGCTACCCCAAGTTGGCCTATGTTTCAATTTACAACTCTAATTTTCTGCACGAAATTGTCTTCGCTCGTAATATTAATTCGAAGCATTTCCCGGACTGTGGTTCGTGGAAGACATCTGAAAGCTGCGTTAGCTGTGTTGGAAAGCTAGCACGCCAGGCCTACCGCTGGAGGGCTATAGTTGCCATTCTAACTTTCCGTATTTCCTCGATGCGGGCATAGCTTGCCATGCTCGCTCTGTCTCATTTCAGAACTGGGGTAAAACTTTAGCCCTCTTATCTTTATATTGGTTGTTATATATATGATCAAGCTCAGCTTTGCATGAATACTCCCACAGTTAAAGACGAGTCTGACATACCTGTCAGAGTCGAGGGCAAAGCCAATGTTCATCTGGCTCTTTAAAGCCGGAGAATGCTCAGGAGTGACGGAGACAGCAGGTACATCGATAAATTGCAGGTAATTACACAGCACTGAGGTCACGTGCTTCTTCGTTGCACAAGATGGATTGTCATTATCACTGTCAGCTTTCCGTTTAAAAAAAAGCTTCTGATGTTCATTTTCACTGCTGACCCATATCAGCCCATGGTTATATAAAAAAGTGGGATTGGGTGCGGAATGTGGCCCTTTCAAGCAACTGGGCGAGGAAGAGAGAGCCAGCAACAGCAAAGTGTGCCACCCTGTCACAGATATTCGACGGTTTCACGTGTGTGAACACGATGGTGTCAACGAGGACGGTCCGACACGCCTCTCCCGCGTGAGTTATGGCCCGGGGGAGTATCGTCGTTGACATGGTGCGAACAGAGTTTCGCAGAACTGCATTGTTCAAAAGAGGACGCCTGTCCCCGATTTTGACCCCCCTCTTCTCCTTTCCCATGACCGCAACATGCTACGGGCAAAGGAGAAGAAAAACCCAAAGGCGCATATACAAAACAGAGCACTGGCGTGAGCATTGGCGTAGACAGGGGTGGTTTGGGGGATCGAAACCTCCTCAAAATGCCAAAGTACCCCCCCCCCCCCCCCCCCCCCCCCCTCTTCCTCTTGGGGCCCGCTCGCTCTACTCCTTACGCAGTCGGTTTTACGTTGTGAACGGAGCGAAGGGGGAGCGCGGACAATCTTCACGTTTCTCCTTACGATGGACCGCGGAGGATGCTACGAGCCATCAGAGCCAATCCAATGCCGCATGAGCGTCACGTCACCTTTGAGATACACGCAGCGAAGCGCGTGGTCACGTGATACGTTCACATGCGCTGGATTGGGTGGTATGACTTGTAACGTCCGTTGCGGTCCACCGTAAGCTGAAACGGAGTATAGTAGCTACGCCGATTTGTTCTGTTGGGCTTTTTGGAAGAATCCCGCTATGTGTAGAAGACGCTCTGTTTTGGGGGCATTTTACCGACTTTTACTCGAATGCCTGTGATTCATCACAACACAGGACTGCGGTGTTCTCGGAAGTGCCCCTCCCTATGTTTTTTTTTTTTTTTTTGGCCAGCTGGGCGCGGTTGATCGCAACTGACCGAGGGGAGACCTTATTCTTTTTCGTCTTTATTGCTGGCTTGGGGGGGGGGGGGGGGGCAACTGCCCCTCTTGCACCCCCCTGCCGACGCCCATGGCCGGAGAGCGCACTTTTTTTAATCCACTATTGCGCGACGCGGGCCTCCTACCGCTCTTCGTTTTCACCTTTTCTGAAGTCCTCACGCAACCTTCTCTACCTCCCACCACAGCTCTAACATCGCAGTATAATACATCGCACAACCTTCGTCCGTGAAATTCCAGAAAAAAAATACGAAGTAAAGCAAAGTGTCAGGAAACCGCGGACGACGAGGCTACTCCGAAAACATGGGGAGAAAAAGTAAAAACCGGCGCCTGCGGCCTGCATACACTATCATGGAGATCTCCTCTCTTCCCCTGTGTAGGGATGGTGGAAAAGATCCCCTTCGAGAGGTAATAGCTTTTAGACCCCGCCAGCCTTGGTGCTTTCCAATTAGGGGCTCCCCGGATGTCTCATCCAGCTTCGACGACTTTTTGGAAGGCGGCATCGGTCTTTGTGCTTTGTGTCGCGAACCCCGCTAACCACAGAGCATGCCGTACCGCAGAGCAAGTCGCCGTCCCCCGAGCGGGGGTGAGAAGAGCCCCTGCGGGCAAGGTCACTGGGTCGGGAGATGGGGGAATGCCCAGGAGCGGTAATTGAACCCACAAGCTGTGTGTCTGTCCGGTGCAACGCCTTAACGGCTAAGGCGCTGTCTGGACCAGCAGAGGTTGTGAACTCCTGGTTCATGTAGATGGTTGAGCGTGTTGGTTATTAATTTACGATAAGCAAAGAGGGACATTTAAGACAAACAGACTTTTTCGCATACTGTGTCCCCCTTGCCCTAAATAGAAAAAAATCAAAAAGTCGCCCTCTCCACCCTTCATTTTATATCGCGGAACTCGCAACCCCTGGCGTCACTTCACAGTCAAGACCGGAAGTGCGGTTTCCGCTTGCAGCGTCGTCAAATAAATCTATGTCGGTGGAAGCAATCGCCTTTGATTGCATATACAGGGTGTCCCAGCTATCTCAAAGTAAGCTGAAAAAAAAAAAAAAAAACTGAATGCTCTGTTTGCTTTTAGCAGTCGTCTGGACACAGTGTCGGGGAGTCAGTATTTAGGGGCGGGGGGGGGGGGGGGGGGGTGTCGAACCCCCCCCCCCCCCCCCCGAAATAAAATCCTGGCTACGCCACTGGCTCAAACCATGGAGTACCGGCGACCTTGGCTTGGAGGAGTCCTATGCTGTTCCCTTTTTAAGTAATAACCCCAATTTTATTCTTCTACCAAATGTGTCCGGCATCAACAGCTGCATCTTCTCAGTGGCCAATTGTGAGTCATTCCTTTAGATCTCTCCTGATGCTGCTGGACTTTCACATCATGTAGGTGAGTGTGTGCGATCAAATGTTCCTAAAAAGGTAACGCGTGCTTTAGGCATTATGTTCCTTCGAGACAACTGATTGCCAATATAAATCCAGTTTGAGTCGGCTGTTGTACTTTAGGATGTTTGTGGATTTAAGAGCAGAAGACAATGGCAAGATTTGCTGTCATATCAACAATAAGCAAATTAACACAATTTATAGTCTTCTGTCTACTACAACAAACTTTCATTGTTTGGAGAGACCATCAGGGTACGCAGCTACCCCTAAAAAGAGTGCCCTCAGTATGAAAAGTGGGACTTCAACGAAGATTGTGACCTCATCCTTTTATCAACATTGTAGCTCATAGTGTATCTAAGTGGCCTGAGTCACTCTTTGGCAGAACCAATTCCTACTATTTATGACAGCTCACTGGTGTTCTAGTTATGAGGAGGGTTCAGTGCTTTAGGGGTTCATTTTCCTTGGGATTCGGGGCTGTTTTTTCGGGATTTATTACTTTCTCACTGATTCCGTGTTTTCAATGTCGGAAAAGAAGTCGGTGTCTGTTGGCGTTTATACTGAAGAAATTGGGACACACGTACTTGATCTCTCAACCTCCAGGTAACATGCGCGTGACTCGAATATTTGCAAAACGACCTGGTGCCGACAAATTTAAGGAACGAGATAAGGATTCTGGTTCCGAACAAAGAAGCTGCCTCACAGACTGTTCGATGCGGCTGTGTTCAAGGTAAACACCAAATTAAATTGGCACGTTGATACTTTAGACCCATGTTGTTGTAAAAAAAACTATCTCCTAACTCCGGTCTAAAAGCATGCTTTTTGTGTAAGGCTTGTCAAATTATGAGGCGCTGGAGAAAACCAGCCTTCTGCATTAAAGGAGCTGTGCTACAATTTCAGTGCTTTGCTTAAATAATTTGGGAGTTGGTGTCTCGACCTTTCTGAAGTAAAGGACAAAAAACCGCTTTTGCCTGCAGGTCCTAGATGTGATTTTAAAAATGAACAAAGATTGAGGTTTCCCACACCTCTCAACTCCTTCACCATCTTCCGAGTCACGTGCGCTGTGACGTGAATGGGGGACGCGCGAGGTTCCGGTGAAGCTCTCTCTCTAGAGCCATCAGTGAGCAGCGAGAACTCATCCGCTCGCGACCGCGTGACCGCGTGCTGGTGCAGCGCAAACAACATGGTGAAAGAAGGAAAGTCTCATCCGGATCCGGCCATCCCCGCCCGCCTCTGCCCCCGTCCCCCTCCGGCTTCTGGCGGCTGTTCGCGGTAGCAGATAGAGCTGACGGTTTTGTGGACCTAGGATAGATGGGGCCACTAAAACTCCGTATAATAAAAGTTTTGTCGATGATACCAGGTTTTTGACGCATTTATATTTATGTTGGAACGACAAAATTTATAGAAAAATTACCTTTTATCGGGCAGGTATTCGCACAACTTGCTATCTTTCTACAAGTACCCCCATTGACGTCATGCTGCGTGGTTCTCCTAGCCACTGCTTGCGGCTGCAGGTCGGGGAATATTCTAATTTTTGCCTCGCAATTATGCAGGCGGAACTGCAACATTTCGAAGGAAGGAGGTGTGTTTTCTGTCCTTTGTGACAAGATAAACGATGTCAAAGGTAGAAGATACCAATTCTTTCAACGTTAAAATTGTTGCACAGCTCCTTTAAGTCCTTATTTCAAACTCTGTTCATGTTCCGCCCGCTGAAAAGCATGCGGGAAGGGCCTCAGCATGCACCTTGTATCGCTGCGGTGCAGTGTTCTTCCGTAGCATAAAGGCCGTCTGCTTTCATTGCCGTCACCATGGCAACGAACGCCAATTTTCCGAATTAATATTTTTTCACTAGGGACACTGCTATCTTTTACTCCGAACAGCTCGTGACAAGACGATAGCTGGCCCAAGAGCTTAGTTTTTGTGTCTCAGGCTGTTCCAAGCGACTGCGGCCTGGCATAAAAATGGTTGTAGTACCATCACCTCACCTTCAGATTGATCACGAGTGTAGGATCAAACTTCGAGCCATCTGGTACGTTCAGTGTAACCGTGAAACGTCGGATAACCGCACCCCCTACACGCACCTCTTGCAATGCACAAAAAACGCGCGACATTACCTCGCGTCAAATAAACGGGCACAAAAAAACTGGGGCTCATAAGTTGAAGACGCAGGTTGAAGACAGAACTTGTCTTCAACCTGCGTGTTCAGCGTCCTTTCCACCCATGCATTGAAAATGGTCCCAAAATGGCTCACCGCAGGAGCCGGTGCGTCGTTCTGTTGGGTGCCACGAACCTGGCAGTTGGACACAGAAGTGCTGGCAAAAAAGACAAACAAACGCAAAGTTTTTCCATCGTCACGGCGTCCCAACCCACAGTGGCCGAAGCTCCCGTGTACTGTGGAGTTGGGGAGCGACCTATGGTAGAAAACATGTCCGCTGCATCCAGCTCCGCCGACGTACCACTGCCGAGACCGTGGCAGGCAGCACCGTGACATGAGCTTGACGTCATCAGGTAGAAATCGAGAAACCAAAAATGAGGATTCAGTAAACAGTCAGGTTGGAGATATGTTTCAGGCACCGCACCGATAGTAAATAAAGTAGACCAGGGGCACAAACGAAAATTGGATTCGGAAGGTCTAACTTTTAATGCATCCTCGCGTATGTACACGCCTAGAGCGAGAAGTCCCCGAAGGGGGTGCCGCCGTGGCTGCGGTGGGTCTATCGGTACAGGTAGTCGGCCTGGATGTTGGCGGCGATCTCGGGCTCCCACTTGTCTCCGTTGTCCAGCAGCTTCTCCTTGTTGTACAGCAACTCTTCGTGCGTCTCTGTCGAGTACTCGAAGTTGGGACCCTGAGCACGGAGGACACCGCATAAGCAACCTCAAAGCCTTTTTGAGGGACCCGCGTCGTGTGTTCACTGAGCGCGTCACATTTAGAGCGAGTCCTTTGAAATGGGACAATATCTGCGGGGATGTCCGGAAAACATTTTATTCTAGAGCACCCAAAACTCCCTTTGTGTTTATCAGTTGCTTGTATCATGATCACTAGCTTGCCCGAGTACTTATCACAACTGCACCGCTTGAGCTAGCATGCAGTCAGAAAATACGACAACAATATACAAATCAATATCTTTGCCTTTCAACCTTGAAGGCGGTGCTGATGGGTTTTGCTCCTACAGCTGCCGTAGGCATTGTCACAGTTGCGCCCTTTCTCGGCGACCGTGTTTGACGTGACTGCCCCTCCAGTGTTAATGGCAAAGCACCGATGCCATACCACCGATGGCAAATGCACAAATACTTATTCCAAATACTGATCCCTAATTCAAAGTCCAGTTGCTTATCTCGCTGTAAAGATCAACGAGACTGAAATAACTTGTTTAGCCCACGGTGCGCCACCAGCATACAAGATGGCATCACATACCCGAAGCCTGCAGGGCACACACGCACGCGGCACGACCCCAAGGAGAGTAAGACTAGAACACCCCCGGACACTCTTGCTCAGGTCGTGGGAGCAGAGGCCATGCTGACCAACGCTGTCCCTTGTTTTTAAGTAATAAACCCAGTTTTTTTTCCCTAAAACGTGTCCGGCACTAACAACCCAGAAGTGGAATCAACAGCGAACGTCCCGAATGTACCGTAACACGATCGTCCGCTCATCCCAACGATGGGTCCTGCGACTTGCAATGCAGCATCTTCAACTGCCACGAACAGCGAAGATGGCGGGAACAAGAAAAAAGGGGTGAAGGCCGGTAACGTAATCCTGTACAAATCCGGCAACAAACTTCCCACTCCGTCTGCAACGGGACCCGATTCAACACTCGACGTAACGGCGACTGTCCAGGCTGCAGTTTAGACAGCGGTGAGAAGCTACCAGCGGTCCACAGGTCCTCGCCACGAACATGGGGATCAAAGACTGCCCCGCTATTGCCCGGTGGAATGACCCCAAGATCATGGCATTGAAGGAGAGACCTGAGGAAGAGGTACGAGGGGCTGTATGTTATCACGGAAAGGCTCCTCAGCGATCGCTACCAGATCAGAGACCTTTCAGGGAGTCAGCGAAATTGTAAACCCTACTGCGGCATTGCACCTGAGGACCAGCTCAAACCGTGGAGTACCGGCGACCTTGGCTTGGAGGAGTCCTATGCTGTTCCCTTTTTAAGTAATAACCCCAATTTTATTTTTCTACAAAATGCGTCCGGCATCAACAGTTGCATCTCTCAGTGGCCAATTGTGAGTCATTCCTTTAGATCTCTCCTGATGCTGCTGGACTTTCACATCATGTAGGTGAGTGTGTGCGATCAAATGTTCCTAAAAAGGTAACTCTCTTCAAAAATCCTGCGAGCACTCTATTTCAGAAAGCTTTGATGCGCAAATTTCCAGATTAACTTCCGCCGGATATCCCATGTCGTTATTAACATCGATTGCAGAGAGCATCTTGAAAACAAAAAATAAGGGAACATATGTCACACCAAGAGCCAGAGACTGATGTACGAGACCTGTCGTTCTGCCATACTTCCACAGGTTCTCCCATGGCATCAAGAAAATCGCAAACAAATTCAACATCAATGTCGTCTTCACTGCACCCAATAAGCTTGGCAACTTGTGTAAACAAGTCAACTCGCCTGTTTCCCTCCGAACAGTTTGCTGCACCAAAAACCATCAGAACAGGTTCGTTGAGTGTGCTGATGAAGTGGTGTACTCATTTCCCCTTTCGTGCGGGAAAGTGTACATAGGTCAGACCGGACGATGCCTCAATGATAGGCTCCGGGAACACAAAACCAACAGCACCAGAGCCAACTCAGGCCATCTAGGCATACACTGCCGTGATTGCGGGTGCGACGTTCAACTGCCATCCTGTACCATTTTAGGTAGGAACAGTAACCAATTAACACGAGAAATTATCGAAGCAGAACATATCGCCAGGAATTCTAACACCTGTATTAGTACACCTTCTTTACACCTGACAGAAAAAGAGAAAGAAATTTTAGGCATCTGGGAGATTTGCCCGCGTGATTTGGGAAATTCGGTGTTGCTAGAGGTTGAAGAAGACAAAGTTCTATAAAAAGAGTTGTCAGTCAGCGCGGTTTGTTTGAATTTTGCTTTATTTTTCGTGTGTAAGGGAGTGAGTGTTGTTTGCTATAGTGCGCTGTGGTGTGTGTAATAATGTGAAACCAACTCGCCCAAGCTGCTACGTTAACAAGATACATTTCTAGTACATCGGGCCTTTCTCCGCATCTCTCCTGGACCCCAAGTTTCCTTGTCATCTGGATTGCCATTAGCGTGTGTCAGGCAAGAACCCTCGGATATTGCATCCGCAACAAGTTGATGCCACCTGAGGTAAAAGCCCTTTTTGGAATCTTCGCCTCATCTGTCGGCCATGGCACTCAAATGTGCAAGATACTACAATCGGAATGGCATAGACAGACACGTTTTTACCGGACTTCTCTTTACGTGAGCCTATGCAATCTTCTGTATGGGAGAAGCATTTGGCGTGAGCACTCTCTGCACGCTGATCGCCTAACAGAATATTTATGGCGACTTACTTTGAGACATCTCCGCCACCTAACACCCTAAAAGGTGAAAGGTCTCAGCAATCCTGTTCATGTCATAGGTGTCATTCTTCTCCCCCAGGCTGTGCAAGGTGTTCTCAGTCTTGGTCCCAAATTTGCTGTGGAACCAAAGAGGTCACCGAAAGAAATGCTATCGTTTGTCCGCCAGGTCTCGCGCCGTGCTCCTGAGTTGGAAGTCGACTGGGTTACATCTGAAGGAGTTGACCTGCTACTCCGACAAGTACCGCAGGCCTCTTCTATATCTACCAGGAGGGTGGTTAAATATCTACATGAGCATTCCTTATTTCTTTTGCCTGCCGACAAAGAAGGAGGCTTTGCTGTCATGCACCACAATATGTTTGGGACAAAAGCCATCTCAGCGATTGAGTCAGTGTTCCAATGTCATGAAGATGTCTCCCTGAGTAAGGCCAAAAAATATGCTAGACAATTGTGCCAGTCGTATGAACTGAAATATCTTTGCACCCACATCGATCGCAGCAAGTTGCTAAGCCTCAGTGTATTTTTAAGTGCCAAAACCCATAAAGCCGGTTTTCCCTTCAGAGTCATTGTATCCGAAAAGGGAACTTGGCAGAAATCACTCGCCCTTTTCTCAAAGAAAAGCTAAACCTTCTTACAATTGACGACCCTTCTTAATTAGGAGTTCCAACGAGGTCATCCAATTCCTGTCACAGCAGAGTTATGATCACCTAGAAGCTTTTTCCATCGACATAAAAGACCTATACTACGAACTGCCCCAGTACGGCCTTTTGCGATGTGTAGAAGGGAGTATTGATTCTTTTGGGGGCATAGCCTTCCAAAATGCCGCGGGTGTTTCCGACGACAATTTTCTACATCTACTCTCGGTTTATCTACTCGACCTTTATTACCTGGAATGAAAAAACGTATCTACAGAAGAAAGGGGTTTGCATCGGGTCGTGCATAGCCCCTGTGCTCAGTGATCTATATCTCGCCCACCAAGACAGACTCTTGAACAATAGGCTTGACTCCACCAGAGTTGCTAGAGTATTTCGGTACGTTGACGATTATTTGATCATTCTTGACGCCGAGAACAGTAATGTTCCAACCACTGTAGCCGGTGTTCTATCAACATTTAAAAACTGTCTAAAACCACTGGAAATTACCCATGAGCTTCCGGAAGACAGATCAATCCGATTCCTCGATCTCAGGCTCAATTTACAACACACTCATATCTGCTGTAAGTATGAGCCAAGGGGTAAAAAACCAATTCTTCCGTACAATTCGGCACATTCTAAGCTGGTCAAAAGAGGAATCGTCAAATTATGTCTAAACAACTCTCTTCAAAAATCCTGCGAGCACTCTATTTCAGAAAGCTTTGATGCGCAAATTTCCAGATTAACTTCCGCCGGATATCCCATGTCGTTATTAACATCGATTGCAGAGAGCATCTTGAAAACAAAAAATAAGGGAACATATGTCACACCAAGAGCCAGAGACTGATCTACGAGACCTGTCGTTCTTCCATACTTCCACAGGTTCTCCCATGGCATCAAGAAAATCGCAAACAAATTCAACATCAATGTCGTCTTCACTGCACCCAATAAGCTTGGCAACTTGTGTAAACAAGTCAACTCGCCTGTTTCCCACCGAAAAGTTTGCTGCACCAAAAACGATCAGAACAGGTTCGTTGAGTGTGCTGATGAAGTGGTGTACTCATTTCCCCTCTCGTGCGGGAAAGTGTACATAGGTCAGACCGGACGATGCCTCAATGATAGGCTCCGGGAACACAAAACCAACAGCACCAGAGCCAACTCAGGCCATCTAGGCATACACTGCCGTGATTGCGGGTGCGACGTTCAACTGCCATCCTGTACCATTTTAGGTAGGAACAGTAACCAATTAACACGAGAAATTATTGAAGCAGAACATATCGCCAGGAATTCTAACACCTGTATAAGTACACCTTTTTACACCTGACAGAAAAAGAGAAAGAAATTTTAGGCACCTAGGAGATTTGCGCGCGAGATTTGGGAAAATTCGGTGTTGCTAGAGGTTGAAGAAGACAAAGTTCTATAAAAAGAGTTGTCAGTCAGCGCGGTTTGTTTGAATTTTGCTTTATTTTTCGTGTGTAAGGGAGTGAGTGTTGTTTGCTGTAGTGCGCTGTGGTGTGTGTAATAGTGCTTTAGGCATTATGTTCCTTCGAGACAACTGATTGCCAATATAAATCCAGTTTGAGTCGGCTGTTGTACACTTTAGGATGTTTGTGGATTTAAGAGCAGAAGACAATGGCAAGATTTGCTGTCATATCAACAATAAGCAAATTAACACAATTTATAGTCTTCTGTCTACTACAACAAACTTTCATTGTTTGGAGAGACCATCAGGGTACGCAGCTACCCCTAAAAAGAGTGCCCTCAGTATGAAAAGTGGGACATTCAACGAAGATTGTGACCTCATCCTTTATATCAACATTGTAGCTCATAGTGTATCTAAGTGGCCTGAGTCACTCTTTGGCAGAACCAATTCCTACTATTTATGACAGCTCACTGGTGTTCTAGTTATGAGGAGGGTTCAGTGCTTTAGGGGTTCATTTTCCTTGGGATTCGGGGCTGTTTTTTCGGGATTTATTACTTTCTCACTGATTCCGTGTTTTCAATGTCGGAAAAGAAGTCGGTGTCTGTTGGCGTTTATACTGAAGAAATTGGGACACACGTACTTGATCTCTCAACCTCCAGGTAACATGCGCGTGACTCGAATATTTGCAAAACGACCTGGTGCCGACAAATTTAAGGAACGAGATAAGGATTCTGGTTCCGAACAAAGAAGCTGCCTCACAGACTGTTCGATGCGGCTGTGTTCAAGGTAAACACCAAATTAAATTGGCACGTTGATACTTTAGACCCATGTTGTTGTAAAAAAAACTATCTCCTAACTCCGGTCTAAAAGCATGCTTTTTGTGTAAGGCTTGTCAAATTATGAGGCGCTGGAGAAAACCAGCCTTCTGCATTAAAGGAGCTGTGCTACAATTTCAGTGCTTTGCTTAAATAATTTGGGAGTTGGTGTCTCGACCTTTCTGAAGTAAAGGACAAAAACCGCTTTTGCCTGCAGGTCCTAGATGTGATTTTAAAAATGAACAAAGATTGAGGTTTCCCACACCTCTCAACTCCTTCACCATCTTCCGAGTCACGTGCGCTGTGACGTGAATGGGGGACGCGCGAGGTTCCGGTGAAGCTCTCTCTCTAGAGCCATCAGTGAGCAGCGAGAACTCATCCGCTCGCGACCGCGTGACCGCGTGCTGGTGCAGCGCAAACAACATGGTGAAAGAAGGAAAGTCTCATCCGGATCCGGCCATCCCCGCCCGCCTCTGCCCCCGTCCCCCTCCGGCTTCTGGCGGCTGTTCGCGGTAGCAGATAGAGCTGACGGTTTTGTGGACCTAGGATAGATGGGGCCACTAAAACTCCGTATAATAAAAGTTTTGTCGATGATACCAGGTTTTTGACGCATTTATATTTATGTTGGAACGACAAAATTTATAGAAAAATTACCTTTTATCGGGCAGGTATTCGCACAACTTGCTATCTTTCTACAAGTACCCCAATTGACGTCATGCTGCGTGGTTCTCCTAGCCACTGCTTGCGGCTGCAGGTCGGGGAATATTCTAATTTTTGCCTCGCAATTATGCAGCGGAACTGCAACATTTCGAAGGAAGGAGGTGTGTTTTCTGTCCTTTGTGACAAGATAAACAATGTCAAAATTAGAAGATGCCAATTCTTTCAACGTTAAAATTGTTGCACAGCTCCTTTAAGTCCTTATTTCAAACTCTGTTCATGTTCCGCCCGCTGAAAAGCATGCGGGAAGGGCCTCAGCATGCACCTTGTATCGCTGCGTTGCAGTGTTCTTCCATAGCATAAAGGCCGTCTGCTTTCATTGCCGTCACCATGGCAACGAACGCCAATTTTCCGAACGCCGTCTGCTAGCCAAAGTTTAATAATTTTCTAATGAGCAGCCGCGAAGCGGCATGAATGCAGGCAGGGGGGTGGGTTAACACGCGCCGTCTGAAAATGTCATTCGGCATTCGGTGCCATGGGCAATGAAAGCAGACAGCCTTTATTTATGCTGCGGAAGAACACTGTGGCGCAGCGATACGAGGTGTGTGCTGAGGCGCTTCCCGCATGCTTTTCAGTGGGCGGAATGCAAACAAAAAAAGTTTGAAATAAGGACTTAGTGCAGAAGGCTGGTTGTCTCCAGTGCCTCACAATTCGAAGAGCCTAACACAAAAAGCGTGTTTTTTTGGCCATCCTGCGCCGTTTTTTTTTTATCCGTAACATGGGTCTAAAGTATCAAACTGTCATTAAATTTTAATACTAGAAAGAAAAAAATCGTTCAGCCTTTCCACTCTCGTGAAGAAAGAAGACCAGCGGAGCTGTACTCGATACACTGTGTGCTTCCTCTTCGTCGTCGTCCGTTTTTCGCGCTGTTTCCAACGATGAATTCCCACCAACGTGCTCAACTATCCATTCTTCTATTATAGCTGGAAAGGTTGCCGCCATCTACGAGTGACGGCAGAAACCATACTGGTTGTGTACTTGCCGCCGTCGCTTATAGATGGCGGTAGCTGTCCAGGTAAGTTTGTGTCGACATACACGGACACGATCCTGGGGAACCTAGCCCTTAAAGGGATACTGAACCGAAATTTGGATTTCGCAAAATAAGGCCGCAGAAGCGTTGAACGGGACGCTACAAACTCCAAAACATCAGTCATACATCGATATCTCAAACGGATGGCCGAACTTTTGGAAAAGAAGGGCGCGATGAAGCGAGGCCTTTGACGTCACAGTCCTCCGGGAGAATTTGAGAATGAGGGGAAGCGGCCTCGCTTCTCTCCTCCTCGCTTCGATTCACCAGCTCGAGGGAATGAAGCGAGGACGAGAGGGAATGGGAATAGTGACGTGCCTTGTCTCGTCGGCCTCGTCGGCCGTGTTCAATCGCAAACTTCTTTTTGCAAAAATATGGCGATCCGTTGGAGATATCGCTGTAGGAGTGATGTTTTTGGGTTTTGCAGCGTTCCGCCCATCTATCCAGCCCTGCTTTGTGAGCTCGACATTTCAGTTCAGTATCCCTTTAACAGCTCCACTGCAAAAACAGGAAGGACAGATGTGTTGTTTTGTCCATCCTGCATGTTTTATACTTTCTAGTATATAAAGGGGCACTGACACATCAAAATCATATTTTTTTTTATTATCCGAAACGATTGAAAACGATGCCAGGACATTACCCTCAAAATTCGAAACTTGAAAATTCTGTATTTGTGAATTAAAAAAAACACTTTTCAAATGCCGAATTTGAAGTTCCCGCGCAATCCGCGCCAGTGCTGTGAGTCAAATTTTGCGGTCTCCTGCGACTCGGCTTTTTTTCAGACCTCCGCTCCACGCTATGAAGCAAAGCGCGGTTGCCACGGCGACCCCAAGCGAGGAGGAGGTGATATCAAATCGGCGCGGGAAAAAACCGGTTTCTTCCCTGTTCTTCCCCGCCTCGCCGACGAGCGCTGCCAAGTTTTTCGAGGGAGGGTACAAATCCAGGAAGCAACATCACACCGAACTCTGATTTCTGGTATTTCAAAAAGAGGGGCCGTAGTGCGTTCGCAATTGCGTTAAAAAACATGTTTTACGATTGCCGTTATTAAATGTTATAGAAATGTCACCTACAAAGCTCCTAAATTTCCTGATTTTTGACGTCACCGATCAAAAGAAGCGAGGAGGAGAGCGCGGGAAATTTAAACGCCAAAAATAAAAAGGCGCGCGCGCGCGCGGAAACTTTTTTTTCGCGATGCGTTTTTTTTTTGCGTGTCTATGACTACAACTTGCATCGTTTTAGACAATAAAAAAAAATACGACCTTTGGGTTGTCAGTGCCCCTTTAACTTTATCAGCAACGCACTCAACAAAAGTATGCCATTAAATTTTTTTTTTCTCCAGATAGCTTGGGTTTTTCTCGCAGAAAGACAGCTCTAATATGGGCTTTTCTATCTTCCCCGATTTCAATAAAATTGGCTCGGGTTTTTTTATTTCCGGGGTTTATTGGTATTTACCGGAAACACGGAACCCTAGTTATGAGCCACATTAATTTCGGACGTTATAATAGATTATGTTACGCATGCCTCAGCCGGTTTATGGATTTGCAATGTTTACCTATCGTACGGTTCGTCCCGTAATTCAACTTGTGAATAGTCGAGCCTGAAGCCATCTTTCGTATACGGTGTATCTATATTTTCTTGTTTCTTGGACAATTGGTACGTTCGCCAGGTGTGCGGGCATGGGCTGTTTACTTATCTCCTAATTTCTGCGTGGTTGTGATCATGTGGGTGGGATGCGGGCACACGCCATAATGAATGATGCCTGCAATATTGCGATCCAGGCAGAAATAAAAAAATAGAGATTTCCACAAGTTGCAGCGGTGGAGGCTTCAAAACGTTTGCTCTAATGGCAGTAATAGAAAGACAAAATAGCCTAACAGTGCCCAAATATTCATAAATCAAAGGCAACTTGCATCTACCAATTACTAAGTAAGTAAGAAGTTTTGCTGCCATTAGAGTGGCAGGTTGACTATCTTGAAGCTTCAAGATCTAAGGTATTGTGTTTGTTGGGTTTATTTTTCTTCAAGTTCGGGGGTATCCTTTCAGGATAATTTTTCCCACAGATTTGGTGCTTTACTATTCCATGGAAAAAAATCAGACGCTATCCTCGGTGTCGGATAAAAATTGGCGTTTACAGAAGCTTATGTCTAGGAAACACAGCCAGGCGATTCCCCAAGCTCCAAGGAAATACAAGCTTGACCCAAAATACTTGGAAAACATCCCGGTACCGATAAGACAAGGAAACGAGATAAGGACAGTCTGATGCAAGCTGTGTTTTGCATCCACACAAAATACAGCTGCAGATAAAGATTTCTTCCCATAAAGCCCGGGCTTTTCTCGTCCAAAGAAATCTCCAATTCCAGGTCTTTCGGTTTTCCCCGATTTTGATCAAACTGGATAGGGTGGGGGTTACTCTTTGGGGTTTGTTGGTACATACCAAGAACAATGAGCCCTAGTTCACATAAAGCAAAAGAAGGCTCTGAAACCCCGCTAGGTTTATGTCAGAAACCGTCGAAATCAAGTGTGACATGTAATACATGCACATCTAAGAGAGCAATTAGTACACGTTTTACGGTATTAACCAGTTGTGCTAGTAGTGCCGTGGTATGATGTTTCCAAGGAGTAACGAGCCTGAATGTATTCAAACGGATACGGATAATGCAACAGCAGAGTGCTTAACTCAACGTCAACTTTTTTGTGCCCTGTTGTCGAGGCTAGCTTGGTTGTTGCAGTGCTCCAACGGCGTCAAACCTACTTGCACGAGTGCATGGCTTCATTTGGAATCTCCTTTGCACGAGAGCGAAGGAGATGCCAAATGAATAAGATGCGAGACTGAGTCGCATATTCTCGCAGCAGTCCAGGGCAGCGGTTTTGTGGCGGCTATGCTAGCCTCGACAACGTACCACAAAGAGGTTGACGCCGAGCATAGCTAGTGTTTAAAGGTTTTTCCAGGGATCACACCTGGCATGCAGTGTGCCAAGAAAGCCTTTGATATTAATATAATGAAACTATAGAATATAAAATGTTACGTTGCGCAATGTTTCAGTGATTATATGGGTGTAGCCTATGTCTACTGACTCAAATATGGACCTTTAATTTTAATTGTATCTGCAAACTGGTCCTTTAAAGAAAACAGATACAAAAAGAAAGCAGGGAAAATGGAAACCTCTTACTGGCATGACGAGAGTGGTTTTCGGGTTAGACTGTTTCCCGATTTCTACATATATTTTCTTAAAAGGGAGGGGCGGTAAAAATCTGGTTTTAGTTTTGCTGGAAAGAAATTTTGCTTCACTTAAACCCATTCCTACATTTGGGTATAATAAGCCACGAAAAGCTGACTCGTGTAACAAATTTATCGATACAACCATACACTGTTTGTTTTTCAGTTATCCAGTTTTCAACGCAACAGCCTTTCTTTTGGCAGCACTCCCAGGAAAATTCCGATTGGTAACATAAAACGAATGTGCACGTGCAGTGGAGTAATTAGTGGATAAATTAAAAGGGAAGAATGAAAGACCAACGAAAGGAACTGAACCCCGGGATCCCAAGATTTTCAGCCCGACGCTCGACCACTGTGCCAGAAGGGGAAGGCTCGAGAAGCGACGGATGTTAAATCTGACGACTTTTCTTTCGCCGACCAACACCAAAGGACCTGCAAGTAGCACGAGCGGGTACCTTCGATTTCTGCTCCCGCCGCACAAGGGCTCGCGCAGCCGAGGCACAATCGAACGCAAGGCACTTGTACTCATGTCCACTACTGTGCGGGGATTCCACAGCTGGCTTCCAACAGAGAACAAATTTTCAAATGGGGTCTACAAGAGAAGTCACGGACTTGCTGGAGGATCTCCAGTCGTCTTCACAAAGCCTCGTAAGAGAAAAGGGAGGACTGAAGGGGAAATCACCGTACAGAAGTGGCGACCCACCAAAGCTCAGTGTGTTCTTTGTGCCAATGAGAGGCCGGAAAAGAGGGAAGAGCGTTTGGATAGGAACATAGGCAAGGTGCCCTTGCTCCAATACGGTCGAGGGCCGAGTGAGGGAACAATGTTTGTCCCAAATAAATCGGTGGAATATGGCCTGCGAAACAAGGAATAGAGAAATGCAGCCCCGTTTTTTAGTAGTGCTTGCTTTGGAGGGGTTGTGGTGACGTCAGAACTCCAAGCTCTGATTGGCTCTGATTGAAGGATAGTGGGTAGACCTCAAGGCAGCTTGCTTTGATGTCTACCCACTATCCTTCAATCAGAACCAATCAGAGCTCGGCGTCGTTCTGAAGTCACCGCAACTCCTACACAAGAAGCAGACGACTTGCTCTCCGCATACAGTTGCCGACCGATTTTTTGGACGCTGATGATTCGGACTTGCTTGATATTTCCGACCTAAAGGAGTAACCGTGACCTACTTGATAGAAATAGTGCATATTTACAACCGATGTTTCGGACAGCTTGAAGTTCGAAAGTTTGATTTCTCAGACAAAATCGTCACGAGTGATCAGCGGGAAACACCACCGAGAAGCGGCCATTTTGGATTCAATGTTAGCTGCACATGGATTGGCTTGGTTTGGCAGCGCTGCTTGAGTACTGCTAAGTCCTACCGCTAGGTGAAGCTGTAAGGCTTCTTTTTCTTCTCTAGCTGCGCGTCATTATCGTCAGCATTGTTGTTACCATTTTGCTTCGTTCCTTCACCATTGCAGTCGTGGACTTGTGCCTCTCACCTCAATCTCGTCTCGGTGAATTTTGTTTTCGGACTATGCTGGCTTGGATATCATTGCCCCATGTGTTCTTCCGCCACCGCGATGCGTTGCTAAAAAGCGCAGAAAGTATTCGACCATAACGCTAGAAGAGAGGGCATCGATTCTCAAGCTAATAAAAAGTTGCGAAACGCAAATGGAGGCGTCACCTGAAACAAGGCGCGGAGGCCCAACCTGAAGCAAGGCACTGTTTACGTCTAGACGTAATAAAGGGAAGTTTTTTAATCTGCAGATTTTTCGGACTGCTCTATTATTCGGACATTTTTTTGGTTCCTGCAAAGTCCGAAAAATCGATCAGCGACTGTGGTGACACATCTTTGTCACCACACCACAGGGCTTGGTAGCAAAGGACTTGCTGCGCTGTAGCTCTTCTCTATCCCACGTAGGGGTCATTCCTCAATTCTAGCAGATATCGAGTCATAGTCAAAATGTCCAAACCATAGCCGTAGTTTTGGGCGTTTGTTCAGCACAGCTTTAGCCCGCAACGCACCTCAACGATGGCATCCACGGGACAGGCCTCCTGACAAAAGCCGCAGTAGATGCACTTGGTCATGTCGATGTCGTAGCGGGTGGTACGCCGGCTGCCGTCTGCACGCTCCTCCGCTTCTATCGTGATGGCCTGCACGACAAATTGACACTGGTCAAGCACATCTCCAACGTCTTACCACACGACAAACCCGCTTATTCGGAGGAAAAGGTTCCATATTGCTCTACATGCAGGACTGAAAAAAAAAAAAAAAGAATTTGTTTCTTCAGTGTACAAACTAAACTAAAATTATTGCAATCTACAAGAAAACATGAGTACTAAACCTCAAACTTTTTAAGTCCCCAAAAGTGGACAAAAGGTATGCCGTAAGACTCAGCATCGCAAGTAGGCTGTCATTCAGCCCTAGTGTGAAGTTAGAGTGGTTGAAGGCACAGTATGTCCCAATAAAGATGCTATTAAGCTTCCCCGTAATCTACACCCGGTGCTGGATGTGCAGCAGTAGAAGCTAAATGGGTCCAGCAGGCATTCATTGACTGGGTATTGGACACGACTAAAGTGTCCAGTATACAGCGATGAGCCACCGATAAGTCAATGTTTCCGGGGAAGAGTCTGTTCGAAAAAGCAGAAAAATACCTAAATACTCTATACCTGTCATCAGACATATTTGGGCTTCACTTTTTCAAGCACTTGTCAGCTAATGCTTTTACTGCACCGCCAATGAGTACCAGTCTTGTGCAAGCATCTGGAAAGTTTTACAAGCTACAGATGAAACGAGGTTTGTGTTCCAAGCATGCGATGTTAGCAAAAACTACATGTGCATTTTCTTGTGAATGATATGGAAGTTTTACTGTCCTCTCCTGGGTCTCTAGTTAATAGGACTGGTCTGTTTGGTTACAGCAAACTGCAGATAATGCACCTAATAAATTTTCGGAACCACAAATTGCAACATCACGTGGCTAGCCCTTTCTTTAGAGAAGTGGGTAAGAGCATAGGCTGTGGAACATTTGCAATTATTCAGTAACTGACAAGAAAGAAAGGTAGGCTGTTGGACACAGGGGTAAATGAGTATGAAGCAAAAGCAAACGTCAGGTGCATTCAAAACTGTGCAAGCTCACTAGAACTACTGATCTCTCTGTAGAAGTCCTAGTTTAACAATTTTGGCTGCTTTGAGAGAGAGAGGAAGTGACAATTTAATTGTCAAGTTTGATTGGTTTGCAGCAGCATTCACTTCTCAGTAGACATTTCAGTTTCGGTGGTTGACTTATCATTTGATTTCGAGTGCTATATTTTATAAAAAAAAAATATTTTAGAAAAAGAGGAATACGGAAAGAGAGAGAAAATAAATAGTGGTTTTGAAGAGATCGGCATTACTTCAAAATAAATCTTGAAACTGCCCTCTTGCATCTCTTCAAAGAAACTCACTGTATATTTGGCTAGTCGTTTTCCAGCGCTCCAATCCTCTGAATCGGATCTGCAAGACTCAGGAGCGCCTCCAAATCCAAGCTAGAAGATTGGCGCACCAGCGAATGCTCGGCAACTTTTCCGAGCGGCCTGAGCGCCGACACGGAACCGGATATCAAGGGCAACTTCCGCAACTGCTGCATTGCGATGGCGCAAGCTACCGCCCGAAAGAAAGGATTTAGCCAATAACCATTAATCCATCCAGCGCCCCCGCCCCATGCCCGCACAAAAAATGGCAGCCTTGCAGTCCCCCGTCATGCACCAAGCACCTCCTGTACTCACTGCACAGCACAGCAGGATTGGTGCAGTATCCAAACGCGGCAGTGTTCAACACTAAACCTCTTGGCAATATCGGCTTCTTTCTCTTTTAAGCTAAGGGTGGAAGTGACTGGAGTCACGTAACTGGTAAACAAAGGACGGTGCGATCCAAAATTCTGTGACTGCTTTGAAAGAAGCAGCCAAATATACTTAGGGCGCCCGACTTCGACCAGCCGAATGATCCAATTATTCCCAGTGACGGAAGCAACATCTGACTTTTTGTAGCAGGTTTTGTAGCAGGCAAAATGTTAGCTTGGAGCAGCCATTAATCCTTTCGGAGCAGATCCAAATGCGTGTTCGCACATCAGTCGAAAATTAAGCGATTAAGCACAACTAAATGAGCCAATCTTTGTTAATAATGCAGGGTTTATCTTTGATACTGAAGTATTTCACTTATCTTTTTTAATTATAATACATATAAATAATCATAAAAAATACATGACACACAACTATCTTTTTAAAAATAAAGCTCGGGTCAAAGCAGATTCCGTTCACAACGGGGATTAAAAAAAAATGGTGGAAAAATGAATTATAGCAAGATACTTCAGTTGAGATAAAGTGTCTCTTCCACTTCCTCTTTTATGCTCATGGTTAATGTAGCCCATCAATATGTATGTAAAAGTCCGGAAAAAACTATACTTAATTTCGTCTTGCATTAAACCGCAGTGGAAGGCTAGGCGCTGTGACACGGCTCTGACAAGGCATCCTTACGCATCGCAAAGTAGTGCGTCGAAAACTTTGATAGTACAAGGCATGTAGCCTTTGTCCTAGGTGTAATGTTCATGTTTTGTACCAGTGATACATAATCTATGTTCTAATGAAGTTCTCAGATGCGGTATTTAGTAAATAAATATGAAGCATGTTTGGAGGAACTATACGTCTGGTTGGCAAAATGCTATCGTTGCCGTCACATTCGTTTGTTCAACATTCATGGCACCACAGCCGATGCGGCGTATTGCAAAGAAAGATTTCTCCAAAATGGAAGTTTTCTAGCTATTAGACACAAACTAAACCAGAGTTAGATATTTATTGGAAGTATTGATTTGGACTTTAAAATTACCTTGCTGTTTTTTTAGAATGTCAACCGACAAATGTAACTGCGCTCTCACTTTCGCTCGCCCTGTAATTACCACGGAATCAACAGGTGTGTCTCCCGTGATTTCTTCGCCAAGTCGATTTCAAACAGTGTTTGCAAACAAAATGCGCATTTGGAAGAGAAGCGTGGTAAATTGTTCTAAACATGCATTACAAACTTCGTTCTGAGTCTCCGAGCGAGTCGCAGAGAGCGACCGTTCAAACAACATCCGAGCGGTGGTGAATGCGGAGGATAAGTCACTGGCAGCATGTCTGGTGTTGCCGGCAAAAAGACATTTACTCGTCAGTGCCACATGCTTTTATTGGCGTTGGGACAAAAACAGAATCGTTGAGCTGTGCGTGCTTCGTCAGTCACTTCCCAACAGCTCCTTGTTGTGGAGTGTTAGTGGCCGGCATTGGCACTTTCAAATCCGACACGTGAGCGAGACATTTGGCAAGGGCATTAGGTTGGAGTTAACGTTTAATTCTCCAGGCCCTGATCCATTGCATGACGGAAAAGTTTCTTACTTTCTGTGTGGCACAAGAAGTGAAGAGAAGAGTTTCTGCGGTCCCTGCTTCCGCTCAACGTATGAGGCCTCTGTGACAGCGTACCGTGCCATCCCACCAATCCCACTCGCAAAATGGAGACTACACGACTGCGCGTCGACCTCGGTACATCAAGAGGTACCAGCCACGATCACCAAAGATGCCTGCACTTGCGCAGTAAATCGAGGAACGTATACAAGTCTGAATTTTCTCGAACACAGCAGACAAATACGTTTCATCTGCACTGCGCCCATGCCGGACTTCCAACCAGCACCATTTTAATTAACTCGTGCACTGATACACGCCCAAGGAGCCACGTGACGTCACTTCTAAACTGGCGCTTGAGTGGCTGTGGAGGCCCCTTGCCTTCCACTGCAGTTCGACACAAGATGAAACAAAGTATAGTGCATCCGCTAAAACCTCGATCATTAAAAATATGTTCCACACAGATTTATGAACCTAGAAAACTTAAGTACCTAATATCATAGACTGGAGCCGCCCCCACAATGTTATCCAAAATTAAAGTTGAGCATTAAAAGTGACACTCCTAGTTCTGCCAGTGTTAGCAGCATTGCAGCCAGAATCATGTGGAGCTCGGGGTCTTTCGATCGACTGCTGTGCGGGAACTACCTTGTCTACTTATTCAAATATAGTAGGTCCACGTTTCTTGTTTCCTTTTCTTTGTCGGCACCACTCTTTAAAATTGGAGGTCGACCTACAATTCAGTCTAAAAAAAGGTTGACCTGCAATAGTACTGAGCATAATTTCTGAGCCCATCGCGCTAACCCATGGGTGTTCCCCCACGTAATCCACTTCTCTTGATGTACCGATGCGACGCGGCAAAGCTCGACGAATGTGTGCCTGTGTGAGGTGGTGAAGATCGACATGAACGGCAATTGTGCGAAGGCATGGAGGCATGTGGCAAAGGTGAAAATCAGGAGATCTCATCAGGAGTATGAGATCCGGGTTCTGTCTTATCAGAGCAGCCGTCATACAACCCTTTTTTAAGAATTTTTCTCGCTATTTTTATTATCTTGGGTGCAGTACTGCAGAAGATATTTATTGGAAGTAATAACCGCTTGGGTTACACACTCGCCTCAGCATTCTTGGCAACGCTGCGCGCAACTAGTGAGATAGAGTTTAGCTTCGTGATATCACCGACATCGTCTGAAGGTTCAGACGATGACGTGCACGGCCAGCGCGATAGACGAGTGAATTGTAGCTACAGTGAGTAGAGACACCGCGAAATAGACGTTTTAGCGTTTTTCTTTCAATCTTACTTTCAATAAGAACGTCGACCAATATCAAATTATTTTTTGCTTTGTTCCGACTCATCCTGGCACAGGTGTGGCACAATTTTGAGCAAAAATGGCATTTTGGCACAACATGTAGCAGACGTGCGTTCATGGAGCAATTTGGAGCAAATGGTGCAGCGCTTTCATCACCGTATTCTTCAAAGCTCAGCTTCCAAAGCAGCACCCGACGCTTTCTCACAAATTCCGCCGAATACCAAGGCTTGAAGCGGACAGACCCACACATGGAGGGTGTTATTTGAGGGGTTCGACGTGAATTAAGCCAGAAAAGATTGGTGCCTTTATGTAACAAGCTAAAACTTCCATTAAACATGTATTTTAGTGGTGTTGTGCCATTCAATGGGCAAAACACGAACAGAGTTGGAAATAAGGACTTAAAGCAGACGAGTGAAATCCTCCAGCGCCTAATATTGCCACGCGCGTTGGCGAGCAAGCGCGTGCGTGGCCGAGTGGTTACCGCGCTTGACTAGGTTCGATTCCAGTCAGCGGACTGTCCTTTTATTTACTCTTTCAACTTGGCCTTCTCGTAAGTTCGAGAACATCCTCGTATGATCAAGTTCGGAATGTTCTACGCACCGAAAGTTCTACGCCGAATGATCCAGAAACCCACGAGGGTACATAAGGGACTCCGCAAGGCGAGCGGAGTCAGTCTCGTCCCAGCGCTCGATCCTGCGGTTTCGCAAACATCGACGCCCGCGACGCTCTGCTGTTTTCGTCTGTTCCGTTTTTGTTTTGGGCACAAGTTCGTCCCATTAAACATTTAGTTTCTTCAGTTATCATCGCCTCATCGATTGTCATTCGTGACAATATTTTGACGGGGCTTACGCAAAAAGTGTGTTTTTAGCTGGCGATTTGAACAAAGTTTCTTGTACTGCAACATGGTGCTAAACTACCGATGTGCCTTAATTTTCAACCCCCTGGGAACCTTTTGAGGTGCAACTGAATCTTAGTTACATGGTGCCTTCTCGGCAATAAGCCTCCGTCAGATTGTGGCCACCTTAGCCGGGATTCGAACCCACCAACCGGAGATCTGTAGGCCAGCTCACTGGCTCGGGGCTTCGGTAAAAATTCAAGTGCGGACACCAATTCCTCTAGCTCATTTTACAGAAAGCTCCCCAATTCATTGCACCCTATGAACGTCTCCCAGCTTACCTGTGCGGGGCAGATAGCCTCGCAGAGCTTGCAAGCGATGCAGCGTTCTTCCCCGGAAGGGTAGCGCCTTAGGGCATGCTCTCCTCGGAACCTGGGGCTCAGGGGACCCTTCTCGAACGGGTAGTTGATGGTGGCCGGCTCCTTGAAGATCTGCGCCGTCACTACCGCAAGACCTGCACAGCACGCACCGAAGTTACAGTCATGCTCTCGAACGGAGGTCAAGTACTCCAGTCAAGTTGACAGCGTCGTGCAGAGCAGTCAAGTAGGTCAGGAGGCTAGTCAAATGGGATGGGCGGTTTGGCACAAAGTGCGGTAGCAAGTCAACAGGGTAAAGCAAAAGCAAATAGGATGCCAGTTCAAATCTGTGCTCATTCATACTGAAACAAACTCAGGCGGGGGCCAAGCCGGGTTCTGCAGAATGAGCATTCACACCCTAAGCTCCAAGCTGCAGGGGGCTAACACACTCAGCCACTGGTGTTCACTGATGGCATTTGCACAAAGAAGGCGTAAAGTGTCGTTAGAATACCGGCGACATTCGCCTTCCTCACTGTTTTAGACTGATGTATGGTTTCTAACTGAGCTTTAACTTGATATTATGGTCAAACCTCACCGATACCTTTCTCTGGCTGTCGCATTTACAAATGCCGGTCTCAATGAACTCCCATCAAAATACGTTTACCAATGTCTCGCTTGCCGCATTTGCTTTCTAGGTTATTACATCAAAATACTCCTACCCAACGTGGCCGAATCAACACAATGGACCACAGGCACGTAGCCAGGATTTTGTTTCGGGGGGGGGCCCGCCCACGACAAAATGCTGTATGAGGGGAGGGGGGAGAGGAGGCCCCAGCGAAATGTAAGATTTGGGGGGGGGGCCCGGGCCCCATGGGCCCCCCCCCTGGATACGTGCCTGATGGACCGTTTGGTCGCCGCCGCCCTCTTCTTTCTGCTTTTCTCCCCCTCTTTTCCTCTCTGTGCATTCAAGCTTCCCAAAATTCAGTTTTTCATCGTCTAATTTCTTCCTCCAGCGCGCACACCCACATCTGTTGTGCTCCGTTTCCCCGGTTGCATTTCGCGTGAAGTTTGAAACTCTCAATCGTACATCGCGTGCTGCGTCCTCGCGGCACACTGATACGTCAGGCTGTGGGAGGCGACGTGCTCGGACTAACACTCAATTGTCAGCACCACTCTAGTCCCCGGCAGGAAGAAAACGGCAGGGGGTTGTTTCGGTTTTCCTGCCCCCAGCACGAGCTTCCTAGCATCGATAATACATCGTTGTCTTGTGAGCCTCGAGTGTGCACGTGCAGCCAAAGCACTTCGAAAGGCAACGAGCGCATGCTGGAGGCCGGGCGTTCGAAAGAGACACCCTGCTATTTTCACCTTGTCACCTGACCAGGGTGTCTAGCAAATTATTATTTTGAAATTCCCTGACTTTTCCAGGTTTTCCCTGACAATTTCAGGTGCAATTCGCTGACCACTGTAGACTCTCGGTTAAATATATAAGACCATTACAACACAAGGCATTGAGCAATGAGCACTGTGAGGATCATTTTGCGCAGGCTTAATCCAACTTGCATATTCAGAAATATTCGGATTCGTCCACCACGGAGAAACGAGCACTTTCTTGCCGCCGACATCGTCAGCGAAGAGGCCACTTCCAGAAACCCGATGAAAACACGACGCTCAACCATACACGTCAATAACCGAATGGCAGCATGGCCGCATGGCCGCCAGATGCACACATTCGGCTTGGATTAAATTACAGTCTGGGACTTTCGCATTTGTTACTAAATCTAGTAGCTCGAATTGAATCTAGCTCAGTGTCGCGACCTCGATTCAATTTAATCCAATCTAAGGCTTGGACTGGATTTGTCGGCTCTTCCCTTTGCATCAGGTAGCACACTCTACATCAAGTGAGCAGAGCCAGCACTCCACTCTAAGCAGAATTTATTGCCTGTTTTTCTGCCCCCAAGTCGTCGAGCCTTTGCTCAGCGAACTCAATGGCGTTTCCGGCTCATTTTTCCTGACAGGGCTCACTTTTTGACAATATCCCTGACAATTCCCTGATTTTTCTCGGTAATTAATATTTCCCTGACAATTCCCGGTCGCTAGACACCCTGCCTGACTATGCAGAGAGCAAGTCGTCTGCTTGTTGCGCAGGGGTTGCGGTGGCGTCAGAACGACGCCAAGTTCCGATTGGCTTCGATTGAGAAAACAAAAAGTGGGTAGAACCCAATGGGCGCGTTCAGTAGCGGCCCCCCGGGAGTCAAGGAGCTCGCAGTCCTTCCACTAGACGGCAAAAAGCAACTTCCGGTGCATGTTACTCCGGAGTAAAGGAGTTGTGCTCTCGTACGAGTCCTGAGACAATGCGCGAGGACTGTAAGGAGTATGGTATGACATACTTCCGAATCGCTGACGAAGTTCCAGTGCTGAAAGAGAAAAACAAATGGTGGGAGAAGCTGCGTCGGCTGCGGTGTGGGTCTGCGGTTTGCTCGCTTTTCTAGAGGAAAAGTGCTCGAGGTAAGATGAATAACGCGTTTGAATTTCGTTTCCAGCCCAAACTCTTTACGGGAAATGTCCAGAAGCGTATTTCGTTTGTTTTGGATATACTAATAAACCGCGTGAACGTTCATTCGACGCCGTGTTTTGATCGCCTTTGAAAGGACACCCCGTGATTTTTGACGATAGTCCTTTCCGTGCTGAACAGAGTAAGGCAAGGTATAAATGTGACTTTGGTGAGGAGTTGGACACTCACGCAAAACATAATCCCGATTAATGTTTTGTTTGCGTAGCTAAATTTGGGTGTATGAGACGGTGGCTGATGCTCGCTTCGGCCGACAAAACCTTGACCGCCAAGCACGACCGACTTCCCATATGTATACGAATACATTTCATAGGAAGTTCGTAAAGAAGTGCAGAACAAACGTATGGCCGTATAGTAGTATTGTAATCGGCGGCGTAGACTCACCGAGCCCCATATTTTGCGTGTGTCACTATGTTTTTGTCGGTTTGTATAACAGTAGCCTTTTCACCGCCCTACACAGGACTCAATCACTTTGGATCGCTTCGAACAGCAGCACTGATGTCTACAGTCACTCACTTTCTCTCAAACGACCTTGTCTAGACTTCTTCAATACCGGCGTCAAATAAAAGTGCTTGTGCTTGGCGCCGTCTGCTTTCATTTTACCCGGAGACCGCCTGCCGCAGAGGAGGAAGCAGAAACTGCGTAGGAGCAGCTGAAGAGCTGCGCTTTTTTGCCGTTCAGTAGGTGCTCCAAGAACTCCGACTCGAGTTACTCTGTCTAGAGCTGAGGGAGCCGCTACTGAATGCGCCCAATGCTAGATGCCTTGCAGTCAACCCACCACTTATTTCAATCAGCCAATAAGAGCTTGGCATTCTGGCATCATCACAACCTCTGTGCAAGAAGCAGACGAACTTGCGCTCCGTATGGGCCAGACCCTTCTCTACACTCTCGAATAGAGCAGCCATATGGCGAAAGGCAGAGGGAAGTTTGTGATGTATTTCTTACTGGCCAGGTATGTGTATCGGATTTCTGCGACAGGCTTAATGACACGAGCGTACAGGTTTTCCGACACAAGATCAGTTGCTCGAGCCTGGTGTCTGTGGCGAGGGCCCCTGATCGACATCACTGTGTATGACTCAGCTTTGAGAAACAAGGAAGGTGCTGCAATATTTAATACAAATCTAAATTAAAAAGCTCATTGTTATTTTTTGAAACGGGAGTGAGGTGTCATTCTGTGTGGCCCACAGAAGGGAACGTTCGTTCCGATTCTTTATTTACGATTCGTGGTGCCAGGAAGGCGATGTGCTAGAACTGAACGAGTGGAGAGACAGATACGGAAAAGCATGTTACGAACGTACCTCGCAAAATTTCGGTGAGAAATATAATCTGCGACGCCCTGTCAGTCGTCTCCCTGAAGCTCATGCCGGGTTCTCCAGGGTTCACCTGCTTGTAGCATTGCTGCACGGGAGTGGAGGACAACGGCCGAGCCCACCTCCACAGGCTCCGGTAGGCTGCACCGATCAAGATCAGAGAGGTTCCAAATACAGGATTCAGACATCGCAGAATATTTAAGGCATCACGCAAGTACCTCGAATAATCAGCGAATACTAAGAGATGGACAACAGGGTCGTAAGAATTCAACGACGGGCTGTCAAGTTGCATTGCATCGATTTAGGGTGACCGGACCATGTAGGCAAGGTCGAACCAAAAGCAACGTTGAAGTTCAACGTCAGCAAAGTGCCAGAAAGAATACCGATTATCCTTAGCGCACAAACTACTTCATAGCTACCGCAAGAGTAATAGGCTTCTTCCTAATATTTCAGGATGAAAAAAGAGAACGGAAAATCTCACCTGGGGACAATTTTCTTACACACACGGCAGCCATATTGAGCTGGATCCCTTACTCTCGCGACTTTCTCGCAAACTGTTTTCACACAAAAGATGAGATGTGCCACTTATATTTTAATAACAATGTATTAAATAAATTTGAATTAGAAATATTTAAAATTCATTAATTTAAGTATAAATGGTGACATTATGGAGTAAATTTAAAATGTCAGCCAGACGTCGCTCGCTCTTGCTAAGATCATCATCATCATCAGTTTTGGCGGAGATGGTAAATTTTAAAATCAATTCCATGTGTCCAACTCCTGTTCTTTCATAGCGCTCACCTTCTGTTACGTGCTTACGTTTGGTGCGCGCATTTTCGCTTTATTTGCGTCCAATGCCATCCCGTTTATTAAAACGGAGCAGTTCTATTTGGATCCCACTGTACAGGCGCACGATGTCTCAAGCTACAAACGGGAGCACGGACGGAAAGCCAGAGACGTCCCAAACATCTCCGGACTTTAGTTTCGGTAGCTCTCTGAGCTTAGAGAGCATGTAAGTTCCCGCAGCTTACTTTCACAACGTGAGCGGACGCTGACTGAGAGTGAAATCTGCGACACTTATTGTTTCGATCGTGCTCATAATTTTTAATTATGCACCCTGCCGGTCTCTGATTTTAGAAGGAAGGCTCAAGAAGAGTTTTCCAAAGAGAGGAACTGGGACCAGTACCATTCCCCGAGGAACATCTTGCTTGCAATGATCGCCGAAGTGGGAGAAGTTTCGGAATGCTTGTGAGTATTGAAAAAAAAGAGCATACGCATACAGACAATGGTCTGCCAGCTTTGTAGTTCTTGCTGATGACGAACTGTTGTGGCCGTGTAAGTTAGACCAGAAGGGTGGACTCACTTTATTTTTATTTACTGATACTGCCAGGCCTTGTAGGGCTTTTACAAAAGTGCTAATATACTATAAAAAAAAAAACATTTATGCACACACAATTTAAAAAAAAAGTCTCAACAGTAGAGTGCGTAGCACGAGAGGAAAAACGATGATGTTGGAAAAGGGGAACCGTACATGAACTATTTCACGATTTACAACATAACTGCTGCCATCTGTTACAATAAAAATTCGATGTGTGATCGTTTTTCCCTCTCTCCTTGTACTAATCAAAAGGATGGTGAAAAGGGCTTCTAAGTTTTGTGTACAAACTTTTGAGCTAAAGATAGCCCACAATGAGCACAAAAGAGACATTCGGGGAGCTCAATTGAAGTTGGAGCAGCTCAGTGGAACTCAGCTCAAGGTCTGGTAGCGCACGTGTACCAACTCCTTGGTTCCTACCAAATGTTTTCGGAGAAGAGCGGTTCTAAAGTGGATTGGCAAACTTGTGGCACCGTGATCTGGTGAACAAATAGGGCTCCGAGTCTGCTGGCCTCTACAATAATTTTCTGGATTGCACAGCCCTACTGCACAAATGTGGCCTCCCCAAGTTCTCGATTCACAATCTTACCAGTCAGCCGCGTGGAGTGTTCTGAAAGCCAGCTGGCTACGTGTCTAAGGGTATGTTTTGTATGCAATCCCCTTCCTTTTGCTGAAGAAGTTTTTTGGTAGTTGGTGTAAATGCTAGCCGCTGCCTTTGAGGATCTGTGAAAATTTTTCCAAAACACGGCACCAGAGAAAGGCAACACGGCTCTCTTTGAAGGCATACGAAAGCAAATTTCCAGTGCCCAAATTCGTGGTGTGGAGAAACGCAATCCAGAAACTCGGAAATCAGCATATGAGACAAAGAACGATCAAGTAAGGGAGGTCCAGTACTGTTTCTGGAAAATTGTGAGTGACCTCATGACACCTCTTCGCAAATTACAACCCTCTAGCCTTGGTCCACTAGAGCGACGAACAGCAAATGTTGATCAGACATGCCATATAACTTGGTTAGCAACCTTTTTAAAGTGCAACTCCGATTCATTTTTCATATTAAGAAAACAGTGCAATTCTCTTTAGTATCGCCTAAATAGACCGCACGTCAAATATTTCGATCCAATTCCGCTTAAAAGTTGATAAAACTGGCAAACAAAGTTTGGGGTGCGCGAAATTGCCCAAATTTCCTGATCCTAGAGGGCGAGGCACGGCAAAGCCAACAGCGCAGTCACTACCACCGTGTTTGCGCAGCCCACCTTGCGCTACCTACGTCGTACTCGGGGCTTTTGGGGAGACTTGTTTGCTTGTTTTGTACTTTTTTAAGAAAGCATATAGACGGCGCTAGCAGCACGCTCGTCGTTGACCACGTAATTCACGGAACGCACATGCGCCTGTGTGCTCCTGTGCGAGCATGTGTCATCGCCGGCAGCTTCCGTCGCGTGCGAAAGAGCCAATTTGCGACGTTGACCACAGCATACTTCTACAAACTCGTCGCAACATATCTATGTGTGGTTTACTGAACTTCACTTTTGTTTTCAAAACAAGCCTTTAAGAAAACTTGTCTTTTACTGTGCTAAGACACAAGCTGCAGCAGCGGTTGTGCAGGCATCGTTGGGTTATAGCAGACTGCCGATCGTAGCAGGCTACACTTTTGCCCTTGCTCCGAGCTGTGCCCGCCCGCGTGGCTCGTATGTGACGACACAGGAGCAATGCTGCCCTCTGCAGGCAAGGCTACGGTTTCGGCTTCTGGTCAGCTTTAAATGTAGATTACAAAAAAAATTACCTTTTTTAAAAGAAATTACGTAGAACCGTTTAGTAATATTTCGAGATATATAATCAACCGTTAACTCAAATTTCTTGGAATTGACCAGAGTTGCCCTTTAATAGTACTGGAACTTCACCAACTAGCCACAACAGAACATTTTGGGGGAGCTAAGCTCACTGTGGAAAAATGCTTGCACTGGCATAAAGCCGATTTCATTTATTAGCAAGCAAAAAGGTTTACCGCACCTATGGGAAGAGGCGCTTAGTGCGGAACCACTAAGGTCTCTCTATAGTGAAGGTAGCCCAATTCCTTCTCTCCGAGCAGCTCTGCACCACCATTACCGAGCAGATTAGAGCAGACGCCCCGGCTACTCCGGTGTCCCGTCCCGTAGCTACCCGTAACCATTGTGGATAGTGTGCGTCAGATTGAAGACTTGCGCCCGTGAAATATGACAGAGACGATTTTGTATTCTGTTGTGTAAAATATATTGGTTGCGTACCGGTACTTCAATGTCTCGGACGAGTAATGTAAGTGCAAGCAGAGTTAGTGTCGGTTGTTCTTGAAAACTGATAGCCCCAACTCGGGATGAAATGCAAAACATTTGGATTGAAGGTCAATGCAGTGCCGGTTATTTTGGGGCATTGACACACACTGATATTGTGTTTACTCGTTCGTTGTAGCATGTTCCATGAACAGATAAGTTAAGAGAATGCAGTTTCTTGTGCATATGAAAATCTTGACCGAAAAAATATTTTTGTAGAACTTGCGTCGTTCGAGGTAGGTTAGTAAAAAAAGCTGCATGACACATTTATAGGGAGGAAATTGAGGAGATGCAAAAACTCTTTTCTCAAGGACTGTAAAGGCTAATTTTACTTGTGACAAAAATGTAAAAACGTAAAACACTATCGTGCAATTGTGTGCGAAAGCGCCAACACCCTCGCGGGCTCACCTTACTGCCTTACGTAGCTGGTCACTGACGTGGTGAAAACAGCAAGGAGCATAGGGAGCTCGTTCAATCCTCGATTAAGTCTTCTGAAGTCAAGAGCAACGTTTTATTTAATAATGCAAATCAATTTAAATGAACACACTTTTTTTTATAATCACTACAAGACAGACAATAGGCAAATCTCTAAAGAACTTGTGACAAAGCAATAATTGAACATTAGTCATGGCATCTCTCATTGTGATGCTTCTGCTACCAGATGTCTTTGAAGCCATTTGCTGTAGCTCTTCCTCGTCATTAGGCTCATGCCGAAAAATGTTCTTTATAGTTTACAGAAACAACAAAATTGTTCAGTGCATTGATGGTAGCTGGGACTAAATTGACAGTAAACAACATACTGCCAAGCTTGTGTCGCAAAAAAAAAAAAAAATAAATAAATACAGGGTAGTAAATTGATCAGTGATGTGATTGCTGCACCATTTGTGCCAAACTGTGCCAAAGTGCTTACCCTGCTACACTCTGCTACATTTGACCAAAATGTGAGGAATTTGTACCAACATTGCGCCAGCACTTAAGTTCACTTAAATAATACTGAAAATATATCAACTGCAGGCCTCGATACTGGGCCGGATCGTGAGGGTAGGCTCTTGGAGTTTTTCAGGACTTTCGATAATTGCCTCAAATAACATACTATTCGATTTGATTTCGCACCAAGCGGTGACAGTACTCGGAAGTTTAGCATTAAGTCTCGTGATCTGTTCTGGTGGGTTAGTTAGCTTTGTTGAGCGCGCTTCTCACTGCATCTGGTGTACTCCAGTGAAGCGACAATTGCGAACTAGGCGTCGCGATGTTGCTTGTCTTGCTTTGCCGCAGCGCACCCGCGTGCTAAGGGAAAAGGTACTTTTCCAGAGCGAGACGTGGTGCAAGAAGGTATATATATGGACACTTTTGTAGGTTTATTTGTCATTCTTTGTTTTTTGTCTGAATTAAGAATTGCAGTTTCGTTACAACCCCCCTAGAACTTGAAGGACACATAAATCTAGGCGCTCAAAATGATTGTATTTTAACATTTGTTCAGTGGGATTTCGAACATAAAATTATCATTCACGGCAGTTTGCACTGCCCTTCCTCAGTCGTCTTCTTGTTACCATGTCTGGTGCTTCCACACGCAACTAAACATCTAGTGTTTGTTATACTAATATTTGCCGTCTCTCCTCCTCACATTGCAGTGATATAAATGAAAATGAAGTAGGCGGTTATGCTCCAAATGCTCTTTTTGCTTCTCCAAAATGAACTTTTGGTTGCTCCAATAGCTGCTCCAAAATCACTACGACCAATCACATCACTGATTGATGGTTGAGGCAAATTTGTAGAAACCACAGGGGTGATTATCTATGAATGCAATGGCATTTGTCGTTGCACACCTCCTATGTGACACACGTTGCACACCGGCTGTTTGCTCATGTACAGTCACGTGACGTCAGGTCCTTAGAGGTCGACCTCAAGGACGACGTCTAAGGCAACCTTTATAGTCCGTTGCAACTCAAGAAGGTAGGGCGAGGGTAAGACGAGCCGGGGCAGAGGAAGCAGACGTAACGCTGGAGAAGAGGGGGGAAACCTCCTCTCTTTAGCGTTCCGTCTGCTTCCTCCTCCCCGGCTTGTCTTACCCTCGCCCTACCTTCTTGAGTTTCAACGGGCTATAGGACGATATAAGACAACCTCTAGGGATCCAACCGAGTTCCAAGAAATTTACGCTTTTTGCTGATAAGGCCCTCGGACATTTTCGCGGAGCACCTCCGAAACCTTTTCGGAGGTGATCCTTGCATCTGAAAATGTTACTGATGCAGGAACATTGCAACACTGGAACACTGCATCAGGAACACTGATGCAGGAATTGTGCAATTTCCATGCCATTTGTTTGTGAAAGCCATTTCGAAAGTAGACACCTGGCATGCGTCATTGTGCCTATCAAGATTAGTTCCAGCACTACACAATTTCTGCCGTAGCCATGTTTTTCTAATTTCATAAGCCCTACCACTCAATATACTTGACTCATTGGAAAGGCTATCTGTGTGTTTTTGTGCAATAGTTTCTAATCATATGCCTTCTAAAGTACAGCTTCCTCTCACACAGGTCAAAATCATTATCTTTATTATAATAATCCAAGGACACTTCTTTTTTACTTTTGGGGAGGACAGCAATTCTGCCACACAAACAAGCGAGTGGTCTAGACATGTTTTGTACATACTTCAGTCACCCCAGTTCAATTTCTATGCTCCTCTTCTTTTTTGACCTCTGTGTGACACAATCTTGAGCTTTATTGACCTTGTGGATTTTAAGTTTCATAGATTCCCGGCTAATAAACCTTCCTTAGAATGAGCTTTCTTTGTGCGTTTTCATCTTGCATGTTTATTTTAATGCCTGTTAAGGGAATGTCCTTCACGAACAGGTTGTTATTTCTTCGAATGGTCACTCTTTTGTTGAAGTTCCATTAAGGCTCTTTTTCGAGTAGCTGGAGACAACAGAGCAAACATTTGGCCTCAGGAAGAAGTGACCAATCTAGCATTGTTTTCAGTTTGTAGTCTATATTGTATAAAATCCGCAGTTCGCACGTTTCTTCAGTGTGTTTGTGCAGTGATAGACTGTGCCACAACCTTTGTCACGCGGTGTTAAATTGTATGACTTAAATGAGGCTGAGCTGTGATCTCACATTTGCACCAGCAGTGTATAGTGCAGTCACCTTGAGCACAGGATTAGCTGTCTCGTAAATTTTGCTCTGCAAAAAACCATAAGTAGCATAGGCATGACTAGCAAAGCAGACCATACTGACCATGCTTGTGCTACACTTCACTACTTACATTTCACCACACTAATAGTTTTTAATGTATGCTAGCATTCTAGACATGTGGAAGACATCTAAGTAAACAGGTCAGACACACTGTGGTGCCCATTTTGCATTCTGACACTCAACATTATTTATAGGCTACAGTCAAACCTCGATGTAACAAACTTCTATGTAACGAAACCCCCGATGTAGCGAAGTACATAACTTTTTCTTACCGCAAGTGTATGCACGCCATGTATTTTTGACCTCTATGTAACGAAGTCCCGTTTGCCGAAATTTCAATAGAACGAAATTTCATGGACAATTTGTCACAAACGCTTGGGTACCAAAGGAGATTTTGGGAAGCACATGCGCTGAAATGGGCCCCTGATAAAGCGCAAGGGGTGAAACGGGCCGAATCTAGCGAGTGTGGTGTACAGAATAGCTACTAGAGGACACTAGAGCCACCGCCGTTTCGTCCGTCGGCGTCGTTCGCGCTGAGTAGTTTGTTTCGAGGCCTAACTAAAAGCGTGCGTTTCTCGTCGTCCTGGGCGATGGAGCCTCGAAGGCGATGGAGCCGCCCCTGACAACGTCGATTACGACGACTTTCTATACGCCGACTCTACTGTCATTGCGACGGAGGAGGTGACCGACGAGGCGACAGCTAGCGATGTTCGTGGGAACTCGCTAGACTGGGACGACATCGAGCCTGATGAGCAAGACACCTGCGATGTGCCCAGTAACCGTGAAGTGGTGGACGCGATGAATGTCTTGAGGCGGTTCGCGATCCCACAGCAAGACGAAGACGCAATGAAGGCCGTCTGGCTATGCGAACGTCGTGTGAAGCCAATAATAATGCCAAGAGTGGCTCAGAAAAAGGTGAAAGACAACTTTCAACCAAAATAGAGGCGTCCTCGGTGAGTTTTGTTCACTCAAAAAACATTTGTGGAAACTTTTTTTACCGTTAGCCTCGAATTTCTATGTAGCGAAATTTCAATGTAACGAAGTAAATTCCGAATTTTACCGACTTCGTTACATCGAGGTTTGACTGTATATGTCAAAATATAAATATGGAGTAGCATTGTTACATTCCTCAAATCTGTGATGTATGCCAACCTTACTATTTCTCTGGTACAGGACTAATTTGCTCTTTTTTGTGTTTGCAGTCAGTGGAAGGGTGAAGTGAAGGAAGGCTTACCAGGTCAGTTGCCAATTTCATGTTTTGACGAGAAGGTTTGAATGACTTCCCAAGCGTAATCCAGGCCAAAATACTCGGGCTAAAATGAAGGCAGAAGTGGATCATCCACCTATTGCAGCGAATATAGGACAATCCATCTTTTTACAGTGCAGTTGTGTGTGCCCTTTAAGTTCTCTGGGTGACTTTTCGCTGAGGATCGTGACACATTTTGAAGTAGTTCAAATGTTGCACAATAGTTGTTATACTAGGTACTTCCTGAAGTTGCATTTCAGTGTTACATTTGTTGGCAGGCCACTTCCCTCCAAAAACGGTGCATTCAAACACCATCAAGTGCCCATTTTACCCGCAGACTATGTGAGGTACCGAGGCCTCCTTTCGTTCTTGAGTGGACTATGAGGAAAGGTCAACACCCTAACCTTAATTCAACATCCAAAATGGGGCAGCTACTCAATCTCGTGGCAGGGATGGATAAAAACGGAACAGTGACAGTGCCATCACCAGATATAGCCGTGTTTGGGGGTCGTGTTGCGGTCATCTCAATATTTTCCGGTACGCCTGTGACATCACATAGGTTATAGCTAGGGTTTCGTGTTTGTGGAGTCTATGTTTCGTCAAATTCGAGGGTGCTCTTCTGAGTTTGATTTTTTGCCAAAAATTTTGAGTTTATCGGAGTTTATTTTTGTTTGATTCCCATTCTCCGAAATTCCGAAATTAATTTAGCAGTGTTTCCTATTAAAAAAAAAAAAAAAAAATTAACATAAATATTTGAGTGGGAATGTGTGCTGAATTAAAAAGAATGCTCTTCCATTAAATATTTCTTCAGATGGATTCGGCGTTGGCAGCATTGGAAGTACTAATCTGCCCACGACAAAACTTGCGAACAAGTACTGCTTCGATAAACGCCGACACCTTGTTATCACTAAACTCGAGGAAGTAGTAGCTGGGAAGCTCATATTCATCCCAGCCTACTGCATCACCCCGCCCCTCGGCTGCACAAGGTGGAGTGGCAAGAAGTATAATATGGAAGCTTCAACTGTTAGCCCTCATCCCCCTTCTAGGAAATCTCTATGGTTCATCGCTTTCAATGTTACAAAAACACAACCCTTCCTTCCTCTAAGAAGCATAAATTAGTATGGTCCAAAATGGAAACCGGAACAGTGGCACTTGTCGTGACCCAAAAGTGCAATGACCTGTGGTCCTGAATGAACCTTGACAAAGTAAACAATAAGATCTCTTTTGTCAATGATCTGCGGGAGTTTCTTAGGACCATCGACCCTGTGCGCTGATCAAACTTAATTGTATTAATATTATTATTTTTTTACTGGTAGATTGAAACTTGGAATTCATTGGATAAATCTGAATTGACAAAAATTTTGCTGGCGGGTGTTTCTTGGACTTATCTGAAAACACGGAACCCTAGTTATGGCAAACGAGCCGACAAATCAGTGAAATTGTCCAAATATTGAAACATGCTTTATAAACAGTCATTTGGGAGACTTTTTTTTTTTTTTTTTAGATATGTGCTGTACGAGAAATGTTTCGGAGATAAATTAATGATGCAAAGGATGTCCCTTGTAGACTGGACTGCAGAGGAGAAGACGCACTTGGGTGAAGAGCTGAGTGACGTCTTGATATACCTCGTCCGTCTAGCCGACCGCTGCCGGATTGACCTCCCTTCTGCCGTGCTTCGCAAGGTAGAGCTCAACAAACAGAAGTACCCGGCATCTAGAGTATATGGCAAGAGTGATAAATACACAGCTTATACCAACACGGAGTAAATGTCCGTTGTTTGGGGCCTACCTTTTATACTGCATGTTCTAAAACATGTCAACTATGTTTGCATCGAGACGCTGTTATGACTTTGTGGCTTATGTATTCCTCATTGCTTTGGAAAACCCTCAAGAGTGGAGGAATTAAAGATGCCTATGCAGACGTCCCGGTGGAAAATGGTGTGCCCTTATTCAGAGTTATAGGACACACACGAAGCAAATGTAACCAGGGTTAACGGTGGAGAAGGGTACTATAATTAAGTTCGGAAGTGGGAGAAAAAGAGAAATAAGATATTTTTTTACTCGTTAAATCACTTATATTGTTTGACATAAAAGTACTGTTCTGGTGAGCCATGTCCTGAATAGTTGGATTTCAGCAGAGCTTGGGTTTCACAGAGCTTTTAAAAGTGAAGTGAGTTGTGGTGTACTTTCAGTCAGGAACAATGTTATGAAGGGAAGGAGAAAAAAGCTGGTTTTTTTTTGCACTAATGCATTTATTGCATTTCATGAAGAATGCACATGCAAATTCACTGCATTGAATGCTGAAGAGTTAATAAAGTAGGGTACATGTCATCCTTCACAATTTCATATATCGTGCAAACATTCTTTAAGTCTATAGATCTTGCTAGTTGAACAAATTTACTGCCCTTGCTTCAAATTTAAAATGTTTGCCTGTGACTTTCTAGCTTTCCTATGCTTGCAAGGGTTGTTCATTGCAAGACATTTACCTTTCTGTCCATAGCATGATTTGACAGTTCATTCATATTTCTCCCAGCTTCCTTCAGCTTTATAACCTATCTTGTAGTTTGATTTCCTTCAGGGGCTACAAGTCATATCAGATTACACAGCCTGCGCTTGCTCTGTATTAGCTATTTAATGTCTAAAACTCTCAACATACTGAGGGTTGTCACAGATGTCAAAGAACAAAGACGCCTTTCCTTACCATCATACTATTTCAAGGTACCTACGACACTCCACACAAAGTACCCAATAGCCTGTTCCTCCTTGCATTTCTTTGCTTGGTACTGCAAAGTACCATAGCTTATGTTTATGAGCAATAGTCTATGTCTCAACAAATGAAAATGCACAACAGATAGCACTACAATATAAAACCAGTTTATTTAGCTTTTTCATGATGGCATTTGAAAACAACCTGCTATATGTACACATGAAAATGTTTGTCTTTGTCACTGCATGCATAAAGTGCATGGAGCAAAAATTACTAACCTAGGAGTGCAGAAACAAAGCACCAAACAAACAGGTGACTTAAAAATGCTAAAGCTTCAAAGGTGCCAGCACCTTTGCTGTAATAATTTACAATGACTATCGACAACAAATGCAGGACAGATTTTCTCTCTTCAGCAAGTTATGCATATCATTAATATGCATAGAGAAATCAGTAACCTTCAATCATAACCTGTAGTCTTGGGGGACATGCAATTAAAAAAAATTAGACAATATTGTAATAAATACCTATTATTATAAGGAGTGAGGTAAGATGATAGCACTGGCAGATGGCTGGACGGAAATTCAATGCAGATTGCAAGCCGAATTGCTAGGACATCCAGACATCCGAGGAAGTGTATGTATATTTGACAAGGAACACTTGCATATCAAGAGTCACCGATGCCTTGATAACTAACAGGCACACTTGGTTATGCATAATCCCTGCAGGAATACTTCCAAATTGCTAAAAGCTTCCAGAATTGACTAAAATGATAATACGTATCTTACTGCTTCTAATACGTGAACGGCTCTCGAACTTGGACAATTTCCCCGTGTAGGCAGTTGAGCACCTTTGGCTACAGAGACATTCAACAGTTGGTGCCAGACTTGGGTACTGGATGTGCAAGTCCCAAACTGTGACAAATGGGATAATGCCCCAAAAGCGGGAGTCCATGCCAAACCATCGGCTTTGTATGCATGAGGTATTTCATCTGGGAGTTGGACTATGCACAAAATGGATTATTCCGCAAAGCAGTTTGGTGTCTGCTACCCCACCCGATTTGAGGACTCTTCATTGGCAATGGAAATGTCACGGGCTCTCCACACCCTGCCCAGTTTCGTGGCAATACTATGCTTCTTGGCAAGCTTACGAGTGCTACATTCCTGCTGTCACTTGGGAGCATGAGCCCCACGAAGCTTTGGGTCGGCTTCTTTGGAACACCAAAGCATTCGGCACCACTGGAACTTTCAGGCTTCTAGACGTGGCCTTGACACTTTCGGTGTGGAGATGTTTGCTTGGTCCTTTCTTTTTCTTGAATGACCATCACACCTTGAGTCGACGAGTGTTGCGCTGGTGTTGGAATCCATTTCTGCAGATGGACCAGCATGTGACCAGGTCGTCCAAACATTGCACTGCATGTGTTCTTGATTGCACGAGCCCTGCAAGAGTTATATGCGGAAGGCCCTATTAATGCCTTGCCCACATCAAAACGACAGGATGCCCTTCGGGTATAAAGTCGTGCACGCATGAATTTATTTCTATCGATTAAATATTTGGCAGCAATCTAACTTTATTGTATGCATACCAAGTTCCACGATAGTTTTTTTTAGTTTAAGGTGCGAAGGGTCTAAACAAAAGCGCCTTGGTCTAATCCATGATGAGTAATAAGGGAGAACACTCACTGGGAACACAAATGGATATGGTAATGGGACCCTAGATCTGTAGGTAGACTGGTACCAGTAAAAACAAAAATACTTTGGCACATTCATATCCGGAACAATGGTTAATGCTCTACTGCACAAGCTTATTCTGCGCCGTGCTGAGAGTTATAATCTGACACAATGCAGTAGATTTCACCTCCTTTCATCTATCGAGATTCCTTATGCATGAATCATGAAGTAATAAAAACTAACATCCAAAGCCATTTTAAAGAACCTGAAGGCATCTGGAGGTCAGCCAACCAGAACAAAGTTGAGGGAAATCTCATTCCGGTGGTTAATTAAAGTCTCGAAAAAAAAAAGTATGTACCACAGAACTAGCTGAAAATCGGTCAAGTATGCGTGGTATCAGTTCAACTACAATTTCAAGTTTGTTGAAAATTTAACATGCCGACTCGCCCAACTTACAACACTTCTGTAACATGCCGAACATGCTGCAAACTCAGCAGTATCGACCTCGCTTCACTCTTGGCGATGAGGAGGTGGCGTAAGAAATTTAGCGGAAGAATCTAATCATGTTCGAGGCTCTCTCTCGCATGACACTCGTCCTTCGAAATTGAACTTAATATGCAAGTTAATATCGCAAATTATTAGAACAAAACGGTACCATTGCCCTTCCAATCACTATGTGCGGTATCTGCTGCTCAAGCGCATGAAGCAACTCCCCGCCAGTTCTTACGTGCTTACCAAAAGGTTTGGGGCTCCCTGTATCAGCAGTGCGGCTGAGGAGGGGACTGCTCCAGACGGCCGTTGTTGGAGTCCTTGTCTGAGCATGTGCTGCCCTTTGCACTGTCGTTGCTGGCACTGCGCTGGTACACGGCCGCACGGCAGCTGGCAAGGGTGCTCGGTGTGCCAGGGGTGCCTGGTCCGCCCATGCCCACGTAGCGCCCAAGGGGTCCGTCACTCCGCACGTTCATCTCACCCCGCATAAAGCGCTCCAGCTTGTCCACGCACGCATCCTGGTAGTCGTGGATCCATCTGCAAAAGGAGAGAGTGTCCGTGTTAGCTCATTAAGGGCTGGCAATATTGTCTACAGGCAAACTCTAAATACGTCGGCGCAGTCCAAAATCTGTAAAGTGTGAGAGAACAGAAAGGGCGGTGCAGTATACTATCAAGCCTGGTTGCTGCGTCATCCTGTTCCGTTTCTTCCTCTCTAGTCTCAAGTTTTTGAGCGACGTAGTTATGCACTGAACCGGCTAACTGCATGCATTGCTTCCATTACTTCTGTGTCTACGCGCAAGGAATTCTGCACAAGCCGACGCTACGGGATTCCAAGCATGTTGCTGCATGATTACGCCAAAGGAGCTCCGCAAGAAAATAATGCATCCAAATATAGGAGCAACTGTCTAAATGGGCTGCAAGTCTGAAGCACAAACTTTGATTCCCCCAATAGAATTGTTTTATGTGTCTGTTTAGACAGCTCGAGGTTTGTCGGCCCCGGTGGGCATTTGGTGTCCCCACTGTAGGCGAGGGATTTGGCCAGGGCAGCACGACCGCTAGCCTGGGGCCTTTTACATGCACCACGCAGTATTGATACACGACCACATGCCGCTACAATGCTCATCCAGATCAAAACTGGCAGGAGTAGGAATTGAACCCAGGGTTTCTGGGTTCTGCAGCTCAAGCTTTCGCTCCACTTGCCATGAGTTGCGGTGCGTTAACAGGCTCAGCCCTCTATCCCCTTCCGCTAAGGGTTGAGGCCCGTTCACACACTTGCAATCGAGTGCGAACGAATGAGACAAGACCAACTTTTAAGCCTCTTGCAACCAGATGCGCTGCTGCGGAGCAGGCCAAATGCTTTCAAGGCTTAAAAGCCAATCTTGTCTGTCGGTTTTAGTCTAACGCGAGTGTGTCAACGGGCCTTTAGTTTTAGCGGCCTCCAACGTTGCATACCTCAATTTGAAAAGCCCCTAGAGCTGAGAAGAGACATACTGACCGAACACCGTTGAAGTAGCAGACTGCTCTCATGTCTTCTGGGAGCATCTCAGACTCTGGCCACTGGAAGTTGTCCAGGATTGGAATGATGTTGCACTGGCTTTGGAGGGCTTCCACAATTTCCTGCACCATTGCAACAAACAAAACAAGCACACTTATGAGGCAGGCAGAATACTTTAAAGCAGTTAATTTTTGCAGGCTTCAAAATTTTAAAATTTTCGAGTGTAAGCTTTGGATGAGAGCTGAAATAGTTTCTACAGGAAGCATGGTATAGTGAGTTCCAGCAAGCTTTTTGCAACTGGTGCCTATTTGTGGGAAAGAAGTAGCGTAGCTGCCCTTCGAAGTCTTGGAGCTAGTCAGTGGAAGATGGTGCTGAGGAACTGGTGACAAGCACCAAGGTTTTGGCAAATTGTACGATAAAGAGTTTTACTGCAGATTATGACGTATAAATGTAGGAATTTTGTTCCCCAAAACATGGCCATTCGTAAATGGAGGATGTCAAGAAATGTTTTTGAACCCTAAATGAGTCGTATTGTTTATTGTTAACAGTTGCTTGAAATTATTGAGATGCGAGCTTATGCTTTGACTAATGGCACACTGCAAAACAAGGATTCCACTATATTCCTCTTGGTTCAAAAATATGTGTGGTTAACTTCTGCAGCTAACCCACAGTACTATGCTGCTTCGAATAAAGTGAAATTGTTGAGGTGTGTTTTGCAAATTCCAGTTTGTGCTTAGTTTTGCGCCCCAAGTTCCCATTTCGGTCGAGGCTGGACTGAGCAGGTCTTACTTGACCAAGCTTAAATGAGAATTGTTAGAAAATTTTGCGTACCGTTACATTTTGTGAATTTATAACTAGGAAATCTCACTACCAGGATGAGGGGCTTAAATGTATTTGAAAGCAAAAGAGGAGCTTATAAGTGTTTAGCTCTTAGCTCTACGGAAACTCCAGCTTTACTGTCTGTTGAAGAAAGAGCAGGAGCAAGTGAAGTGAAAATTACCGAGTTGGAGAAAGATAATGCATGTCAAACTTTTGCTGTGGCTACTGCAGTATTGGTGGTTGTTTCATTTCCACAGGAAATTGGGTAAACAATATTGAAGAATAGTGAAAGCTATTAAAACTAGATGCTTATGTTTGCTCAGCACACACTGCCTTGTAGCAGATGTCAAAATATTGGTAGTTTGTTGTTTAAGCACCACAGCTACTCGTGTTTTTAGCAGGTATGCCGTTTGGAAATAAATGTTCGCAGGAGGCACCATCTCTGCCCGTGTGTAAACCTCAATGCCAAATGCTGACCTTGTGCACCCAGTCTTTGCGGTCGTTGTCCCCCAGGCACCGGTCGAGGGCGTTGGGCGTGAGGACGAGTAAAAAATGCTTGGCCTGCCGAATGCTGTTGAGCAGGTTGTTGTCAAACTTCCCCGCTTCTAACCGCTCCACGTCCAGAAACACCGAGAAGCCCCGCAGTTGCAGGTGCACCTTCAAAAGGCTGGAAAAAAAAAAAAAAACTTTTATAAATAAGAAATTTAAAACGCCCCCTACAAGGCACTCACGGATGCCTATATGTTTAGAGAAACACGAGCCATGAAGGCACGACAATCAATAATATGACCACCAAAGGCCTTTCACCCTCCCTCTTTTCCTCTATCACATGCGATGACGGTATCCCAGAAGCGGTAAGCCATCTGTGACGCATCTTTATCAATAAAAATAACGGAATCCATGAGACCTTACGTTTATGACCACCCGGAGTCTTTCACTGCACATTCTTTCTAGCCATCTAAATAATCCCCCCACCCCCCCCCCCCCCGAAAAAAAAAAGGGGGGGGGGGGGGGGTGGATGGTTGCGAAGAAGCATTCCCGCGGAAGCGAGCTCCGCGGGTGTTGCTTCTCCGTAGTGCACCGGTGCTCGGTAAAAAGCGCGCTAAAAGGCGCTAGCCCGCCGCGATCAACACTTAAGATATTTGTAATATTGCAATTATGGTGCTTAGCAGAAAAACACACTTTCAAAGCGGAATGCTGCACGCGCGCGCCTGTTGTATTTAAAAAGAAACGTAAACTTTGTCAATGCTGATATTTTTTATACTACTCTAAAAGTTTCAAAATTATACTGTGGGTATTTATTTATTTATTTATTGTGCCTACCAAAAGCCATGGGCCCATAACGGTAGTGCACGAAAAAATCAAGAGCATATGTTAGGCAGACATGTCCTGACAACCTGCATTCATAAGTAATTTGTTTTATCAAATTCAAAATTTTAAGAAAATATATTTTCATATAGCAAGAATATTTCTCAATCCCCTCGATTAGGTATAGGCTGTATAGCTTGGCATCTCTATAGGTGTAATTTTAAGTAAAATGTATCGTTAACTTGCCATCCCAATGTAGGCAAATGGCTTTCTGAGGCCACAGTCCATACATATATAGTTAGTATATTAAAATTAACTAAGCTTAGAAATGGACAAGTGGAAGTTTGGGAGCGACCTTCACGATTTCAGCTGGGTCTTAGTTTAAGCGTGGTGCAATAGTGAAAAGTTTAGAAAATCTTTTCAATATTCGATTCGAAAATATTCGGCCAAAACCACTATTCGCCTCGAACTTAAAATCAACTATTCGCACATGCCTACTGCCAGCCTTTTCAAAGTCTTTTACTGAAATTTCGTTTTTCCTCTCAAGGTTCTTTTAGTGATTATTTTTTGTTTGTTTGTTTTTAGTCTACCGTTTAGCAGCATAAAATGTTCAGTTGTTCATCATCAAATAAATTTGTATGTGATGACTCATGAGTCTCTGGAAATTTAAGTGTTCTGCTTCTTTCTAAAAATACGAATAAAATTATTTAAATAGAAGGAAAAAAAAAGGCCACATTTACTGGCAAATAATGACCTTCTTATGCGCTGCAAAGACAAGAAACATCGGAACTGATGAGATGTGTTCCACGCTTTCTCACCTTGCAAGCTGGGATCCATTAGAACGCCTGTAGCTGACGAAAACGTCCAGGCTCTTGTTTCGCTCGATTTCGTCTACGTCATCCGCAGTCTGGTTGAGGCCTGCAAAAGAAATACGTATTTCAGGAAACGTTATTCGAACATGAACGAACTTCAAACAGTACTTGGCCTCCCGGGCCAACGACGGCATAAATAAGTGGCTCTTAGAAGTTGTTTGCCTACTGTGTTTATGGAAGCGACCGTACCAACAAAACCAAACCAAACATTTTAAATGCGAGGCTACGAGAGGTTCTTCGTAGCACCAGCGTTTTGTCACATCGTCAACAGGGCTCTCCGAGAAAGCTTGCTCAAGCCGCGGGTGTCTCCGAGTGTCAAGAAGTAGTTCCGCAAAGACCTCAATCGGCAGCGGTCCCCAAAAATAGCGGGTTCCGAAAGGCCAACAAGTAGCTTCGGATGCCTGGAATGCTCGGGGCCTGACGAAGCAGCGTCCCACAACCCGATTTAGCCCTGGCGATAAACGCCACCTAGCAATTTTTAGCAGGGCGGCCGCGCGCCAGGCGCAACCCCGCGTCCTCTTCGAGGGCAGTGCAGGCCTCCTCCTCCCCTTTCTCCGACTTGCGCATACCGGAGGAGTGCATTCCCTGCTTCCCTTTTCTATTTTACCGACAAACGAAAACAGAGAAAACCTCGTTAGTCAAACGCACAAGTGCACCGACTAGCTGGCAACACCAGCTAGCTTCCCAACCGCACCGCCCGCTACAAAGGGTATAGCCAGTAACATCCATCCTACCTTTGGAGAGCCCTGTTGACGATGTGACTTTGCTTTCCAGTGAAGGAGCTATGCAAATGTATCGAGTCACTCCGTGCTTTTGAATCAATAATTGGGGAAACGGTGCGTCGGTATTGGCTTGGCAGACTGCGCACAGGCCGTAGGTTCTTATCGACTGTGATTAGTGACTGAAGTACTATTCACTTTCTGATACCCAATAGGTCTAATCAGAATAAACCCAAATTCGAAGGGACTTTAGAAGTCGCAGTAGCGGAACGGCTAAAACCACATCCGGATAAAATATCGCCTATTGTTCCTCGTTTTCTGGAACCGTAGACAAACTTGTCATAATGTTGTACGCTAGTTTCAGGCCCGCGATCCCTAAAATACCCGAACGCCGTCCAGCGACCCGCGGCCCCGGTCACTCCCCTTTTGAGCAGTATCAAAACTATCTGCGACTCGGCTTGCTTAGGCCCCCGCGGCATCCCGAGGGTGGAGGGGGGGGGGGGGGGGGGGTTTGTCGAGACCCCCACTGTGCGCATTTTTGTGCTGGAGCACTATCCAACAAACACGGAAAGCGCGTGTTCTCCGTGTACGATGTATGAAGCTGTAAGTTGCGCCATTGTTTAAACCCCGAGATAGTTTGTTTTCTTTCCCGCGTCAAAGCTATTTTTTTTTTAATACAGTTTGTGTATTTTCTCTGCTTGCAGTAGACCATTTGCTATATTACCCAAGCATCAAGGAGAATGCAGGGATTGGTGTTCCACGCGCCACACGCGCACGCCTTCCCGTATAAAAGATTCGAAGTGAATAACCAAAATAAAGCGTTGACGAACGCGTGTGCGAGATGCCATTTGTTTTAGGTATTTGCTGTTGAAAAGTTACTACTGCTGACGCCAACACGTGCGGCGCGTAGAACACCAATCCCTGCATTCTCCTTGATGCTTGGGTAATATAGCAATAGGTCTATTCTATCTGTGCACTATACTCTGTTTCATTCTTAGCGTGCACCGCTGTCAAAGCTACTGGCGCGAGCGCGTGGCTTCATCTATGGTTTTGTGTGCGCGAGAACGCGTGCAAATGATCAACGAGATCAAGCCCCGCGCTCGCGCCAGTAGCTTTGGCAGCGTTGCACGCTAGGTATGAAACAGAGTATAGTGTACACGCAAAGCTGCTACAGGTTTGACGTGTAAACGTGCTGCGCGTGCTTTTATACACGTGTGCCACTGTGCGTGTGCACCTGCGCTCACCTCACGCGCCCCGATTGGTTGCTACGGGATCGATGGCGCGAAATGTCAGTTGCCTGGCAGACTGCTTTCTGCGCGCTCCAGCCGGCGGTTAGCAGCTACGGCCACCGCCGTTTACGTCACCGCTGACGCAAGTGCGGCGTCGGCTTGGCCAATTCGAACGGCCGGTGCCAAATTTAAACGGTACAAGGAGACCGCCTTCTTCCCAACAGCCGTTTCGCTCGAATAAAACAAAACTCCAAAAATGATTTTTTTCTTTCTTTTCCGGAAGCGATGCCAAGTTTTGTTTCCGGACGGATACCATTGGCAGCTTTCGTCAGGTGGCGATAGCTACACGAGTCATTAATTCTCGCAAATATTCTTTTTTATGTTTTTTTTTTTTTCCTTTAGCTATGTTAACTAGCAGAAGGAGTTGGGAGAATAACATAACCTCGGTTGCGCTACTGACACAACTAAAGCGCTACCATAAAAATTACTGGCATGGTGGAAATCATTGGGCTTATCCAGGGCCGCGACTTGAGCGGTAAAATTTGGTCTTCGTCATTAGGGAGTTTAATACCCGTGCCACACGGGCAACTCGAATGTCATTTACAACGAATGACATTTGTGTGATCGGCGAATCAGCTCGCAATCTGTCGCGCGTGGAATGCGCCACGCCCGGAGTGTCGCGCGCTGATTGGCCGTCCGCTCAAATGTCATTCGTTGTATATGGCATTCGAGTTGCCCGTGTGGCACGGGTATTAGTAGACCGTGTTTCCCCCTCTGCTAACCCTCCGCTACCCGGAAGTCTACAGCCAAGGTCATCGGCACGCAGGCGCAGTGGCGGTTTCTTCGTAGCGGAGGGCTAGCGGAGGGGGAAACACGGTCTACTAAAACTTCCTATTAACATGTCTGAGAGAAACGTGAAGTCCTGTTCGCGCTAGCTGTGACGTGCAGTGTATCTATGCTTTGCATCACTCTCCATAAAAACTTCTAGATAAAAAAAAAAAAAGAATCGGGGTGTGTGTATGTATATACAGCCTAGAACTTAGTCTGCTTTAACGGGCGACTTGTCTCCCAGCTGTAGATGAGCAATTTAGCCAGTGCAGTACAACCGCTAGCCTGGGGTCTTTAACGTGCACCACGCAGTAGTGATACACGACCGCACGCCGGTACGATGCTCATCCAGATCGAAACGGGCAGGGGTGGGGATTGAGCCCAGGATCCCTGGGCTCTACAACGCGAGCTTTCGCTCCACGTGCTCCGAGCTGGTGTGCGCTAGCCCAATCAGCCACCGATCCCCTTCTTTTCTTTTTTTAACAATTGTTTATTTACAGTTTGATAACACGACAGTTGGATGAATGCGAATGAAGTATGTACACAAGCTCAATTGGCAAAATATCTACCAACATCCAGTACATCCCGGACAGCAGTGGCGTACCAACTTGTTTTTGAGTGGGGTCGGGGGGCTGCCCAGTGGCGGCTTTTTCTGGAAGGAACCGCCTGCCCCCCCCCCCCCCCCCACTCTCAGAACTGGGGTGGCAAGCGCCCCCCTTGCCCCCCGGTTGGTACGCCCATGCCGGACAGACATGCTGGTAACAATTCATTTACAATCTAGATTGTTCAAAGTTTACAACCAAAGCACATTAACCAATCCGCAGTGCAGCAATAGAATGAATATACAATGTTAAAGTGCGGAGCGTGCGCATGCTACATATAGTGTTCCCTAAGCATAAAAATGAAGTGCAACTTTGCGACCCTTGACACTGGCGTCTTAGTTCATTTTCTAACGGTACATAGCAAAACGTACTGCAATAAGAACGCTGAAAGGTTAAACGATATAATAGCGTGTGGTCAATCAATCGTGGTTTCTACCGCCGCCTGCAGCTAGTCAGGTCGAGGACATTTTGCCATCGAACGGACCAGACACCTAGCGGCTGTCTGCTGCGGCCGCGAAGTACGCCAACAGGAGAGCAAGTGCCGTGAGCACCGTGGCCATGAGGCTGATATCGCAAGCTCTCGCTCATGACCTACGTGGCGGCGACCTGCACCTTCGAGTGCCGCCGAGCTACCTCTTGCTTCCTCCTAAAGCGCGGCCTTGGTCTTGGTCACAGTTCCAAGAACTTGGTCACAGTTCCAAGTGTGGAACTGTGACCAAGTTCCACACTTGGAACGTGCAGTTACAGACTGCAGTTTGATTAAGCGGGTTCTCGGAAAGCACGCGTGCTGAATGCATGTCGGGCATTCAGCACGCCTGCATCAATACAGAAATCTGATGAACAGATTTCTGTATTGATGAGCGGGATGGAATTCGGCAAGTCCCTACACGTTCTGCTAGATTCGGTGAGCCAGTGTTATCGGGCAGCGTTATTGCGAGAACAATTATTCCGTTAAAGGATTAAAAAAAAATTCGCTGCAATACGTTTGCACGGAGAAGGGCACGTCTACAAACAATTTGCGGGAGAATTACGCATTCTAGTTACAGAAACTATGCATTAAATATAATTACCCAAGAAACCGAGCAAGGGGAAATTTATACAGGGTGGTATGGAACGCTTGCCGAATCTCTCCTGCCAAAGGTACGCATCGCAAAGAGGCTGGTGTTTGTGAAAGGGTCTATTTAGGAAAATGATTAACGTTCGGAATAATTCTCCGCTTACATAATTTTGAGTAATTAGCCTTTCTATTAGTAAATTTATAAGTATGGTTGTAAGGTTTTGATTAGAAACATTCTGATCATAATCGAAAAAAAAAAAAACACTAAATCACCGCACTTTACAAACATAAAGTCAAATTTGGGGGTTTTACGTGCCAAACCAACGACGGGCATCTGGCACGCCCCAGCGGAGGACTGGGGATTAATTTAGACCACCTGGGGATCTTTTGACGTGCAACCGAAAGCTCGGTTACACGGCGCCTCCTCCGCAATAAGCCTCCGTCAGATTGCGGGCACCTCGGCCGGGATTCGAACCCGCCACATGGGGATCCATAGGCCAGCGCTCTCGCCTCGGACTTTTACAAACATATAAGGCAACGCGCAGCATTTTTCAACGTTTAAAAAAAAAAAAAAAATGTGGACGTTTTATAAAGTTTCTGTTTCTTGTAAAAAAAACATTTCAAGCCTATCTTCGCACCAGTGGTCCCGCCTCCTAATAAAATATCCGCAAGCTTAAGACATGCGATTTCCAAATTAATTCGGATGAGCGCAGCTTTTTTTTCCTTACTTTTTCGTACACACTTTTCTTGACGTTTAATACCAATAATATATATATATATATATATATATATATATATATAGATAGATATACATACATACACACAGGGTGTTTCACGTAAGAGTGACCAAAATTCCTAAAGTTAGTGTATTGGAGGTAAAAGGATAATTTTCTCGGGACTGCATTACTCGCGGAGGCGGACGTCAGGAAATGCACGATACTTACTAATTAGTTCGCGAATGAATGAAAAATGACTCATGAACTTTTTAATTAGTGATAATAGACATACGGTTCCAATTAGAAACTTGCTGAGCGTCATCGAAAAGCACTATCTCAGTCATTTTCAGAAAGACTTTGAGCGCGTGAGAAGCGTGGTAGTGCGCTAAAGTTATTCGAGGAGCAGGTACAAGGCTGGGGCTTTTATAAGCGACGGAAAAATCGCGCGGGTGCCTTACCGCAACCGCTAGCTTTGTACCTGCTCCACGAGTGGTAACTTTAGTGCACTACTACGTCTCTCACGCGCTCAAAGTCTCTCTAAAAAATACTGATTTAGTGGTTTTCGATGACACTCATCAAATTTCTAATTGAAACCATATGTATATTTTCACCAAGTAAAAGTGAATTAGTCATTTTTAATTAATTAGCGAGGTAACGAATAAGTATCGCGCATTTTCTGACGTCCGCCACCACGAGTAATGCTCCAATAAAAAACCGAAACCTAAAAACGCGTCCAAATGGAGCGCTTTTACCGAACGACGTAAAATGCTGCCCTTGTTTTATATCCTTCTAAAAAGAGTCGATTTAGTCGTTTTCGATGACGCTCAGCAAGTTTCTCATTGGAACCATATGTCTATTTCACCAATTAAAAAGTTAAGTAACAAGTCTTAATTAATTAGCCGACTGACCGTTACGATTAACCTCATATACAATGTCTCCCTGGCCGTGTAACCCGCCTGCACAAACCGCATAATTGTAGCTTTCACGGCTTTTTTGAAACAAATGTGTTACATTGTTACATAAAACATCGAAAGAAAAAAAAAAGGAAAAAACAAAGAAGCCTGATGCCTAAAAGGTGCAGTTCATGTTTGAACACCTGGTTTGTACGGAGAATTGTGCCTGTTAATTTCTATATGGCCCTGCCCTTCATCTAGTCTAGCAAGCTGGCAGTGGCCCTTGGGCGGTGCTCACCGCGGATGGCCTGTCCAATGCGCAGCCGGTGGATGGAGTTGTCGATGCCGCACTCGTGGGACAGCTGTTCGTCGTTGAGCATCTTGAGCGATTCGATGTCCACACCGCTCTGGAGCATCCGGTACGTGTACTGACTGAAGTCCGTGCCCAGACTCTGCAGGATCTCGTTCACGTTGGTTGTGTCTACCGAAGAGTAGTCCGCCATTCGCTTCAGAAGGGACAGCTCGCGCAAGAACCTGCGAGGCGGCGAGTTCCGGTCAACAAATGCCACTGTGCCGACTGTATAAAGTCTATACGTCTGTTACAAGAGATATGCGCTGGAACCCCAGTACGCATATTTTGGGCAAGCTATGGTCATATTCATGCAATGAGTGAATCTCGCAGACATACCTTCAGAGATCGAGTCGGATATTCAACGTCTTAGATCGCAATTTGGGCACATGTGGCTTACTGTTAAAGACTAGGTGAGAATGTGGTCTAACGGACCGCACCTTCTTCTAAGGATGCCGTTCTTGATGCCAATGTCTTCCTTGAGCATGGGCTCATCCAGCTGCAGCAGCAGATCACCGTCCACTCGGCTACTGACGAACTCCGGAGCGTAGTTCGTGAAGCCTATCTGCATCAACAAAACGGAGCAGTTAGACAAAGGTAGGGCGAAACCGATTTTTATACCATGCTAAAGCATTATAGGGCTAACAAGGCCCACGACATTAGGGACTTTTCGTAGATCCTACGCTGTGGATTGCGGGCACGTGCTCAATCTGTGCTCAAAGTGACGACACGAGCTCTCGCTAATAGCGCAAAGTGCTTGGGTGCGATAATGAAAAGTCCCACTTCAGCCAGTTTTTTTCCGCAACTTTATTATCCACAACGATAAGCGCGAAAGTGTTCGATCCGAGCTTCAGGGCTTTACTGCCATCTAGTCACGTATTTGGATGGGTGCCCTGCTAACGCTTACCACTCAACTTAATAGCAAAAAAATGCTAGCGCTCTGAACAAGACTCGTAGCACTGATGTGCTTTACAATTCATGTGTCGGCGATAAGCACCTGTATTGTTTCCTAATTCTGTCGTTCCAAGTTGGTGTTCCACGCACCCGAGGCACAACCTTGTACGACGCAATTGTATTGTGGCATTTCAGCAACATTTTCTAGCAAGGATACTGCTCCAGAAGCCTCGCACTGGCAAACTGGAGCTCTTCGCTGCCGGTGGAACAGTTGTTGAGTAGGACGTCCAAACCTCCGTTAAGACGAAGGATACTGCACATGGTAAAGCCCAGGTCGTGGCCGTACGTGGGCACCGCCCACGCCTTGCGGATGATGCCCACCATAGCGGTGAGAAGCTCGATGGCTTCGGCATCGTCTGCCGTCTTCAGCTGTTCCACGCATACACTCATACGGCTGGCGAACCTTGAGATGGCCTTCTCGACGTCGGACTGACTGGTTGGCGATCGGAGCATCTCAAAGTCCTCCGCGACACCCTGGTTGAGTGCTAACCTCTGGCTGGATGGAAGGGGCGGCAGGCTGAACGGTTCCATCGTGGGCGACGTGACAACAGGAGAACCTGATCCGCTGAAGTCTGTCTGCTTCACGCTTTGGTGAGACATGGATGACTTGGATACTCCCTTGGAGCTGACAACCAGCTTAGAAGCCGCCGCAGAAGCCATGCTCTTTTCCTGCTGCAGCAGACCCTGACTAAAGAGCTGGCGCTCTTCTTGTTTGGCCATGGCAACTTGCTCGGCGGTGTAGTCTTCTGTTGACAGCTTCATGGCTGCCGCCATCGCAGTCTTCTGCTGCTGGTGCACGGTGTCGCCCACCTTGAGCTGCTTCTGGTCCTGCCTCATGGCAGCCACCTTTTCTGCGGCGAAACCTTCACCCTCCAAGCGGGCTTTCACGGCCTGAAAACGATCCAATCAGAATTGGGCCCGTTTTTGTTACTTGATTTTGTGATGAATCACCGCGCTGTCGTTATCACCCATCGGTATGGTGTGATAAAATGTCACGTCGTACAAAGGAGTATATCACCGAAATGTGTCAAAATAGCAAAATCAAATAACGATTAAAAGGAAGAGTGTGAATGTGATTGCTGACACATGCCAGCTATACCACACAGTCGCATGTAGTATATGTGCCATTTATAATTTTACGATTCCAAAGGACTATTTGCCAACTACAAAGCTCCCTGGTCATGGTGTATACTCCGCCTACTCAAAGCGCACAGAATCTAAAACAATGTTACAGGCGTTAAAAAAAAAAAGTGGTATTTGCAAATAAAAGAAACGCATTACAGCCCTAGGTTACCTCAAAATAAAAGGAACGTGTTACCGTTACGGAGATAAGGTAACGCATGTTACTTCTTGTCTATGAATTGACGGCGATAGCGTTTTTCGACACGGGCGAAGGACGTGGGCGTTGGGGTTTTACTAGAGTGGGAGCGTTTCCGTTGGAAAGAGTGAAGCAAAATTGGGGACATGTGGGATGAGTGCAAGAATTCGCATAACTTTGCGCCTAAAGACACAAAAAATATAATGCATTTCTTTTTTTTGGTTTCGGGGTGAAGTAACGAGTAACGTAAGTACGATACCTGTTACTCAAAATAAGCAAGCTTATACATTTCTGTTCGGGTAACGCGTTACCGAAAAAGAAAAGCTACGCGTTACAGGTAACGCCGTTACTTGTAACACGTTACCGCCAACACTGATATACGGCCGGCTGCAGAAAGGCAGAGGAAAGTGAGCCGCTCACCTGGGAATGCTGCTTCTCCTGGAAGGTGACGTCGCCCGCCTGCAGCCGTTTGGTCTCCTTGTTGCTGGTAGCAGTCTTCTCGGCCGTCACGCCGTCGGCCACCAGCTTGCTCTTGGCCGACGAGGTGACCCTCTTCTGCTCGTAGCGGACCTCGGAGGGCGTCGACTCGCGCACGGCCGTCTCCTCTTCCTCCGGCACACCGCAGTCGACCGAGAAGCCACGCTGCGACGAGATCATCTTCAGCCTTGAGTCGCTGCTGGAACTGGAGCTGCTGCTCACGCTCACGCTGCGGCTGAAGTTGCTGCTGCTGGTTACGTTCTCCTGCTGCTGCTGCTGCGAACTCGCCAGCGAGTGCAACATCTGCGACTTCTTGTTCAGCAGCGACCCCGAGCTGGTGCTCGACGACGTGGAGCTCTTCAGCACCTTCTGGGGAAGCGAGAAGAGGCCGCACAGGGTCACCAATGGAAGTTGCCGAGTGAGCAGCACGGAGTGCTCGAGTTAATGTAGTTTTAAAGACAAATGGAAATCCTGATATCGTGAATAGACCTGTTCGGTATAGTTATTTTTGGAGGTGCCATTGCGGCAGCCATGTGTAAAGTGGCGTCTGAGGCGTGCTTCTAACGGTCCTATCACATTGGTCATACAAACACTGTCTACGGACATGTATGAAGCAAACGTGCCTCGAACGCGCTTGAGGCGCAGAAGATATACTTCGGTTAAAAACTCGGCCGCAAACACCGTGTCGTTTGTATATGACGTATGATCCTCTCGATCGGACAGAGTCCCACCTCTTGAGGTCCGAATCAGCCATGCATCAGTAAACACTTTGCGCGGTTCTATCTGCCGGCCACGTTCAGGCTTGATGCCAAGAACAACACCGGTTAGAGTTGCACGCGTCCGCGAGGACTGTTTACCTGTGAAGAACTGGAAGAGTGCTTCTCGGAACTACTGTACGAGGACGAGAGCGACGCGCTGTTGGCTTTGTTGCTCAGCTGCGACGACTTGGCCAGGTTCTCGACCACGCTGTTCAGGTCTCCCCCGTTGGCCGCCATGGCAGAGGCCTTGGGCGGAGGCGTGCTGCGCTCTGGGGACAGGTCTGTCATCTGCGCCAATGTAAAAGCAGAGGACGTGGCTTCATAAACGTGGCCGCGACAAATAGGCAATTAATAGCCTAATATATATATATATATATTTTCAAGGGAACACGTATACTTCGTTTGCAATTACCAATGGTAAGGGCTAAAAAAATAACAGACTTCGTAAAAAGTTATGCGTGTTTACCGATCAGGGCATACTGCTTGAGTTAAAGCTGACGACTTTCTCTCTAAAAGAAAAAAAAAAACGAATTTTTGAGCATTTCTATTTTTTTTTTTTAATTTTTGGTTTCTTTGTGTTTTGGTTTTGGGGAACTTAATATTGCGAAAAATTATTTGTCTGGATTAAATGTGCACCAATGTTGTGCTGTGATCGCACTAAGGTTGGGGGGGGGGGGGGGGGGGGGTGTCAGCCCAACGACAGGCATGCCATTAAAATGCAAAACCTTGTTTTGCATTATCAAGAAAAGAGAACGACGCAGAAACGTGTATACATGCTCGTAAATTTGCATAAACTCAGTGTCTATTGTGTGAAAGAAACACGTAAAAAAAAGATTGTTAGCAATAGCAATAAATTAATAAATAAACAAATGAATAGAGCAGAGAAAGTAAACTACGACCCTCATTAGCGCATTTGCTACATTTTCGTGAAGCCCGTAGGGTAAAAAATTATATCGTAACGCCTTCGACTTCATGCTTCTTTTCGGAAGTGAATACAACTTCAATAACAAAATATTACTCGGATGACACAAACCACTGCAGGTGTTGTAACAGATCAATGTTTTTATGTACACTATTATATACGATGAATATTATTCATTTTGGAATTGACACAGCGCACGGCGAAGCCCAGCCACGCAAAAGAAAAGCAAATGTAATGTAGTGCGCGCACTACATTACATTTGCTTTTCTTTTGCGTGGCTGGGCTTCGCCGTGCGCTGTCTAATGTCTAACCGCGGTTAGACATCATAAGCAATTACACGTTTAAAATGTAAACCACAAGCTAGTGCCTGTTTCATCGAAACGAAGAGCGTATCTCGCGCTATCTTGTCTGTTGAGAGAGCATGGTAACTCTCTAGTAGATAACGTTAAGATCACGCACAAAAGCGGTAAAAAATAAAAATAAAAATAAGCCGAGATTTTTTGGGCGAAACAGTTTCCTCCAACGTCTTGATTGCCGAGAAAAAACGCGGGTGAACGTGAATCGTGCGAGAGACTGATTATGAACATCTATCTCGGGGTGAATGCGACAAGGCGCACAGGGTTCACCGTGACAAGCGCGCGCCTCTACCTCAAACAAAGCGACAGGCTGTAGTCTCGCGTCTCGTCGGCACGCATTCAAACAGCTGACGCCGCCTAACCCAGACATGCGAGACAGCTTGCAAGTTTGCGACATCGCCAAACTGGTCGGCGTGTCTGAGTCCGCGTCAAAACAGTCGGGAGTCTTCTTCGTCGTGACAGTAGAGAACATCGAAGCGGTAAAGACTGAACGTATAGTCGGAGGCTCGCGCGCGTTAGTAGCGAAAGCGAAACTCAACTAGACACTGCAGATGGACATGACATGTTTTATCACATCCCCCGACTCGAAAGACGTGCGCCATGTCTAGTTTCAATCTCGGGGTTTCCTTGGGCACGAAGAAATTTTACGGGCAAAGTTTACGCGCGTTCTTGTCTCTCTTCCCCCAACCGCCTTACAGTTTCGTTGTTCGTCTCAGTTATTCGGTGTCACTTCCTTTTTCCTTGGTATCTTACGTGACAAGATCGAACACGGTCAAGTAGCAGTAGAAAGAGAACCTTGCTAGTCTATTTGGTCGAACAATCAGAACTTTGTAGCACAGATAACACCGTTAAATGCACCAACGTGTTTTCGCGGGCGTGGATAGGCGCTGGGCAAATGGTGGTAATAACGATATATTATTATTATTATTATTATTATTGACCTGATTTAGTTTTAATGCCGAGTATGGTGGTTCCACAAGCCCCTGCTGGCTTCAATCGATGCCGATAATCAACTTGGTGATATCTGCATTCATGAATTATCATTATTATTATTATTATTACTTGCAGTGGCATTCTCCGATCAAAGTCCTCCCCCCATTCAAAACAAAAAACAGCATATGGTTTCCTTATATGAGAGGCGAAGTGTAAACAAGGGGCAGTTTGACATCCAGGAATGCTCGCGGTATTCCCAATCGTCGAGTCCCATGTCGCCCCAAACACCGACGAAGCTCTCCCCCTTTTGTGCGAGGTTATAGGAAAAACCTGAAAGCGAAAGTTGTGAGACGCATCAAGGCGTGCGAGTGACGCCCCGCTCCGGGGATTAATCCGAAGTCACGATCGGCGAGGGGTGGAAGACCTCCCGCGGACGGCGGTCACGCTTCAACCGGGTTGGATACAGTGCGCGGCCTTGACAGACCGCGCGAGCCGACGACGGCTCATCCCCGAACGCACTCACCAAACACGGGACGACATCAGTGGTCGCTTCTGTGCGCGTGTAGCGCACGGGCGGTCGTAAAAGAAAAACGAAACTATACATTTAATGTCTTCAAGGAGGGAATGAAGCACGCGTACCATCTAATCATTGCGAAGAGTTCGATGAAGAAAGGCGCCTGACAGCTCGAACATTGCATTCCATGTTTGCGGCGATTTATAATCCGGAAAGGCCCGCATTCTGAAAGATAAAGAAAGTCTGGCGAATGTCGGCCCCCCTCGAAAGAATTTTCCTGTTATTAAAAATACATGGAAAATTACAAACACGTAAAAACGGAGAAAAAAAATGGCGCTTAAAAGTGAGTTATTACAACATTCTTTAATCTCTTGCTTTTTCTTTTTTTTTTGCTGCGAGTGAAAAAATTTTTAGCGGAAAGCGCACTAATCGTTCTCGTTTATTGGGGAAGGATTATTATAAAGGAGGTTCCGTACAAAACACCGAATTTCCTTTTTTTTTTTGTATTTCTTGCGCATGCTTTCCATAAACATCCGTGGTGTCTATTTTCTCGGCAGCCAGGACAATAATTTCCCCTAAATTCTGCTGATCGGCAGTCGCCTCTCCTTGGCGGTGGCAATCAGTTCATCGAACGATGTTTCATCGACAGATCGTTTCATCGACACGCGGTGTTTCATCGACAGATCGTTTCATCGACACGCGGTGTTTCATCGACAGGTTGTTTCATCGGCAGGTTGTTTCATCAACAGATTTTTCATCAACAGATTTTTCATCGACAGATTGTTTCATACTGGTCGCTTCATCGACAGATCGTTTCATCGACACGCGGTGTTTCATCGACACGCGGTGTTTCATCGACAGGTTGTTTCATCGACAGGTTGTTTCATCGACAGGTTGTTTCATCAACAGATTTTTCATCGACAGATTGTTTCATCGACAGATTGTTTCATCGACAGATTGTTTCATACAGGTCGTTTCATCGACAGGTCGTTTAACCGGCAGATCGTTTCATCGACAGGTCAGATTAGCTTGTTTCTGTCATGAGCCGCCCCAGACTGTCGCCGTGGGGCGGCATGCACCGTGTACGGGTGGGCCAGGTGGGTTAACATTTTTCTAACGAGCCGCCGCAGCCTGTCGCCGCGGAGCGGTCTGGACGGGTGGGGGCGGGCAGGCTAATTACAAGCACCCAAGTGATACACGCGCGACGAAGTGTCCTGGTGCAACTCGCATAACGAGTGTCGATGAAACGTTGCAATGACGACGAAACGTGTGTCCATGAAACGTGAATCCGCGAAAAGTTGTCCATAAAACGTGTTTCCGTTGTCACATGATTTCAGACAGCTAATGGAAGTAACGATCATATGCAGAACTTTGTTTCAACTTATTTCCTCTTACCCAATTAAAGGCCACATTTGATCTCACATTCTACTTGTTAACGTGAGCAATTATACGAATTAAAAGAGGCTTAATTACTGTTTGGTGGGAACAGCGCAAAAAAGACGTAGAACCAGGACGAACAAATACACAGACAGGGTTAAATATTAGAAAATTATAGGCCAGAATACACTAATGATTCGTCTCATTTAGTATACTCGTTCGTTTGCTGGTCTGTTTTTGTAGACGTATCGGAGCCGTACATGTTTTCGCGCCATAAATCATCAATACATTATAACTCTAAGGTATACGGGTTTTTGTGAAGCTCTATCGCAGTTTTTTCCCTAACTCCTCAATTGAACACACACACACACACGCACACACAGTTGCTTTCTGTCACCATTCGTTCTGACGTCAGGATTCCTGAAAGTTCATAAAAGGAAGCAAAACACAAACAGGGGACAGAGACAGACATGTACAAGCTTATACATGTCTGTCTCTGTCCCCTGTTTGTGTTTACTCTCCTCGTATTAAGTATTAACCCAACACGCTCGTCGAACTCATTCTTAAAAAAAATATTTGTGGTGCTTCGAGAACTTTCAGCGATAATCCCGCCTACAGAGGTTCCGAAACGATACCTCGGTAGGTGAATGCGTTTGGCACTTGGAAGCAGTTTCGAATACTTACTCCTCTAAAAAAAAAAGAGAAAAAAAAAGATGATAAATTGTCACAACTTGTACGGTTGTCGGAAATGTGCCAGACTGTTGTCGCAATCAGTCAGCTGAAAATAGAACGCCCCTCCGCCCTTTCGTCCGAACGAGACTAAACGCTACAGGAACTACTCTCACCGCTTTCGAACTAGCGGCCCGCTTCAACACACCGATCTCAGCTGCCAGTTTGTGTACGCCATCGCTGCTGCAATGCATCGAGGCAACCTTTCTACACGCGCGACCACCTGGCTGGAGCCGTGCACGCGTGTAGAGCACGAGATGGCACGAGCCCTCTCGTGCACCGCCGTCTCCCTCCTGTGAACGAAAGTTATGGCAGCGTCACGCATCCGCCGAACGTTTATTGAGATCGGATCTATTGAGAACAGGAACTGCCGCTTTTTGAAGCCTGAGGCGCGTCAGCAGGTGCGAAGTGATGCGATAAGCCATGATAAGCATGTCGCGCATGAATGACTCTTGGCACTATTGGTTCGGGGGAACAAGGTAGTACCGTATACTCCGTTCACCCTTAAGCTACTGCAGCCAATATCACAAGCACGAGAGTTCGAGGTCCCTGCTTCGAAGCGTTCTTCCGCAGGACGAGCACTCGCGCTAAAAAATGCACGTCTCAAAGCCAGGAGCGCGGGCGAGCTCGCGCTTGTAGCTTTGGCTGCATGCAGTCTCAGCTTAAGGCTGAACAGAGTATAGTCCCGAGTAATACGCGAATTGCGGTTTAATCGCATATGAATTAGCATCGCGGCGAGGCAAGGCTATAACGGCTGTGTTTTAGAGGAGTATGCACCTAGACACGGGTGTGACACGCACCAAAAAAGAACGACCAGTTTCGCGTTTTCAATCTTCACACAGACAACTTATTACACAACTTAATCTGCTCGAAATAAATCGCGTTCCCGAGTTCGGAGACCTAGTGCAATGATCAGCGTCAAGTAGACCGATCGCGAACGATGAAAGGAATGAATAGCAAGCAGCACAGTTTCCTCTCCCATCACAACAAGCTACATTTCCACCACCGCCGCTTCCACTTCTCTCGTCATGTGTACTACACGATCACCTAGCGTATTGTTGCTTACATTAAGCGACGGCGCCGCAGTACACACCAGTCGCCATTCGGCGCCGCCAAGGCTCTTCCGAGTCACAATAAATATTACTATGGTACTTCTACGAGCACATCGCGAGACGCGGGGAGATTAATTAGTCCAAAAGCACCCTATCCGTGTGGTTACGTAATTTGTTTTTTTCGGTAATGTTAGGCGAAATCTTTCCTAACACTGGAATTCACGGACAGAACAAAAACGAGCATTAATTCGGCACTGAAACGTCCGCCAGAAATGGTTCACTGTACCGACCTCTTTGCAGAAAGCAAACCATGCTTGAATTCTCAGATGTACCACCTAAACAAAAACAAACACAAAAATATTTTTTTTTTTTTTGCATTTAGTTTTTTGCGCGGACATCATCTAACAGCATGCATGACCAACTCCTCCGACCTTGAATCACAGCGAATATGGATCGACTCGTATTTCGAACCACATTCGCCGGGACTCGCTACAAGAGCAGCGACGACGTCGGCAAACTCGCAACCGTCGAGATCCCGCGAGCCGCGTGCTTACCTCGCAGAACATGCGTCTCAACGACGGCACAGGGAGCGTGAGAGCGCTAACAAAGCGCTTCTGAAGCGCTTCTGAAGTGCTAACAGAGCGCTAACCAAGCGCTTCTGTAGCGCTAACAGAGCGCTACTGAAGCGCTAACCGAGCGCTACATCACGCGCTAGGAAGCGCCACATGAGCGCTCCTTGGAGCGCTAACGTAGCGCTCCGCTGTATGTGTGAACCGGCCTTTAAGCTACTGCAGCCAATAGACAGTTTTAGTGGATCGTACGCTAAAGCCTTGCGTACGCAATAAAATTGCGGGTCGGGAGTGCGCGTGCGCAGAACGCAATAGAAGAGCTAGCGTATTGCGTACGCACGCAACGCTGGGGATTTTGCGTGGCGGGCTAGCGGGCTTTGCGGGACGCTCTCGAGAGATCTCGGACCCAACGAGAGCGCCAGTTTCAAGATGGCGGTTACGTCGACTGGCGTAGCAAGGGCGACGTGGTGTTTTCAAAGTTCTGTGTTACGTGAAATTGCGTGGTGTTCAGCTCGGCAATTCTTTCTGGGACCTACCGCGGTCGAATCAGATCGTCGTGCAGCTGAAGGAGTGCACAGTGAAAATGTTCGCCGCTCGGGATGTGCGTCAACGCTGCGATCTGCTCAACGCTAAGCCTATTCGCACAGTTCATCGCCGACGGACGAACAACTCTAAAAGAAATCGCCGAAGTTCTCGCCGCTATGCACAGGACATCAGTAGGTCATCAATTTCATTCCGCGATAGCATTGATAAAAGCTGCCGTTTCCACGGGACGACTGGCGGAGGCTCCGTGATCGAATTTGGCTACGCACTCGTACTCGTAGCCTCTGTACCCCGCAGAAAAGCGCGCTTGACGAGGCAGCTTGCGGCATGGTTTAATTTGAAATAAAATGATTGGACACGTTTTCATTTTAAATATTTCTTTCCAGGAGCATGGTTGCGTTATAAGCACGCGGAATTCTGCGGCTCTAGCAAATTTAACCAAGATCATGCGCGGTGTTCACTTGGAAACGTAACGCACAACTAAATTCGGTCCGAGCAGGTCATTTATAGCGTACGCTATACTATTGCGTATTGCGTACGTAAGAGCCGGCAACGCTATACTAAAACTGTCTAATATCACAAGCACGAGAGTTCGAGGTCCCTGCTTCGAAGCGTTCTTCCGTAGGACGAGCACTCGCGCTAGAAATGCACGTCTCAAAGCCAGGAGCGCGGGCGAGCTCGCGCTTGTAGCTTTGGCTGCATGCAGTCTCTGCTTAAGGCTGAACAGAGTATAGTCCCGAGTAATACGCGAATTGCGGTTTAATCGCATATGAATTAGCATCGCGGCGAGGCAAGGCTATAGCTGTTGTGTTTTAGAGGAGTATGCACGGGTGTAACACACACCAAAAAAGAACGACCAGTTTCGCGTTTTGAATCTTCGCACAGACAACTTATTACGAACTTAATCTGCTCGAAATAAATCGCGTTCCCGAGTTCGGAGACCTAGTGCAATGATCAGCGTCAAGTAGACCGATCGCGAACGATGAAAGGAATGAATAGCAAGCAGCACAGTTTCCTCTCCCATCACAACAAGCTACATTTCCACCACCGCCGCTTCCACTTCTCTCGTCATTTGTACTACACGATCACCTAGCGTATGGTGCTTACATTAAGCGACGGCGCCGCAGTACACACCAGTCGCCATTCGGCGCCGCCAAGGCTCTTCCGAGTCACAATAAATATTACTATGGTACTTCTACGAGCACATCGCGAGACGCGGGGAGATTAATTAGTCCAAAAGCACCCTATCCGTGTGGTTACGTAATTTGTTTTTTTCGGTAATGTTAGGCGAAATCTTTCCTAACACTGGAATTCACGGACAGAAACAAAAACGAGCATTAATTCGGCACTGAAACGTCCGCCAGAAATGGTTCACTGTACCGACCTCTTTGCAGAAAGCAAACCATGCTTGAAATTCTCAGATGTACCACCTAAACAAAAACAAACACAAAATATTTTTTTTTTTTGCATTTAGTTTTTTGCGCGGACATCATCTAACAGCATGCATGACCAACTCCTCCGACCTTCCACCTAACATGCTTGAATCACAGCGAATATGGATCGACTCGTATTTCGAACCACATTCGCCGGGACTCGCTACAAGAGCAGCGACGACGTCGGCAAACTCGCAACCGTCGAGATCCCGCGAGCCGCGTGCTTACCTCGCAGAACATGCGTCTCAACGACGGCGGCAGATCCGCGATCAACGACGAGGTCGTCGACGTCGCGTAGCCGTGGGTCCCGCACGACGTTCGCACCATCTCGCCTGCAGCCGCCACACTCACTCACGCACACACAACGCGCACGCACACAGACACGCGCGGCGCACGGCGCAAGACGAACGGCCGACTGACTGACTGCGAAGTGGGCAGGCGGGGACACGCGGCGGCGCGGCGGCATGCAACACACGTGCGTGCCGGCGCGTGTCTGAGCCTGTTCGGACAGCCGCCGACGACAAGAAGCGACGGCCGCGTGGGTGCCCGGCCCGCAAGGACGCCCGCTCGGGGGGCCACCTGACTCACCTGCACTCGGAGACGACTCACGCGGAATTCGGAAACGGGCAGAGGAGAGCGCCGGGGGAACGGGCGAGGAGGGCTACGCAGTCGAGGGGATGCCACCCTGCTGCTGCTACCGCTGCCCGTGTGAACGGCGCGCAGGATCGGGGAACCGCGGTGTCGACGCTCCCGCGAGCGCTTCCGGAAGATGGGTGAAAGAGTAGCTGACATCGTCGCTGTCACTCAGCGCAGGCCCGAACAAGATGAACAACGACACGGATGGGCGTTGCGAGCAAACTACAGCGAAAACGTTTTTTTTGTTTTTTTTTTTTCGTCCGAGGTCAGCTTGTCAAATAACAAAAAATAGTGACCAATGCTCAATATTTCTTTTTTTAATTTGTGAGAGTGGGCATTTTTACGGTGACGTTCACCGTGACCGTGATGATGGTGATCATCATCGTGACCCAGCTGTGCTCGATGCACGTCACCACCATTTCTCGCTGATGCATTCTCTTTTCCCCCCTCAGGTCCACCCTGACAGTGATTCCTAACAAATGCCAGAGCAGTTTTGTCCGGACCTTTGTTCAGCATTCCTCTGTCAATTAACCAATAATTATCAGTGAGATGCAAAAAAAAAAAAAAACACACTTTGCATTAAAAACAAAAATAAAAAAGAAACGTGTTTCTTTAGCGAAAAGGTCGATAACCAGCATAGGATAGGAACTAGCGACCTGGACCTCAGGAAACAATATCTGACGACGCACGGATTTTTGTTGCAGTGTCATGCCTACCAGGTCGTGGCGTGGGACCGTGCATAATCTGAATTTTAAATCTAATTAAATAAATGTACGTGAATAGTGATTCGATTCATTGGGCCCTTTGCGCTGCAAGGAAAAGCCACGACGCACCGGCTGCAGCGATCTTCGCACTTCCCATCTAATAGAAGCATCCCATCTCTGGTATCCTATGCGCAGTTCCCCAGGTACACAAATGCAGGGCTCCGCACAAAAAGAAGCCTTTTCGGGAACTCATTTCGCGGATTCAGACAAGTTCAGGGGCGCTTTTTTGTTGGCATCTTCTTGTATGCAAGCGTGCGCTCGCCTATGATTTACCGGGCTAATGGGGCGAACAATCGAACATGGAACACTTTTGTATAGCTCCAAATCGACCAAGTGAATTCCTTGAAGTGGTAACTGAAAATTTCGTACAAAAGCGCGCACATTGTCCAGAGGGTTACCGACACTCCTCGGCGTGTTTACGCCGAGAAGTTGCGGAAGGGCGCAGAGACGAAGACGCCGCAATCGTGAGATGGGTGCGAGTTTCCAAGAATGCGCTCAAAAGGCCGGCCGGATGACAACGGCACAGCCCGGCCGTGAGGCATAACGGAACAGCGATCCGCCAGCGGGCTCTTTATCAGGGGGCCTCTCCAGGAACCGAGAAGATAAGATTAGACCTGAATCACCTGACGTGGCTAAGTGCTCGCGTATCGCTCCCTTTCGCTGAATGGGCTGACGACACGCGAGTGCGTGACTGACAGCAGAGACAGAAGAGAGTTGTAGTAGATCCTTCCTTCGATAACGATAACCCATGACGATACGCAACATTCTCCGCAACCCGCTAGAGGTCCGGGATTCTGCAGGCAGGGCTACCGCCGCTCATGCGCACTATAGTGGCGTCTTCGTTCCGGAGAGCGTAGCGGAGGTGGAAAAACGGTATGCGAAAACTCCCGAATCAAAAGCGTAAGACACTACGCCTTTCTGTTTATGATTGGTTCAGCGATGTTATAACACGTACAGAAACATGGCGAACACCGTGATGGTGCGCTTTTGATGGTGTCTGACACGTGGGCTGCGTCCGGACTTACGGTAAAACCAAGCATAAAAACTCCCTATTGATAACCACTGTGTCCGCAGGCGATCGTGACATTCGAGTGTTTTAGAAAGCCGCGGTCACACCGCTCTACTAACACCTCATACAGAAGACAGGCTGCAGACACTTTCTTCCTTGTACGAACGTCACAGAGGTCACACGAAAGCGTCTGCAGACAGATAATTCTCTAATCATGCCTGTAGCGAATGCCGTGTCCTTTGTGTTATGTCACCAGCAGTGTGATAGGCTGAAGGGCGCCAAGCTCCGCTAAACCACTGCAGGATTTGACAATAGGGAATTGTAGTAGACCGTTTTTCTCCTCCGCTACGGCATCCGCGAAGAAAACGCCGCAGCTGCGCATGCGCGCCGCCAGCCTTGTCTGCATAGTTCAAGGTCTTGCGGCGGATTACGGAGCGCTATCCGGGCGCTTAGCGGGCTGCGGAAAAGGTCTACTGCAATTGACGTCACCGAACGTTTGGTATGACGTCAACATTGTCGTAAGCACAAAAATAAATAACCTAGAGGTCCGACAATAATCACCGACAGCTTCAAATAAACATCCTCGCAATGAACGCGCCGTTTCAAAGTTTTCAAACACACACACACACACAAAAAAAATTGTGTTAAATTTGATTTTAGGACTCAAGCAAGACAGATTAAGACGACTAAAAAATAAAAAAAATAATATTTTCTCGAATCGACCACGAGATACGGCCGTATGATCGATGCCGCGCAAATGCGTTGCAGTGAAAAGTTAAATCGTGCTTCGTTTTTACCTCAACCTTGTATCAATATTTGTGGTTTAGTTAATTAGAGTAATAATTGTGTGTAAGTTCAGACAGCGGGGAAGTTAGTCCCAATAGGCGGCTCATGTCTCCGCTGTAGGTAAGAAATTTAGCCAGTGCTAGACCGGAAGCGTTTTGAACGTGCACCACGCAGTAGTGGTGCACGAAGGCACGCCGGTACGATGCTATTCCATATCTAGACGGGCAGGGGTGGAGATTTAACCAGAATTCCTGGGTTCTGGAGGGCGAACTTAATTAGAGACACAAAACCCAAGTTGCACTGGGTCCTGAATTCTACTCGTGAGGTGGAAGCAGCTTCCGGGAGCAAGCAGCTGGCGCTCTTGGCCTTACGTTGCAGTTGAGTAGTGGGGACGCCTCGCCTCGCCTGCATCACCGTATTTTTGATAACTAGAGAATCATCCCATATATAGATAAAAGAACGTGATGCCTGCATAATCGATATCAACAATGAGTTATCTGTCGCTTTCAACGATAGAAGTAAGAACATATTTTGACTTGACTTACGCGTCGATATCGGACACGGCCGATATCGACGTCGGACACTCCTGCCGTCGCCCTGAAGCATGCAGGCTCTGAGGCTCGTTTTCTCCACAGCTGCATCAAACACACAAAAAAGAAAAAGAACACCGCCGTGCGAGAATTTTTTTACGGTCGCGGTGATTACCGATGGTGGAATGTCGGTAAACGCTTAGCCGGAGCGAGTGCGAAAGTGTTATCGCAACTCCAGAAACTCAAACTTGCAAAAGCGTACTTTTTAAAAAAAAGTTATTTTCTTCCCGAGGAAGGAACGAAACAGACTAAATAGAAAAACTCTTAACGCGGGAACGTGGCGGAGAGATACAGGCGCGTGCGTCTCTCGCTTTCTGTGCCGCATTCACACTCGACCGGCCCGAAGACGTCCCCCGCCGACGTCCACCAAAGCGGAGCGCAAGTTCGTCTGCTTCTTTTGCAGGGATTGCGGTGACGTCAGAACGACTCTAAACTCTGATTGGCTCTGTTTTAAAGGATAGTGAATGGACCTCCAAGCAAGCTGCCGTAAGGTCTGCCCACTATCCTTCAATCAGAGCCAATCAGAGCTCGGCGTCGTTCTGACGTCACCGCAACCCCTGTAAACGAAGCAGACGAACTTGCGCTCCGCATACAACTCCGCATACAACATAGAAGACAAGGCCTGCACCCGTCCTCCCTCAAGCGTCACCGCAAGTGGATCCACGCAGCGGCGGCACGCGTCTCGCAGCGTCTCCCAACGTGCGCGATTTTAGTACGAGCCGACGCCGAGACGGACGCTTCTGCCACTTCGCGTCGTACCCTGATCGAGCTTCAGCGTGTTTGCCGCTAGGCGAGAGTCGGGGGTTCACTAACGATGATGTCATGCTCAGGCCTCGTCTCCTAGGTGGTATCACGTCCACCCACGTCTTTGGGTCCGCGCAGTGCGCCCGGTCGCCGTTGCGAGACGACTTTGACTTTGACGCCGCGTCTCCAGGTTCCACTGACCCATATTCGGGACGGGCCGACAGCGACGAGACTCCCCCCCCCCCCCCCCCCCTCCCAGTGGCACCGCGATGATTAATTCGCGCCGCACCGCATGCTGCCTACGACCCACGAAGCCCCTCGTCCGCGAGAGAGAGGCAACCGAAAGGCGGACCAAGCCCGCAGGAAACGAAAGTCGCGGGAAAGAAAATACCTGCATTCAAAATTCTACACATCGTCTCAAAACGATAAAAAAAATAAAGAAGGTTAAAAGAAGAAAAACGCTTAATTCCTCTCCGCCCCCTTAAAAAAAAAAAAAAAAAAAAAATGAGCGCTAAAATAAAGCAGTATATGCCGAAAAAAAAATAATTTTACACACTTGAAAACAGTGCAATATTTACGTCGCGATATCGAAATCGCTCAAACGAGTCGTATCACCGGAGGCCAAATTTGACGGTGCTTTTAAAGAGCATGCTAGAGAGGGAGAAACAAAGTGTTTGGAAAGAAAGATATAGTTTAGAAAGCATGCTCAGAACGAGCTCACATTAATATGCTTTAAGACTGGCAATCTTGATGGTGCGGAACGCACGTTGCAAAAGAACTGTGGAAGCTCGCCACCAGCACGCGCTCAGCAGTCACTGGTGGCCATAGTTGTGTGCGCGACTGCTGAGCGCGTGCTGATGGCGAGCTTCCACAGTTCTTTTGCAACGTGCATTCCGCACCATCAAGATTGCCGGTCTTAGCAGGCTATTAATGCGAGCTCCTTCTGAGCATGCTCTCCAAAAAGCACCCTCAAATATGGCGTCCAGTGAATAGCCCCCTATTGGGCTCAGAATAGACACATCTCACCCGCCAGTTTGACTCCGCCACCGCTGCCACAATGCATCGAGGGAACTTCAATATTTTTGCACGTGCGACAACCTCGCTGGAACTCTGCGCGTGTCGATCACGAATCGGCCCGAGCCCTTTCGTGCACTGCCGTCTGCCTGCTAAGAATTATAGTTAGGGCGGCGCCACGCATGCGCCGAACGCTTGGTGAGATCGGTCTATTGTTTATGCAGGCACTTATGAAGTGAAGTTCGATTGAGAACTCGAGGCACGAGTGCTAGCAGTGCTACCAATGAGTACATGGTGTACGTTCAACGTTTGTAAGTATCCCCTGGATGCGTCTGGGGAAAATTAGATCTCCAGTAAACTATTGGCCCCTTGAACTTCCTGCAAAGAGTGACTGGTCCAATGGACCAGTACCTTGCTGCCGGGAACGGAGAAACGACAGTGTGGCGTTTTTCTTCGCCGGTGCCGGTACGCGGTCGAAGATGAAACTAGCGACACTTTTCATCGCTCTCGCGTCTTACGCAGCTCTGGAGAAGGAGACGAATCATTTCCTTGCCTGAATATATTTATTGCGCGCTGCGCCACATTATGAATAATACACAGCATTTCGCTACATTTTATTTTACCGATCACCGCGAAACCGCGTGGAAACCGAGACCGTGCATTGGTTAGGCCTATGCCAACTACACCAATCAGCTCAGCTGGACTGGGCGAGTTGAAGTAAATAAGGCGAAATCTGGTTATATGCAGTGACAGTACCTAAAAAAACACAACTGACCGCATTCGCGAGGTTTACGACAAGGTTCACGCTGCCGTCTGCAACCAGCGACGAACCTGACGAATCTCCGAATCTGTCCGAATCCGAATCTCCGGTGATTCGTCCCATCAGTACTGTTGACGTTTTCGTCTTCGCTAATGTCATCGTACCCACTGCCGCTGCCACCACTCTCGTCATGTTGACCCGCCATCGCACACTCAAGGCAGCTGAGGCAGCTCTGAGGGCTCTGCCGGCTCCGCCATATCTACAGCCCTCGGGTACTTCGACAAAGCGAGATTGTAACGCGTTGACGCCTCCAAGTGGCAAAACTCGTCACTACGGTACGCTTGGTCCTTCGAGGCATGATGACGTCAAGACGTCTGCCGGATTTCCCGAGATGCATCGCGCTCTTAGATGGCTGTTTTGAAGCGCTCGCCAAAATCCCGGCATTTAGAACCAAAAATATAGCCATCTGCTCAAAATACGACCGTGTGATTATTCATTACAGGCTTAGCTGATCATATTGAACTCATTTCTTGATGTTTTCTCTATATTTCAGTTTCGATTCTGTATCCCTTTAAGGCTGGCTCGCATTCTGCATCGGGCACTCAGGTTCTTTATTTTTGTGTGTTTAGCTTGTACTTTGTTTGCCGGCCTGCAAGCACGCGCCACTGAACTGTTTTTGTCGCATGCTCGAAAGTTACATTTTGTGTACAATTTTGGGGATAACTTAGCGACGGAGCTGAGGGGCGTGGTTTCGGTTTCGATCGACAGCCGTTGTCTGCGCTCGCGCGACAAAGCGTGCCCAACTGCAAGCCTGCCGAAGTTGGCCTCACGTGCATACGAACATGATTGAATGAGGCACCAGCTGGGACGCTTGAAATTCATTGTTTTACTTTGCTTACTTTTGACGAAAATCTGGCACGTCGGGAACCACTAAAACGGTGGCAAGCGGTTTTTCGGAATTACTTGGCAATGCCTACAGTACTGTACACTTGTGGGATGTCTGAGCAGTAAAACAGAAGCATCCAGTTCCGTCACAACACGTCACATCAGAGCAGAACACAACACAAAGTGCCGTTCGTTTATACAGCACTTAAAACAAATATTTTTATTTTTCTAAGAATATCTGCTCCAAAATCCACCTTTGCTGCTCCGAAACACTGTCTTGGCTGCTCCAAAATCCGCTTTTGCTGCTCCAAAACACAGTTTTGGTTGCTCCAAAGGCCACATTTGCTGCTACAAAACACTGTTTTGGTTGCTCCGAAACGTGCGCCAAAATGGCTTAGGCCAATCACATCACTGACATTGTCGTAAGCACAAAAATAAATAACCTAGAGGTCCGACAATAATCACCGACAGCTTCAAATAAACATCCTCGCAATGAAAGTTTCAAAGTTTTCAACACACACACACACACACACACACACAAATCGGTTAAATTTGATTTCAGCACTCAAGCAAGACAGATTAAGACGACTAAAACATAAAAAAAATAATATTTTCTCGAATCGACCACGAGATACGGCGTACGATCGATGCCGCGCAAATACGTTGCAGTAAAAAGTTAAAACGTGCTTCGTCTTTACCTCAACCTTGTATCAATATTTGTGGTTTAGTTAATTAGAGTAATAATTGTGTGTAAGTGCTCGCGTATCGCTCCCTTTCGCTGAATGGGCTGACGACACGCGAGTGCGTGACTGACAGCAGAGACAGAAGAGAGTTGTAGTAGATCCTTCCTTCGATAACGATAACCCATGACGATACGCAACATTCTCCGCAACCCGCTAGAGGTCCGGGATTCTGCAGGCAGGGCTACCGCCGCTCATGCGCACTATAGTGGCGTCTTCGTTCCGGAGAGCGTAGCGGAGGTGGAAAAACGGTATGCGAAAACTCCCGAATCAAAAGCGTAAGACACTACGCCTTTCTGTTTATGATTGGTTCAGCGATGTTATAACACGTACAGAAACATGGCGAACACCGTGATGGTGCGCTTTTGATGGTGTCTGACACGTGGGCTGCGTCCGGACTTACGGTAAAACCAAGCATAAAAACTCCTATTGATAACCACTGTGTCCGCAGGCGATCGTGACATTCGAGTGTTTTAGAAAGCCGCGGTCACACCGCTCTACTAACACCTCATACAGAAGACAGGCTGCAGACACTTTCTTCCTTGTACGAACGTCACAGAGGTCACACGAAAGCGTCTGCAGACAGATAATTCTCTAATCATGCCTGTAGCGAATGCCGTGTCCTTTGTGTTATGTCACCAGCAGTGTGATAGGCTGAAGGGCGCCAAGCTCCGCTAAACCACTGCAGGATTTGACAATAGGGAATTGTAGTAGACCGTTTTTCTCCTCCGCTACGGCATCCGCGAAGAAAACGCCGCAGCTGCGCATGCGCGCCGCCAGCCTTGTCTGCATAGTTCAAGGTCTTGCGGCGGATTACGGAGCGCTATCCGGGCGCTTAGCGGGCTGCGGAAAGGTCTACTGCAATTGACGTCACCGAACGTTTGGTATGACGTCAACATTGTCGTAAGCACAAAAATAAATAACCTAGAGGTCCGACAATAATCACCGACAGCTTCAAATAAACATCCTCGCAATGAACGCGCCGTTTCAAAGTTTTCAAACACACACACACACACAAAAAAATTGTGTTAAATTTGATTTAGGACTCAAGCAAGACAGATTAAGACGACTAAAAAATAAAAAAATAATATTTTCTCGAATCGACCACGAGATACGGCCGTATGATCGATTCCGCGCAAATGCGTTGCAGTGAAAAGTTAAATCGTGCTTCGTTTTTACCTCAACCTTGTATCAATATTTGTGGTTTAGTTAATTAGAGTAATAATTGTGTGTAAGTTCAGACAGCGGGGAAGTTAGTCCCAATAGGCGGCTCATGTCTCCGCTGTAGGTAAGACATTTAGCCAGTGCTAGACCGGAAGCGTTTTGAACGTGCACCACGCAGTAGTGGTGCACGAAGGCACGCCGGTACGATGCTATTCCATATCTAGACGGGCAGGGGTGGAGATTTAACCAGAATTCCTGGGTTCTGGAGGGCGAACTTAATTAGAGACACAAAACCCAAGTTGCACTGGGTCCTGAATTCTACTCGTGAGGTGGAAGCAGCTTCCGGGAGCAAGCAGCTGGCGCTCTTGGCCTTACGTTGCAGTTGAGTAGTGGGGACGCCTCGCCTCGCCTGCATCACCGTATTTTTGATAACTAGAGAATCATCCCATATATAGATAAAAGAACGTGATGACTGCATAATCGATATCAACAATGAGTTATCTGTCGCTTTCAACGATAGAAGTAAGAACATATTTTGACTTGACTTACGCGTCGATATCGGACACGGCCGATATCGACGTCGGACACTCCTGCCGTCGCCCTGAAGCATGCGGGCTCTGAGGCTCGTTTTCTCCACAGCTGCATCAAACACACAAAAAAGAAAAAGAAAACCGCCGTGCGAGAATTTTTTTACGGTCGCGGTGATTACCGATGGTGGAATGTCGGTAAACGCTTAGCCGGAGCGAGTGCGAAAGTGTTATCGCAACTCCAGAAACTCAAACTTGCAAAAGCGTACTTTTTAAAAAAAAGTTATTTTGCGCGTGCGTCTCTCGCTTTCTGTGCCGCATTCACGCTCGACCGGCGCGAGGAGGTCCCCCGCCGACGTCCACCAATGCGGAGCGCAAGTTCGTCTGCTTCTTTTGCAGGGGTTGCGGTGACGTCAGAACGACTCTGAGCTCTGATTGGCTCTGTTTTAAAGGATAGTGAATGGACCTCCAAGCAAGCTGCCGTAAGGTCTGCCCACTATCCTTCAATCAGAGCCAATCAGAGCTCGGCGTCGTTCTGACGTCACCGCAACCCCTGCAAACGAAGCAGACGAACTTGCGCTCCGCATACAACTCCGCATACAACATAGAAGACAAGGCCTGCAGCCGTCCTCCCTCAAGCGTCACCGCAAGTGGATCCACGCAGCGGCGGCACGCGTCTCGCAGCGTCTCCCAACGTGCGCGACTTTAGTACGAGCCGACGCCGAGACGGACGCTTCTGCCACTTCGCGTCGTACCCTGATCGAGCTTCAGCGTGTTTGCCGCTAGGAGAGAGTCGGGGGTTCACTAACGATGATGTCATGCTCAGGCCTCGTCTCCTAGGTGGTATCACGTCCACCCACGTCTTTGGGTCCGCGCAGTGCGCCCGGTCGCCGTTGCGAGACGACTTTGACTTTGACGCCGCGTCTCCAGGTTCCACTGACCCATATTCGGGACGGGCCGACAGCGACGAGACTCCCCCCCCCCCCCCCCCCCCTCCCAGCTGGCACCGCGATGATTAATTCGCGCCGCACCGCATGCTGCCTACGACCCACGAAGCCCCTCGTCCGCGAGAGAGAGGCAACCGAAAGGCGGACCAAGCCCGCAGGAAACGAAAGTCGCGGGAAAGAAAATACCTGCATTCAAAATTCTACACATCGTCTCAAAACGATAAAAAAATAAAGAAGGTTAAAAGAAGAAAAACGCTCAATTCCTCTCCGCCCCCTTTAAAAAAAAATAAATAAAAAAAATTGAGCGCTAAAATAAAGCAGTATATGCCGAAAAAAAATAATTTTACACACTTGAAAGCAGTGCAATATTTACGTCGCGATATCGAAATCGCTCAAACGAGTCGTATCACCGGAGGCCAAATTTGACGGTGCTTTTAAAGAGCATGCTAGAGAGGGAGAAACAATGTGTTTGGAAAGAAAGATATAGTTTAGAAAGCATGCTCAGAACGAGCTCACATTAATACTGCTTTAAGACTGGCAATCTTGATGGTGCGGAACGCACGTTACAAAAGAACTGTGGAAGCTCGCCACCAGCACGCGCTCAGCAGTCACTGGTGGCCATAGTTGTGTGCGCGACTGCTGAGCGCGTGCTGATGGCGAGCTTCCACAGTTCCTTTGCAACGTGCATTCCGCACCATCAAGATTGCCGGTCTTAGCAGGCTATTAATGCGAGCTCCTTCTGAGCATGCTCTCCAAAAAGCACCCTCAAATATGGCGTCCAGTGAATACCCCCTATTGGGCTCAGAATAGACACATCTCATCCGCCAGTTTGACTCCGCCACCGCTGCCACAATGCACTCGAGGGAACTTCAATATTTTTGCACGTGCGACAACCTCGCTGGAACTCTGCGCGTGTCGATCACGAATCGGCCCGAGCCCTTTCGTGCACTGCCGTCTGCCTGCTAAGAATTATAGTTAGGGTGGCGCCACGCATGCGCCGAACGCTTGGTGAGATCGGTCTATTGTTTATGCAGGCACTTATGAAGTGAAGTTCGATTGAGAACTCGAGGCACGAGTGCTAGCAGTGCTACCAATGAGTACATGGTGTACGTTCAACGTTTGTAAGTATCCCCTGGATGCGTCTGGGGAAAATTAGATCTCCAGTAAACTATTGGCCCCTTGAACTTCCTGCAAAGAGTGACTGGTCCAATGGACCAGTATTACTTGAGACCGTTCACCATCGGCAGTCCGCGCTCAAGGAGGACGCAACGAAAACCGACGGTCGCCATCGACCAATGATATACCTTGAGCATCGCAGCAGTTCCTCCGTCCAGAATCCGACAACATCCCAGCAGCGCCCTGAGTATCCTGAGCCGACCCAACAAGACCTCCATGGCCCCGAACATCCCGAAGCGGTCATTTCCGAACCACACCGCAGTCGCACCACCACCGTCGGCGAAGACGTGCCCGTCGTCGTCCAGCAAAAGACGTCTCCATCGCCCACATCCCCGACGGGCGGACAGTTCAAGTCGAGTCGTGTCCTGCCCGATTCGCAGAAGCGAGAGTCCTTTCCACCACCGTGGGAGACCAGAGGAACGCGGGCGTCCTCCGGCACTGAAGACCTCGGCGGTGGCGGGCATCGGTCGAGGCGGGGGCATGCACGCGGCCGGACCCGGACATCGGGATGGTATTTCCTTGCCTCACCCAGTTCGCTTTCTCTTCTTTCTCTTTTTGATAATTGATGGGCCCAGAACGGAAGGCGCCTCCGGAGGCGAGCGTTCGTAACCCGGGAGCTTTTGTTCTCGAGCGGCGCTGACCCGCGCAGGTCTCCTCCGTGCGCCTCCTAAGCCGAGCTACGTGCCATAGACGCCCGACTCGTCCAACGAGCACGTGGCTTCCACCGCACTATCAGCTTAGGGCCAACGGAGGATACCCGCTGCGGTATGCGTCGGAAGCGGGCCAGCGCAACCCCCCTTCCTGTCCGGCGCGTGATTCCGGCGCGGGACCGCACGGTCGGGTTGTCTCCGTAGGGGGGTCGGCCCACGTCGTCGGCTCGCTTTCATGAAGGTGAACGCGAGGAGCGCGCCCCAGCCTCCGTACGCGATAAACTCGACGTCCACTTCCTTTCGTGATCGCCGGCGATCACTTCGGGAGATTTTATTAGTATATTTATTGCCATCCTTCAAAGACGCGAACTGCCTAACTCGGTACGTGCGTGTGGTCTGGAAGGGTTGTGGTGAGTCAGCCAGCCGCCTTTTCATTACGGCGCCCCCTTTCTTCTTTCTTTTGTTTTTCGGTAAATTGTTTTCGGGCCACACAAACAGCGGTCGCTTTGCTACGCTGCTTTCACACTGCGGCTTCTTCCCGCCTCAGGAAATGAGTCAAACGGAAGACAAGGCGCAAACGGCGCCCTTTTGTCGCGCGTGATTGATGCTTAGAGCGGCGGAGCGAGCGAGTCATGTAAGCTGCCGCTCGTCGTACACGCTTCTTCGCGGATGCCTCGTTACGTGGGGTCGCTTTTCGCCGTAATGATGCCGCCTTCTCTCTGACGTGCCGCCTCCGCATCAATTAGGCGGCACCGCAAGACCACGGCTGCCGTTCTTGAACTTCGAAGGAAAACGATGCGCTTCCTTCCTGTTCGCTTCTCCTGTTCTCACTCAGCCTTGTGGGAACGAGAGGGAAATCAGCGGCTTAGGGCAGGTGTCGCAAATCGTTCTTCTACAAAGAAGAGTGGTCTCTGTGTGCTCGTTATTCTGAGCGATGTGTAAACATTTCCAGGAACTCCCTTAAACAAATATTGACCAATTGTGCCTGCACTTTTCTCCGTGAAAAAGCACCAGACTTGGCGGTGGGTGGTTTGTAAACTGCATGTATGGGTCAGCTCAGTATGGCGAAATCGTTAGGCGACTCTTCTTGGCAGTCACAGAAGCGATAATTTAGCGATTGAGCAAGTTAGTGCGCCGATTTTGAATAATTAATCGATTAGACACATTTCCGACTTTGGACCAATATATCGAGTGGAAACAGTCACGTGAGGCAAGGACGAATTCTGGTATTTATTGTAGAGGGTCGTCTCGGGCGCAGAAAACGCGGGGTCGACAGCCTGACTCTGGTGCGAGATCTATCGAAGAAATTATATAGCCTTTGGCCTTTAAAACGTATGATGCTTGTTGGATCAGGAGAAACAAACCTAACGGGTTAGCGCACAACGTTATATTTCAACTCAAGACAGGACGATTTTTCAGCTGATGGGTACTTTTAGCAAACCGTTACCGTGTTCCGTGTAGCGCACTACTGGAGCCTCTGAAGCGTCTACTTTTAAGCGCGCGCTCGGAGTGACACCGTGACCGCGGGGCGCGCGCTTAAAATCATGCTTCAAAGGCTTTGGGTAGTGCGGCACGCGGAACACGGTAACGGTTTGCTAAAAGTCCCTATCGTCAGTGCGCTACCGATCCCCGCGACTGTCATTCTTTAATTTCGGACGCAGCTTTCTTCACTACGAGAAACTACCTTGAACCTCGCGTGTGTTCTCCCTCGGCGCACGCGAGAAAAACAAGCACGAAGAACGGCCTTCTAAGGCCGGCATTCTCGGCATACCCGACCGTGCGGAACGGTCTCCCGCTGCCTCGGGAGTTACGTTTGGTTTCAGCTACACTACGGTCGCCAGTTGCGTCACCCAAGAGGGGCCAGTGACGACGACAACAGCGCGAAGGCGTGGCGCTCCGGTCGGCGTGCTTTTGATGCATCGTGCACAACTCGGGGAAGAAGGCTTTAGGCTCCACAGGGACTAAACAAACCGTTATACAAACAGCAGATTGAACAGTCTGCCTAATTATCAAACGCTAGGGCTAACAACCACTTCTTTGTGGATACTTTGTTTTTCAATATAGATACAGCAAAATGTCCCGGCTCTTTTGTGCCGCGGCTGTGGTTTAGGACGAAACGGCTGGTGGCCAGCTTGCAAATAAAACGCGTGACCGCAAGACGGACAGATTCATTTCGGCCTTTGTTTGTAGCATATTCACGTGATCAAATCTGTTTTCTTTTTCTTGGCCATACACGGTGTACAGCCAGTGCTCGCGTGAAGTTCCATCTGAGGCCTAACGTCGGTGAGGTCGCCCTCAGTGCTAGACATTTATCTTTCTTCTTAATACCGAATAGCTTCCCTCTGAACTATGCACCTTTCCAGTAAGACGTTTCCAGCCGCTGTTATCCCATCAACGATCGCGTGGGCTGCGGATTTGGAAACACTGCAATTGTTCATACGTTGATTCAGTCATCAGAGTTCGCTTTTCCAAGACCCGCACCTCGGAAACCGCCGGGCGAGTCCGCGTTCGTCAGGCCTCCAAATACGTCCGATTCGTTGCGCTCACGCGAACCGGCGATTGACCGATCGAAGAACTTCATCGGATCAGCGTCGGAAGGAATGCGATACCCGGAGGACAACGCAGGTGAGACCGCACAGCCTTTCCGGAAGGCGGCGTGAGTCAGGGCGGCGCGCCCGCCTGTTCGGGCCGGACGCCCGGCGTCCTTGGGAGGAGGGGGGCGACTGCCGGCGACGAAGAGGGCCCTGGAATCTGGAGCACGCGGTGTCGTGACTCGCGGGCGTGGGAACCCGTTCCGCCGCCGCGCTTGTTCGTCGCCAGCCGCCACCGCTTTGCCCCGCCCCGAGCGGTGGCGCCTTCCACTGTGCTCCTAGCCTTTAGGAAACATCCGAGCACCATCGAGCGAGCACAAGCGCAGCTATGGCCGCTTCTAGCGAACGAACGTTGCGGGGGTTGTGAAAACAGACTTGCACTGTCGTCACATCAACGGGGTGACTTCGCTGCTTATACCTTTCGCAGCGTACATTTCCTACCTAGTCTGTTTTTATTGGCAAGAACAAGTGCGATGGCATCACGTGCAAGCCACGTATACACCTTTTCTACGTGGGCGCCGCCATCTTCAATTCTGGAACTTCCGGTATGCGTGAAAACATCGCTTTCTTCTCGCCTCGCCAGTAGAACGTGTTAACATTTTAATTGCAACCGTCAGTCGTTCTTGTTATGTCCCTTCTATATTTTATTACTTGTTCCGGGTTGTTATCGCTTCTTTTTTTTTCGGAGCGCATACCGGATACGGGGGAAACATATCTGGGTGCGAGGCTAAACAAAAAAGGTGTATAGTAATTCGTTTCACTTTATGCGTGAGCTTAGCAGAATCTACAAGAGCGAGCTCGGGGCTTTCAGTGTCCCTGCCAAGCACGCGCGCTCGTGCAGTACAAGCACTGTTCGAGGCCATATGCTCGCGCTTGTAGCATCGGCTGCGTCTGGAGTTAAGGTGAAACAATGTATAGGCTGCATTTACATGGATGCGACCGCAGCGCATCGAATCGAGATTTGAATCTTTTGATTGGTAGTAGATGGGCAGAAGAGGAAGAAGTAGAGAGAGAATCTGCGTGTGATTGGTCTCTCGTTCTATTATATGTTTTACCATCGCATCCATGTAAACCCAGCCACACTCAAATACAAGTTCAGAATGCGCCAAACGCCCCGCCTCCAGCGCGATCTTTTTACCTTCCGTCACACTTCGGGGTCTCATGAGCACGGCAGAGGTGCAACGTGGTGCAACAAGCGCGTGCTGCCATTCCTCATACCATATCCTCCTTTATACTGCCTGGCAGATCGCCACGAGAAGCGGCCGCCGAAATAGACCTATTGCTAAATTACCCAAGCATCAAGGAGAATGCAGGGATTGGTGTTCCACGCGCCACACGCGCACACCTTCCCCGTATAAAAGATTCGAAGTAAACAACAAAAATAAAGCGTTGACGAACGCGCGGGCAAGTTACAATTTGTTTTAGGGTTTTGCTTTAGAAAATTTACTACTGCTGAGGCCAGCACGTGCGGTGCGTGAAACACCAATCCCTGCATTCTCCTTGATGCTTGGGTAATTTAGCAATAGGTGTATTCAAAAGGTAGAACGGCAGACAATGAATGAGAGGAGAGCCACGTGACGGGCGCCCCGCTGCGGCGAGACGCCGAAATACACTTCTCCCGAGCGATGGAATGTCCGCTCGTGCTCCTCGCGTTCTCCGCGCTACCGCTTCTTTTCTCGTCGGGTTTGAAAACCATGTTTCGGGTCCTCGCCGCTGCAAAAGCTGTGCGCTGACGTCCAGGTTCCCCGAGAAATACTTTGTGCTATCAGAACCTCGCGCTCCAAATCTGCGACCGGGTACTCTATGGCTCCGTCGTCGAACAGCCATACTTTGTGAGTATAGTGAAATGGTGAGTATGCTCATACTGACTATTCGCGGCGAGAAGTTTGGGTATCACCGCCTGGTGGAAGTTTTTAACAACCCAGAGTGAGGATACTTCAACTTGCTCTGCTGGTGCAAGCACGTGCAATGCAATTAAAACCGCCTGGATAGCACGTGCACAACCAATAGTGAGGAAAACTGAAGCGCCCCTGGCGAGATTCTCACCGCGGATACAAATAATCAATGTTCCAACTAAATATTTTACATATTGCACTACAAGGACGACTACGCATGCTGTCACGGCACATAGAGTGAAAACATATATTGGAATTAAAATCTGGAATAGTTTACCTGTAGCATAAAGTTGCATAGTAAGTTACTAACGCAGGACAGATTAAAAGGTAGTTCCACATCTGAGACGTACGTGAAGTGCGTTGTGGTGACCTGTTTTAACATATTAGCGGAATTACAATGTGTACATTTGTGTACTTTTTTTTTTTTTTTTGAGCTTCGTGCGTATAAGTTAGTGCATGTGCGTGTGGATGTAAATAAATTATGTAGGTCTCGAATGGGTTCGAACTAGCTAGCCTATAGTGCCAAGGATGCAGACAGTGACGATATGTTGTTTACATATATGTACTTTTTATAGAGAAAGAAAATGCAAAATAGTATGAAGTCTACTATACACGTCGTATGCACGGTTAAAGTAGCACCTTAAGGCCACGGTCCCACTGAATGTGGCAGTTTAGGTACTTTTTGGCAGGTCATTACTCATCTCCTTTTAAATACTGTTTTGTGGGATTGATATCATTCGAAAGGCAATGCAATCCTCTTTCATTTGATATTATGTATGTATTGGTTTATACTGTTCAGGCGCATTTGTAGCGTTGCGAATATGATGGCGCGGACCCTCACTTGCTCTGCTGGTTCATGTTTTATGAACGATTCATTAAAGATAACACGGTTCCAATAGAGCAGTTTTGTTAAGATGATGTCGGAGCAGAATGTAACGGTATACTTTTTTGGTATTTGCACTACTTTGTTTTTTTCAGCTCTCCAAATATTGCCCTAAAATTGACATTTTTCAGCAAAAATATGTTTTTAATGAGAAGCGCTAGGGCAATGAAATTAGCTACAGATGTAGTGCTTATAATTGGTAATATGCAGAAAAAAAATTTAATGTTGTCTAAAATTGTTTTGTTTAGATATTCTATATCAAACGTAGCACTTTTTTGTGCTTCGAGTCATGGTAGTTCAAATGCCGCTGAGTAAATAATTAAACTATGGTAAAATCTTTTATAACATTTAGAACTACAATAGTTGCCCAAGAGGTGGACGGTGGCTTTTTTTTATTTTAAAAGTCATAACGCTCCGGGAGCCCTTCAAACTTACCTGTTTTTGACGCACATCTCTTTTGGACATCAAACAGATTTATTGGCATCTAATAACATTTATTTTATGGAATAGATATACATTGCGATGTATTAGATTTTCCCAATGATCTTGCTTTGGTTTCTTGATAGTTGTAGAGCTTAGCTAATTTTAAAAACAATAAAAAACTGTTTGGGTGTTTTGTTGCGCTACCTGGCGGATGGCAGACAAAACTGCTGATTTCTAAGTTCAAAAAATTTTCGAGGGCGGCGTTGGCGTCTGTATCATCATCAGTCTCCGTGTCGTTTTACCTTCACATTTAGAAAATATATTTGAAGATTTACTATCGATAAATGAACGGTTTAAGTACTGGGTCAGGTTAATAAATCTAAGGCAAATAATTACACAAGCGTAGCGTGATATAAAGTGTTCATTATTCGATATAATTGAAATCAATAAACGATAAAGACGAAGAGGGAAAGAATACACCCGAGTTCACTTCATGCCTAGAGTCACTAAATGAGCTGCGCTTAAAGTATCGGCACTCCGTTCCTCAAAATTGTTTTGGGCGCCGCCATTTTGGGTCTTGTGCAGAGCAAACGCAACTGCCGATCGTCATGATCCAAATGTGCGACTTCCTCTGCATTAGATGCGGTGCTAGGAAGCTGATACAATATTGCTATGCTCTGTCGCGGGTTGTTTAAACATTCGTGGAGGACGCGGCGTTTCCTGTGATTTTAGATAAAGCTTCAGATAACTGGCAACCATGATTTTAAGCCACAATATGGCCAAGTGTCGTTACTCTGAAGCGTAGCTAATTTACTGGCACTAGCGGGAACAATGAGGAAGAGGCAGGTGTCAAAAGGTAGTGGCTTGTGGAATCCACGGGGCTCACGTCATGGCCCCTCCAGGTATTACAAGCTTCTTGAACAAGGGCATGAATAGTGTCATTAAATAAGCTATGCTTCAGAGTAGCGACACTTGGCCATATTGTGGCTTAAAATCATGGTTGCCAGTTATTTGAAGCTGTATCTGAAATCACAAGAAACGCTTTTCCGTCCTCCACTTTAAACAGTTTGCGACAAAGCAAAGCAATATTACATGAGCTTCCTAACACCGAATCTAATGCTGAGGAAGTCGCAATTTTGAATCATGACGATCGGCAGTTGCGCCTGCTTTGCAAAAGCACCAAAATGGCGGCGCCCACAACACTGTCGGGGAAGAGAGTCCCGATACTCTAAGCGCAGCTCATTTATTGGCCCTACTTCCCGCGAACCTCCTTTCCCCTGACTGAAACTGAAACTAAATATGAATAATACACCATTATTATAGCTTATTTAGTTTTAACCACCCACACATAATGAGAGGAGGAAGCGACCGGGTAGGAGAAACGCGGGTTTTATGTGCGACTGTTCTAATCAACGTTAGTTCTAACTTCTAACCGTCTCAAAAGAGAGAACACGCGAGCTTGCGCTGGTTAAAAAAAAGACTGTCCAAAGAAAAGAGGCGGCACGCTGTGTTCTTTGTGATTGTGCGTCTAATTGCAAATTGTTGTGTGTATGTTTATACAGCCGGAAGTTAGTCTGCCTTAGTGGGCGTGTGTCTCAGGTGTAGATGAGCAATTTAGCCAGTGCGGTACAACCGCAAACCTGGGGTCTTTAACGTGCACCACGCAGTAGTGATACACGACCGCACGCCGGTATGATGCTCTTCCACATCGAAACGGGCAGGGGCGGGGTGGGTTCTGCAGCGCGAGCTTTCGCTCCACGTGCTCCGAGCTGGAGTGCGCTAGACATGCACTCGGCCACCAATCGCCCCCCCCCCCCCCCCCCCCTTATATAAGTATTTGAAGATCGACGATGGACGTCGATCGTCTCGAGGTAATGTAACGTAATAACATTATATAAATAATAAACATATTGAAGGATTGAAGGACTCAATTTTTCAATTCTTGGATTGTAATATGGCGGTAGCCTATTGTACTTACTGTTGATGAAGAGCAATATGAGGTGACGAGGTAATGATTAAATTATGAGGCTCTATAAGGACTACGATATTAGTGGGTGTCGAACCACAACGTACAGTGCCAGACTTGTTTCAAGTATCGTGTACCCAAAGACCTTTCTTCACCCGCAACAGAATATGGTAGAATCAATGAGGATGCTGCTTTACAACTGTACGTGGAACAGGAAAACTGCAATGTGCAGAAGTGCGGCTTATTCGTTAATATGAAGGACGGATTTCTAGCAGCATTCCCTGATTGACTACTTGGAACAAATGGCCTCATTGACGTAAAGTGTCCCCGTTCCAAAAGATTCTTGAAGCCTACTGAAACCGCAAAGGAGTATGAGGCGAAAAATAAGAAAAAGGAGCCTGGCGTGAAAGGTCCAAATCACCACCATAGCCTCTACTACCAAATACAAGGGCAGTTACACAATACACAAAGAGAGTTTTGTGATTTCGTTATATTTACACTCAAGGGCATTGATATCCAACGTATTCAGAGGGATGACACCTTCTTGTCAACCAACATAGAGCCTTTTCTACTCAAGTTTTACATGGAAGGCCCGTCTTCCGCTGAAATTCCTCACGTAGACGAGTTGTCCGACCGAATAATCTGCCATTACTCCCGATCTGGGAATCTCTCGATCTTCATTCATGGCCATAGTATCATATGAGATCGAGGGGTGTGGCTCTTCGTCCGCCGAACATTGCTTCGGCGGGTGTTTTTACCGTGTAAGATGAGACCGTCGCGTGCTGCTGGAACAAGACCCTGGCGATTCTTCACTGAACTGCTTCTTCCGTAAGCTTCAAGAGGGCTTTTTTCGTTTCGCACACCATTTGTTCTGCTTGCCCGTTAGTTGCAGGATGGTATGGTGCACTAATGTGATGCCTGATACCGGTCTTTTTGGGTTTTTTTTTTTCTCAAAAACTTGTTTATTTCATTTGAAGCAAGATTTGTCGCGTTATCAGAGAAAAGTATTTTCGGTAGGGCAAAAGTAGGGAAAAAAGAGCGTAGAACGTCAATGACGCGTTTGTACGTCGTGGCAGGCATCGTGTAAACTTCCAACCACTTAGAGTACGCATCGACCATGACTCCGCAGATGCGGATATGTTTCGCCACCCACAGACTGAATAGTGGATCGTTTTCAGTTACAGTTCATGATGGCGCTGGACTCGAGGAAGCCTTCGACTCTTTCCACAAAGTTAGCCCAGGTGCCAGCACTTTTGTCGAAAGTGGTAAGTGTTCGAAACGTCGAAAACGTCGGTAGCCACGTGCTGTGCTCGACACTGGACGCTTACCATTCGCTGAGAAGAAACTTGCTTGTTCGTCTGCCACGAGTCGTCCGATATCAGGTCATCACCGCTACTCCATCTCCCGACAAAACAAGTCGTCATTGTCCGCATGTCCATAGTTAGCAATCACGTGAACTTATAAATTCCCGAACGCTCATAACTTGCCGTCGCTAAACGCCGTTCATTCATAGCGTCTTCATTGCAAATAAACGTCTTCCTATTTATTCTGATGGTTTTCATCATACTCCTCCTAAGCTGTACTTACAACATTATATCGGTACTTCCGAAAATATTGCAACGGCGTTTGTCTTCTGGGAACTATAATGTAACAACCTTTACAAAATCTTCCGGATCCCATGAAACACAATATTTCGTTATGTCACTTTTCGGTCGTCATTATAATGGTGAAGTAAGTACCGTAAATTGCGAAGCAGTTTACTTGATGTCCGCTTCCACTGGTGTCTTGGAAGATTGAGTCTACTGAGCGTGCATTCCTGCAGAAGTTTTCATTGAAAGAATATTGACACGTCAATCAACAATTGATTCCTTCTTGGTAAGATTTATTGCGAAAGGCCGTGGCAAGCGCCGAACCGCATCTCCCTATATCAGAGAACAATTTATACCCAGCCTGACATTCTCGCATACATGCGTTTGCTGGGCCACGCTATAGACCTTTCCAAAAAGGAGCGTGTGGCCGGTGCCATTTTTAGTGTTTGTGCGTATGGCGCGTGCTTTGCTCGCTTTCCGAAGCGACGAACACGCACGTGCTGGGCTGTGAAGATCGCACGCTGGACTGTGATTTTGTAAACATTGGAAAGGTATATTGAGCCAGCTGAGCACAGCTGGCAGCGGCGCGAGCAAGGCCACGAGGGGAACGTGATGGTACTCGAGCCATCCCACCGTGAACCAATGTTTCGGCCACCCCACGGGTGCGTGTCGCCATCTATTGGTTGAACTAACGCCTTGTTCAAGATGGCTGCCGTGGGACCGCAGCCTTAATGTTTGGAAAAAGACCGCACCGGGACTAGTGATTTCGACATACATAAATGCATAAAAGGACCGAACGAATAACTTCACGGGTATGCCACCGTTCTCCAGCGTGTAAACTCGGAGGATATTGATGCATACTTCACATAACCACACAGCCGCTATGCGAAGTATGCACAACCTTACAGCTAACACCGTGGAATTGCAAAGATTACAGGTTTAGATTAATCCGAGAGAAATGCACGTTACGAAAGTAGACGCACGGGAAAATGGATACGCGTGTAATTATTAAATAATAATAATGTTTATTTCCATTAAAAAAAAAGAAATGGTGGAGCAAAAGGAAGAAAAAAAAAGCTTCAGCAAGGAGCTTGACTGGTCCTTAGCACCATCGGCAGCCATTGAACAAATAGTTTTTGTGCAATGAAAACAAAGAACAATCATACACAGAAAATTATACATTAGCGAATGGAATAGCAGAAAAAAAAAAGAAGTGCAAATATGTAAACAAAAAAAAAAAAAAAAATACTGCGCAACTCTTTAGGAAATATTGTTTCTAGATTTATATTTTTTCTCCAAAACTATTTAGAAGCTTAAAAATTAAATACCGAAGCATTTCCTGCCCATAATTTGACCTGCACGTGGGAATCTTCCAATATTCATTATGGCGGGTCAAGTAAACCGTATGATTTGTTCTAATGCAGCTATCTCGTTTAAAAGAACAGTTCCTTTTCTGTTTTCAGAAGTCTATAATCAGATAGGTTATGCATTTTTAACATTCGCAGATTACTAAAACTTGTCTCAGTGTGACAGTCATAAGGTGCGTTGAAGATGGTTCTCAATATATATATATATATATATATATATATATATATATATATATATATATATATATATATATATATATATATATATATATATATATATATATATATATATTAAGAAGGTAAATTTTGTTTAGGTTGGATGCCGCACTTGTGCCCCAGACAAGATTACAACAACTCAGAAGCAAGTAAAACTAGGCATTGTAAATATTTATTTTCCCGCGAACTGGTAGAATTTGACTGTGACGGTATGTTAAAACAACAACACGTGACAATTTAAAAACCAAATAATTTACACGGCTATCCCATGACATATTTTCAGAAAAGAAGACACCCAATCTTTTAAAATTATCCACGATCTCTATCGGACTTGAGCCAAATACCATAGGATTCGACATAAAAATGTGTTTATTTTTTGGTCGAAAGGAAATAGCTTTTGTCTTTTCAGCGTTAATACTTTGTCAATTTTCCCTTGCCCAAGCCGACAAAGTAAAATTAACAGCATCCAGAAGTTCATCGCTGTTTAAAAAGGAAAGAAATATACTAGTGTCGTCCGCATACATTACAAATTCAGCAACAGTGTCTATATCCACAATATCGTTACTATACAGGTTAAAAAGAAGGGGCCGTAAAATATTTCCTCGTAGAACCCCCGAAATGATACGTTTCTTTATCGGAAGAGTGACCACTGAATGTTAATATGTTGTAAGCGGTGATTCAAGCATGAACTTAGGCATGATAACGGCAATCCTCGAATACCATAATAACCAAGTTTACAAAGCAGGATGTTATGACGCACAAAATCAAAGGCTTTAGTAAAATCTACGAACGCGCGCCTGCAACCGTTTTTTTTTCTTTCAAAATGTCGTAATATATATTTTTTTGCTCAGTGTATCGGACAACATAAGATGCGGAGGGCGTGGCGAGGTTCGGGCGTCTTATTATCACCCAGCAGCCAATCAGATTGCAGCCCCGGCTAATAAGAAGGTCGAAATACAAATCACGAATCCAGGAGGCCCCGCGTTTCATACCTGCCAGGGGCAGCTTTCCAGCGCATTCGTGCGAAGACTGTCGAGTCACTGTGGACGCATGCGCGGCGTCTTATATACTGCGGAAACGTCCGCGCATGCGCAGTTCCGACAGCAGCGCAATCGCAGCAGTGTGACGTCACTGCGGTGGAGTGACGCCACCCTGCTGCGATAACGCTGCTATTGGAACTGGGCATGCGCGGACGCTTCCGGCGCAGTTATCGATGACCCAGATAATCTTCGTGGCTATCTGCAGTATTTATCGAAGAACTAGTGCCCCATTCCGCGGTCTGAAATTATCGATACTTTCGACAATTCACAGCCCAAATGCGTCCCACGAGTAATAACGTTTCATCCTCAAATTGTTTCTTTCCCGGCATCCCTTGTTAGAGTCGGAAGCGGGATTCTCAGGTCAGAGAGATCTACACGCTCACCGTTATAGAAAGGATGTGGGCTGCTGTTCTTAGGTGCATTGTGGTGGTGGCAACATCCGTGGTATAAACAGACATGTACACGTAACCGAAAAAAAGTAACTAAATACCGTTACTCGTTACTCGCTCAAAAAGGAACTAAATATGTTACTCGTTACCGATTCTCAAAAGGAACGTGTGAGTTACCTCAAAAGTAACGAGTTACTTTTCACGTTACTTTGACGACCAAATACACAACCGTTCTTGTTTCATGGTTTATTGTTTTTTTTTTAATAGTCGTTGCACTTGAGCAGTAGCTGCCTCTCGAAGTTTTAATCAGTTATGTTTCCCCGCTTCCTTGAAAATACATCTCCGGCGACGCTGAAGAGTCGTTCTACCGACGCGCTCGAAGGAACGGCAGTGTTGTGCTTCAGGAAGAGCTGGTGAATCTTCGAGAACTGCGCCTTCATTGAGGACAGCGGGTAATGGGTTATGTGCCTCCCCGTGTTTGCAACCTCCGGGTTTACATTCGGTCCGTACCCGGTTCTAGGAGGTTCAACCAACGAACTGTTCGCTGGGTGAAGGACAGTCCCAGCTGTAGAGTTCAGTATACAGCAACCTTTATCGCTGGACACGTCAGTCGAGCTGTTCGATTGACGTGTTCAGCGATATACGTTGCTGTACTGTCATACTGTTTAGTTGTTTTTCGGGTTGCCCACCTACCGTTCTCGCAATAGACGCATACTGAAGTTAGAATAAAAACAAGGCCGTTTAAGCGGTGTTGTACACGTTACTCCTCAAAAGTAACTAGATACCGTTACTCGTTACTTGGCTTTACAAGCAACTAAATACGTTACTTGTTCCTTTTTTAAAGCAGTAACTAAATACGTTACTCGTTACCGAAAATAGTAACTAGGTAGATGTAACTCGTTACTTGTAACGCGTTACGTACATGTCTGGGTATAAACATAATTATATCGTGCTTGTCAGAAAAGCCTATTTCCCAGATGTCGCATTTACACAAAATTGCGCAGCTGGCTGACGCATTTATCCCTCGCATTCTTATATGCTTTAGCCGCGAACGCGTGCAGTTTAGTTTTGACGGAACGAGCAACACATTCGCAAGCAAGAAACCACGGGAGGCTCTCTTCTTGGCTTAAGCCCATAGTTGTTGTTACAGTCATGACTTCCTGATGTAGGTTCGACATTTTCGCTGCTCGTTACTGTAGTAAAACGAGAACCGAACGTTGTACTGTAGCAGTTATTTCACGTTTACCGGGTTCATTTTTATACGACCGTGCGACCTGCGCCCATTTCTGACGTCCCATTACGGTACACCCTGCCTTCGTCCTTTTCGTCGCTTTCCGTTTATTCTCGCAATATTACCAGCACGCTCTAAATTCGTCTAGCCCGATCGTGTTTAACAAAGCACCGGCCTTTTTGTGCGGTATACGTTGCGCAAAAAGCACTCCCAGGGCCCAGAAGAGAGTATCATAAAAACAATAAAAACCAGCTGCGACTGGTTGCGACGAAGCCACGCGCTCGCGACGGCTTGCAGTTGGACCGAATGTTCGTTAAGTTGATGGAGCAAAATCCCTCCCTTTTGTCGTCAGCTGGTTCCCGGCTGCGCGCTCGAGGCACGTGACGCAACAAGCGCGTGCACGAGCCCTTCCTCGTGTCGCCAGGGCCGAAGGGCCCGGGTTGCATGCGCCAATATTTTGTACGCATCCGGGGGCAACAAAGAACTGGCGCGGAGTGGTTTGGCGCCGCATGTCACGGTGAAGGACTCTCGCAACGCCTGACATCATCCCGGGGATTTGGCACGCTCGAGGGGCCGTTTGGAAGCCTCCTGCCGCTTCACTCCGGGCGACCTCGACTGGGCTTCGCCATTTCAGACGTTCGTAATAAAATAAAAACGTCACCATTAAAAAAAAAAAAAATGCGCGTTAAAAAACGAGATGGTTCGTTTCCTCATACTTCGCAGATTCCCCCCCCCCCCCCCCCCCATATTTTTATTGCATGTAACTGTGGGTATTGTGCTAAGAGCGCGGGGTAAGCAATCATTCCTCTTTGTACTCAGGATAAGCCATCTGGCTTGGCTCGGCATCCCGAATTCAAGCAAGTTCCGAAATGGGGTTCCGCACGTTACATCCATGATTTGCTTCGCAACCTAGACTCGATTTGTCACAAAATATACGCACGGAGTGTCAAACGGACCGGACGATGCACTAACAATACATTTGATGTATAGTGTCTTTGAAGAAACGTTTTTACATCTTCGTTCGTTTTCGATATACGATTTAAATAAGGGCTTCTCGCACTTCTTGACGGATACGTACGAGAGACAGTCAACTAATTTTGATGTAACTCTCATCCAGCGCCGATTCCTGACAGCACCGCTAAATGACACGTGCCTTAACGCAACTCGTTACAGGACACGTGTAACCGGTAAAATAAACGTAAACTATTTCCCGGAACCGAGATGCGCGCGGTGTCGCTGCAGCCACGGTGTCGAGAGAGACACCGACTTTGATTTATGGGAAGAGCTGGTGGTTGCCCAAGTGCGTGATCCCCACATTTGGTCGACAAGTGTCACTCCTTCTCTGCCCCACTTGCATAAAACCCAGTTGCGTTGTGTCAGGTACCGCCTCGCGACAGGGACAGCTTCCTTTATCTAGGTTGTTTTTTTTTATACACGTCATTCGTTCTTGCGGAACAATCCATAAAATCTTGACCATTCTATTTTTTTTTTTTTCGGTCTTGAGGATTGTAAATTGCGCTTTAGACCGTTCATGAAATTTTAGCTCGTGCTTAAATCTCCTCTTCACCGTTCGCGGGCTTGTGCTTTCTTTCCTGTACCGGTAAATAAAAAAAAAAAAAATGTGAAAGTAGTACTAGTAGGAGTAGTAGTTTTACTGTCGAGATAGAAAGAAATACAGGAGAATTTTCTGTGAGGTGATCTTCATCAGTCTTCTTTATAAGAAGGCAGATGTTACAGAGGGGTGATGAAGAAATGAGGGGGACACCCCTCTAATACGAGGGTACTTCAACTATACGCACTCTGTAGGATTTATCTTACTGAAAACATTTAAGATCCGAGCCTGTGGAGGATAATCACGTAGGCAGAGCCTTTGCTGCTTTGCAAATGGTTTGCAACATCATCCGCCGTCACTCATCTCTCCGACAGAGTCAGTTAACGTGCACGCTCAATCTTGTCATCAGGCATGGATGTGGACGGGAGTCGGGCCCCTCTTTGTGGCTGACACTAATTGTGTGTCCTTCCTTGAACTTCTGTATCTATTCAAGCACAGTCTATTGCGACAAGACACTTTTCCCATAGTGTGCGCAGAGTATTTAATAAATATCGGCACCAAATACACTCTCAAAAAGAAAAAAAAGAAGAATCATTGCGCGTTCTTTTTTTATTTTTTTTTCGTGCAAATCACAAGTGGGGCAGCCATTCTTTCTCGCACCGCAGTCACAACTGAACGGATGTAATACGTTCAAACCTGCCCAGTCGTACGGAAAGCACTGATAAGACAGCGCGGTCAACAGAGGACGGACTATAATTTTTGAATCACCATCATATTTGAGGAGCTGATTTCTCGGGTAGTAGGGATGGTAGCATTTGTTTCCATAAAACAAGGCAGTAAACCTTTCTTAAAAAAAAAAAAAAAAATACAACAGAACTTTTGAGCAACACTGATGGCAACCACATTTTGAGCACCGCTTAGGCAAACACGCTTTAGTAATTCAAGCGCTAACCTTTAGCGGCATTCAAATTTAATATTAATAATGAAAAAAAAAAACACTTTGTCGGCGAAACGTTTTAGGAAAGTATGTCAACAAAACGAATTGCCACGAAACGCCACAGTGTTGACGAAACGTGTCTCCATAAAACGTTAGTCCATGAAACGTGTTTCCACGAAACGTGCGTCCATGAAACGCGCGTCCATGAAACGCGTTTCCATGACGCGTTTCGACGAAATGATACGGATCCGTTTCGTGCACGCGTTCGTAACATCCTGCGAACTTCACTTTGCACGATGGAAGCTCTTGTGCGGTCGAGGCGCTGCGCTGCAAGTACGAATAGCGAAATAGACGTCCTCCTGTTTTCGGCTTCTCGCGCAGTGGGGTCAAACATCGACGTCGATGGTTGCGCAGTTTGGTCAAACATCGACGTCGATGGGCGTGGAAGGAAAATTAGTATAAAGTTCATTTGAATAAAAAAAAAAACGACTATGTACGGATTCGCGAACGATTCTTTGCAGCGTTTTAGTATTTGTCTTTCCAGCCAACTCGCTATCAAGTGGAACATTAAGTCTGTGTTCCAAATCTTACTAGGATGAATCCGAGTTACTCAGGCGAATCATGTCACGTGACAACACCGATAGAGCAACCCTGGACGCGAATAGGTTTACGAACGCCAAGGTACAGAACCTTTACCTGAGAGTGAGATGGAGTAAATTTTGGAACACTGCCCAAGATTCACTAGCGAGCACGAGATAAGTCCACGTGCAGTTACTTATCTCGGGCTCGAAGTAAATAACTCCGGTACACGTTCTCGCACGTGCAGCAAAGACGCATTCCATACCGCAATATGTTCCCGTCACGTTGGGGTGCGAGCGAAGCCGAAACAACGAGACCGAACATGTTGCCCCCGAACGATGGCTGCACTGCACGATCGCGCCTGCTTGGCAGGGACGCAGAAAGCCCGTACCTCGCTCTTGTAGTTCCCGCTGCGCTCGCACCTTGAAGTGCAACGCGGTACAACGAAGGTGCACCAAGTCACGCTGAGCCCGAGCACGCATCCACGTTTGCAGGCCGAGAAGGTGCGCGAAACCCGATTGTCAGAACCATCGAACTCACCGACCACTTGGTGTGGAGACGGCGATCCGGGCCGAACACGAAGACCATGACTGTCGTCGGCCGGTGGCGAGCCCAGAAAGCCCGCGTCGATGGGCCGCCTTATCGCGGAACAATCGACCAAGGCCGAATGACGCAAACTCAACGGCCACTCGCGTCGCCGGGGGCGACGGGGGCACGTCCAAGAAGCCGCACCGACACTCAGAACAGGCACCGAGATGCGCAGGGATTCTTCACTTCACGCCGCACTTCCCAACAAAAGTCGACCGATTATTTCCAAGAATAAAAGAAACAGTTGCCTTTTTCTGATTTCCCTTTTCTTTGAAACGAACAAAAGAAGAAAAGCTAACACAAAACAAAAGGGAACAGCGTCCGGCCTTCGCCAACACTCAAAGTTCAGTGTCCGGCCGATCAACGGCTGTTGCACGTCCGCAGAATGCGCGGAAAGGCGAGTGAACTTTCCAGCTTGTTTCCGGAGAGCTCGACGTCGCACCGCGTGTTCGATGTCGCTGCAGCAGGGCGCAAGAAGAGCGGCGAGCAACAACACGCCGACGCGGAAGGCGGATCCTCCGACTGGAAGATGATGCGCGGTACCTCGTGGGACAGGCGACGCGCGACGCGGCACATGCCAGCGACTCAGACCGAGATGCAGGCTGCGACTGCGGCGAGCGCCGTGGGCCAACGCTTGCGACCGCGGTCTACCGTTGGCAACTACACAGTCGCCCGTCGCGCCGCCGCCGCCGCCGCCTGCGCGCCTACGGGAGAGGCGATGCTTTAAAAGGCCGCCTCCGTCAGCTATACGTCGCGACCTCCTCTCGGAACTCGGGACTCAAGGTCCTTCCCTCCCCCTCCTTTCCGTCGCCGGGGGAAACGAGGCAGCTCTCCAGTCCAGGGTCCGAGTCGCGACCCGCGCAATCGGGGTTTTCCCACCTGCTTTAAAGCGCGTACGCATGCACGCGAACGAGCGAGTTGTTTGCGCTGCGTCTGCGATCGCAGCCGCCCTTCTCTTTATCGGGCGGGGAATCCCATTGAGCGATGGACGGCAGTGGATGGTCGCCGTGCTTACACGAAGGAGAAAAAAATGGATCGGGGGACGGGGGCCTGCCTGCGGTCTGTTTCGTGACGCGCAAGTAAGCGCGTGTTCCTGTTGCGAGCACCGAGCGTATAGTATTTATCGACACTCGGCAACGAGTGTCGCGAAAGCTCGCGTTGCGGATTATCGAAGCGCTTTGTACCGCCGGGGCATCTCTGTTATCAGCCCTGTGCGCCGCACGTTACAAAACCCCCTGGGCTAGCAGTCTTACTGGACTGGTTCAATGTCCGCTCCACAGCGGAGACGCGAAACGCCACTTGAAGGCAGAGCGGGCCTCTCGCTGTCTTTACATTTAATAAATTTGAGCAACTCGTAGGACAATTTCGAACGGACGGAGCTTGCGTGCTCGGTATTCTTCGTTGCTCGATCGTAGCGCTTGGTGCGCCCAGGGTGCTGTTGCACGAAACACAAACACATCTCTATTTTTTAAAGTTTTTTTTATAACAGAGCTAATAAAAAAAAAAAAAATTTTTTTTTTCGTGACTTTTTTGACGCTTTTATTCACTGTTTGGTTCATCAAAAGTACCACGCATCAAGCGGAATAGGTGCTACCCCTCCTCTATACTCACAAAGCCTGGCAGTTCGACGACGGAGCCATAGAGTGCCCGGCCGCAGATTTAGAGCGCGAGGATCTGGTAGTACAGAGCATCAAAGAGCCATTTCTCGGGGAACCTAGAGGAACCTAGAGTAACTGTATAGGCTCTGCTTGCAGAGCCAGAGTATCGCGTTCCTTTTCCTTTCGCCGCCATCTCCGTATTGGTGGAGGAGTGGTCACGTGGGCAGAACTGGAGCCGCCCTTCGTGCGGGAAAGCGGCCTTCCAGAGCGCCGAGTTTCGGGGGAACTTATTTTCCGCTTTGCGTTCGAAAAATATAGATCCTAGACTAAAATCGAACGAGCCGAAAGCTTTCTAAGTCATTGAACATTATGTGCGTCAACTGGGTACAGTACAACCCTGTTTTGTTCTAACGCGAGCGATGTTTTAGGACATCTGTTTTCAAGGTATGTGAAGCAGACGACACGGACGACGATCGCGTTGCTCGCATGTCGCATCTGTGGCATCTGCGGCTCTCGCGGAGTGATATGCGATACGCGACCGGCACATCCGGCCATCTCGGCGAGTCGGCGAGCTCTCGTTCGAAAGCGAGGGGGTGGCGTTTTCATAAGCCGCTGCGTCGTTTACCGCAATGAATTTTGCATGCGCTTAGAAAGAGCCCCGTGAAAATGGCAGGCTGTAGTGTTACGAAGTGCAAAAATCGAGCGGACAGCGGCAAGAGCTTGTACCGGATTCCGACGGCTGGACACGATGTGAGACGCCGCCTCGTCTGGCTTTTTCGTATGGGAAGGAGATCATTTTTTAATAATTGTCTGCCCTTTTACAATACGCCAAAAGATTTCTGCAGGCAGTTGTGTGGATAAACATGGTTTAGATAGACTGTTAGTGCTGTGCCTGTTCGCAATTTCTTCAAGGGACCATGTCGGTGGTAATAAAACAGTTTAATAGGTTCAGCAGAATATTCAAAATAGAAGAGAAAGCGAGATGTAGGTTGGTGTCACGCACTGAAAGTAGACAGAGCTCTATCACCCTATTCTCGGAACGGAATATACTGGTGAATAGGAAAACAATCAATCCCGGCATCATTCTGGTCCCTGCAACGAATTCGACTGCATTTTCAAAGACTTATCCGCAATGAAAGTGGAACGTCGGTGAACTTTTTTTTTATATTAGGCAGTTTGCACCTTGCGGCATCTCCCAAATTAAGTTTGGAGCACCGTCTAACATCTATTATTCGCGAGCCCCTAATGTTTGCGATTCAAGCGAATTCAAAATTTAGCCCAACTTGAAAGCATGCGAAAAAATTCGGTCTCCAAGAGCTCTCAATTCGTGCGTCTCGAATTCGTGAAATGGCTAAAACGTCGGATAAAAAAAAGAAAAAAGAAGTTGTACACAATTTTAGCATGAAAGTGGGGTGCTCGACATTCCTCAGATTCGCATATAATTGGAACGCACGAAGGTAAAGCACTGTTCCGTCTACATAATATCAAGTAAACTGTCAGCTGAAAAGAAAAAAAAAAAAGTCACAGGCTGAGCAGCGGCACTTGCTCTTCGATTAAATACAAGGGAAAATTAAGCAGGCCTGCGTTCTTTTGCTTCTTGCGATCGCTCGAGGGGAAAGGTCCTCTAAAAGTTGGGCAGACAGCGGGCTCACGACGCTATCTGCGTCCCAGCAACAGCGACTCGACGACTTCACTTCACACGCGACCCGCGGGCCCCACGTACAGTGTACCCCACGGGTGCGTACGCGGGTGCGCTTTTTGCGAGAGGGAGACAGGAAACGACGGGACAACGATCACGGCGCATGCGCGGCTCGTCACCGCACGCCGCACTATTTTCCTTCTGCAGCGCGAAGCAGCAGGCCGCAGCACGCCGCCTCGCGTCTGCGCCTTCGTGCCCCTGCAAAAACCGACCGTGGCTTCCCGCAGTGCTTGGCTCCAGAATGGCACCATTGCGGTACTCTGCTCCGCAAGCGGAGCATATACAGTTACTCTAGAGGAACCTAGACGTCAGCGCACAGCCTTTGCAGCGGCGAGGACCCGAAACACACTTTCGGGTCCTCGTAAGGGCCTTAGGTCCTCGCGTCTCGCCGCACCGTCTCGCGGCAGCGGCGAGAAGCTGCCTTTCGGCGTCTCGCCGCAGCGCGGCGCCAGTCACGTGGATCTCCTCTCATCCGCTGTCTGCCGCTCCACCTTTTCCATTTCGGCGGCCGCTTCTCGTGGCGATCTGTCAGGCTTTGTCAGTGTATAGGAGGATATGTGGTGCTGTTCAAGAAACGGGAATTACCCAGAGACACAATATTACTACAGTCACTGAGAGGAAGAAAAAAATAATCTCTGCCCCCCCCCCCCCCCCCCCAATAAAAAAAGGAGCAAACATAAAAATGAGGAGAAAGAAAATAATAAATAAAATGAAAACATACATGAGAATACAAAGAAACGCAGATATATATAATTAATTAAATAAATCATTAAAAGAGAATACGATTTTTAAATTGTTTCCAAAAGTACCAAAATTCTAAACAAGAACAAGACAACTTCCTCGTCGTCAAGAACAGCGAAGACAAGAGGCAAGACCAAGCGGAACAACAATTAATAACGTAATACTAAGGGAGGAAAAAAACGAAACACAAATAACCGTAAATGCCCGCATAATTTTTCCAAGTTCGTTCCTATGCCAAGGTTGAGCTGCCTCCCTGTTTTCCTAATTAAATGGCTTTCAGAACTAAAGAAGCTTTTGGCCAATTACGGCCCTCATTTTTTATGTTAAATTGGATTAGACCTGTTATGCCGTCAGGTGGTGCAGGCCGAGGGAAACAGTCTATTTCCTTTATTTTTAACTCACTCAGAAATTGAGTCACTGAAAGGGCGAGAACGGCAGGGCGCGTCTTTTTTCCAACTGCAGCACGCGCTCCGTGCCTTCCACCGTGCTTTGAGTGCGCGTGCACGCTCGAGGCTCGCGATACGCCGAAGCCTTGTCGAAGGTGTACGAAGCTCGCGCTGGAGGACGGGACCATTGAAGGTCCTACTTGCCGTTCTCACCTGGCCTTTCGTATAGCTAAGGCCAGAGCCGTTTATTGAGAGAGTTTGGCCATACATTGGTTTGAATAGGCGAGCATCTCGGGCCAACCACAGGCCGCGAAACAGCCCCTAGCGGTGGTCGCGTGCTCTAAATTTGTGCCACGACTATACTTCGTTTCACCTTATGTGCGAGCGGAAGCTCCGTGCGTTCAGGCTTTGCTCGAGCGCGCGAGCTGGGGAGAAATGCAAAAAGCGCTGGTCTCGCGCTTCTAGCTTTGGCTTCGCTCGCAGGTAAAGTGAAACGAAGTATAATTTGAGCCGTGCCGAGCGGAACTCCGCGTCTCAAGACGCTCGCGCACCCCACCCTTTGCACTGCTTTCTTTCAGCCAGTCTCAGGACGCTGTTCTAGCAGTGCAGACAAAGGCATGGGCACGAGCGCGTGGCTTTGGAAAGTGCCTCCTATGCACGAGGTCTCGTACAAACAATAGCGTTTCGCTGAGCTAGGCTCACGCGCCTGTGCCTTTGTCTTCACTGTCGACATTTGTGAGATGGAGTAGAGGTCTCCTGATTGGTCGACGCTGTGTCACAAATTTAGTTTACGCTCTAAGCGTGGGGAGAAGATTCGGCGCTGGCGGCGGCCTTTGGTCCGCCTATTGGCTAAACTCTCCCAATACACGGCTCTGGGGGAACCTAGGGTGCCTTCATGTGCGCTTTGCTTGGGGTGATGACATCTGGCCATTTTGTTTCGAACGCTTATTTTTATTTTTTGTTCTGAAGCGCGTGAAACAGCGTGTCCCTGCACGCGCTCGTGGCGCTGACTGTGCTGCGGCGACATTTTGTTTCCGGCGATTTTTTTGTATTTTCCCTGTGAGCGTGTGGGGAATATTCGGCGCTGGTGGCGGCCTTTGCTCCGCCTATTGTCCGAACTCTCCTAATATACGGCTCTGGCTAAGGCTCCTGGGTACATTCGGCCCTTCATTTTAGGGTAATTAGACCGATCTCACAGCCACTACGCATCGTGGGATCTGTAGTCTCTCTGCTCGCGCGACAACCCCGCTGATGGTCTGTGCGAGCAGAGCACGAGGGAGCACGAGCTGTCTCGTGCACTGGCGCCTGCCTTCTAGGAACTACAGTTACGGCGACGTCACGCGTGCACCTTATGTTGTACCGCAGACAAGGCTAGAAGCGCGAGCTGATAGCGTTGGCCGCTTTAACGCACGAGAGCTTGTGCCGCCGAGATGTGCCCTAGAGCAAGAAGCTCGCGCTTGTAGCCTTTCTTGCGGTACATCATAAGGTGAAACAGAGTATTCGCAACTTTCACGGCCTATAGGGGGCGCACTGGTGCCTATAAAAATGGCTGTCATCTGGATGATCGTCGTAGAACAGCGGTACGAGGCTGGGTCTGTAACGCGTAAGGAATTCTAGTTTTGCTATATACGAGCAGTATTAGAGCCTTACGTTATTTTTTCACGCCAGGAAGGTGTAGGCAAGGCCATTTATTATGAGGTCGATCATCCAGGAGCTAGGGAGAGCGATTCTCACACCGCGGTACCACCATCGCTGAAAGTTGCGAATAATGAGATCGGTCTGTTCGGACGGCATCAGCTTAGGAAACACCATGAAAATAAAATATATATGTCCCCTTGGCGCGTGCCGGGTAAATGCAGTGGGTGGCGGACAATCTCTCCAACTTGTATGACAACACCTGCTCTTTTGTAGATAAGGGAGGCGACGTCACCCAGTACCATCTGCTCTATTTTCCTGTCGAAAGGGAGGGGATGACGTCGGAGGTTTTTTTTTACGTGGCGCGGTTTTGTAACGTGCGACACCAGTGTAGTAACGAGAATAAACCTGCTGCGTCGAAGGTATACCTCGGTGGTTTAACGCGAACGTTTCGCGATCGAAAGGTACGTTGGAATCGGTGCGTAATGTAAACTACCGGTTTAATTTACGTTTGTGCGTTAAACGCCCGCTAAATTTGGCAAAAAATCAAGCGTAAATTCAACTATGACAATTCTATTAAAGACTCGGATACGGAGATAAAGTTCGCGGTAAAACGCTCGAGACAACACGGAGAAAATGGGGAGGGAAAAGGGGGGAAGGGGGTGTTGTCAGTCGGTTCAACACCTCCTAGCCGTAGTGTTGATAGAGATGTCGTCATCACCGAGCGCCGACGCTGGTTACAGAATGGACACGACGTTTGCGTCACCATTCGTCTCAAACTTGACTCCTAGCCTAGCGCTAACTCGGCATTCGTTTCCAATCTGTGTCCATCGTTGGCCTTCGCTGGTCACGCAGAAATGCCAGCGCTACAGCCTTGTCTTTTAGGCGGTGTTGGTTGGTCACCAGATGCAACAACATCTGAGTAAAGTGGCGTCTTGAGAAAGACGTGGGCTGTAATGTCCAGTAGTTCGATTTGATTTCCCTGCAATCACAAGAGGACGTTATGCAACTGAAAGGCAGGTGCACGGTAGAACGAAAGCCCAACGTTCCGATTTGCGCAGAAGACCACTGTTTTATGCTCAGGTTTAGCCTGGTATAAATCTTCCTTGCTCGATGATTCCTCGATTTAAATACAAAACAAATGCACATTGAGAACATTAAATGATAGACAAACGGTAAATAAACATTTTTTATTATTATTTTTGCGGCATATGTTTGATTTAAATCGTCATAGTAAAACCGGTCTGCTTTAAATCACGATGCAAGTCATGATTTTTATTCTCCACCCTGGCAGAAACGCAACGCAGAAACAACCCACCAAGTGTATCCACATCGTTGTAGTGAGGGCGTGTTCAGCTACTTCTGCAAACTTTCTTTTGCGACAGTATAGTACTAGGGCCCTAGACTAGTCAAGCACAAAGTTGGAGCCGAAGTTTACGGAACACGTCGACATGGACGACGATGTTTGTCGCCGAGGTTCGCAGCTCCAACTTTGTGTTTGGCCAGTCTAGCTCCCGCGGTGTAGCCTAACATCATGTCACTGCAGAATATACAGGAGAATAATCGCAATCTTGATAAAACGGAATGGTTTCCCACGCGTGGACGCGGTCAACCCAACGCCAAAAAAAGTTTTTTTTCTTCGTGAACTTCGCGCAAAGTGGCCCAGCGGCCACGGTTAAAGTGACCTTGTAGCCTTGTTAGGTAAGCTCCGGTTTGCTTTCTTCGATGCTCGAGGCCTCTGAGGTGACGCACAGAGTTTCAACACTTGGGGATTACTCGTCCCACGAGCGGTAACGGCGCTGCTCGGTTTCCGCCGCCCACCGCGGCCACCCCCAAAGTTCCACCCGGGGGAGCACGTCGTACGTTAGCAAACTTGGTTCTGTCCCCGAACAAGAAAAACGAACATTGATTTGAATTTCAAATGGAACCAGAAAAGCAGCTGCTGCCGTTTCGATTTAAACGGCGTATTGCTTTTGTCATTAGTTTATCTCATTCTGCATCCATCATACGGGTCGTTGCTCGGGTTGTTTGCTCAATCTTCACGGTCATATTCGTAAGTTTATGGGACGCTCCTTTGGATGAATTTTTGATCCAGCTGTTTGATCGTTACGTGGGATGAACGATCGTTTCCGCCATCTTGCAGTTTGAGATCGCTTGAGAGAGAAGTTCTAGGGATCTGCGAAAAGTGGTTCGAATCAAGTAGAGCTGCGCCATTCATCACGGGGCAAGAAAAAGCTACGACGTGTCACCTCTCTTTGCAGTGTTCAAGCTGGGATGGCAATATGTGCTGTTCGATTCGAGGCGGATTTTGCACATTTGAGCGAAAGCTTTACTTCGTAGAGTTCGTAGAGTTCGTAGAGTAGAGTCCTTCGTAGAGTACTCCGGGAGCTCTCATAAATATACGGCGAAATCGTCTTAATTTGGAGAATTGCTTAAAGCGGACGTCCTGATAGATGAGGAAAGCGATGCGTTCGGGCTATTTTGAGTTGTGTTCTCGAAATTCTGAAACCGGGGTGTCGGAATGTTTTCTCACTTTCTCGAGGGAAATAATTTCTACAGATCTCGCCTCACATGATAGGCTTGCGTACGCGCCCGACCGGCGAACATGGAAATGGCGGCGGATATATGATACTCATACCACATCCTACGAGTTGCAGTGTGCAGCAATATCGAAGGCACGAGGTGCGAGATTGCAGCTCCGTAAAAAAGTTCTCGTTGCATAAGCACTTGTGAAATGATGCGTGGGAAACGGTTTGTAAAGTCGCACGCTGACTCTGCATAGCTTGCGTTTACATGGATGCAACCGTCGGGCATCGAATTGAGTTAGCGTTCTGAATCCAATTTAACCACTTCGTTTATACGGATTTGAATTGACCTGCGGCGACACATTGCGTCGAATGATTACAGCGCACCCCACCTGACCTGTGTCGGTCGTTTCCGGTTTGTTTCATAAGACATTTTTGGGAGTTTTAGAATAGCGTGCGCAAAGGCTTTGTGTACGCAAAGAATAGCGTCGTCGCCACTGCGCATGCGCAGAACGCTAACTGCGGTTTGCGCTTTACGTGCGCTATTTTTGCGTACGCCATTTTTCGGAAATTACGCGCAAATCCTCCAAGGAGGATTCGTGATGCGGGAGAAGTTGGCTAAAGCCAACGTTATTAGATTAACTCAGTTACGAAACTGTTCATAGACGCTGCATGCACGAACAGTACCCCCCCTCACTCACCACGACTCGCCAGATTCACTCGACGCGCCGCCGGACGGCTGCTTTGGTAACTGAATCGGGATACGTTCGTTTCAACGTCACTAGAAACGTAAAAACCAACGAAAAAAACTCTTTTTGTAGTAACTTTTATTGGAGATTAGTACAAAATGGGGGCGGTTGATGTTTTCTAAGATTTTTAGTTTTCAAGGTTTTGCAGCACAATTAATATTGTTTTTATACTACCATGCCTCAGTGGGGATTTCAGGTAGCGCGTCCCGACCTAGGGGCATTTTAACTGTGGGGGGTATTTCGCGGCGCGTCCGCAAGGGAGACGGGGGTGGAACCCCTGTAACCCGATTGAAGCCAAAAATAGATGTCACGTGCAGTTCCTCGAGTGACCGCTGCGGGAGAAATGGCGGCGCTGTGATCGCCATTTGGCGCTTCAGCTGTGCTCTTTAGAATGCACAGTTATGAAACGAAAATATAGATGGCGCTTCGAACGACTCTAGGCGGATTGAGGTGAGTGAGGGGGGGTACCCCCCTCCGCGGGAGTTCCACAACTGAGGTAATCTAGTAACGTTGGCTAAAGCCAAGACGAACGCAGGTAGAAAATGGCGGGCCCCAGGACCGGGCGGCTGCGGCCGCTTTGGCGGTCGTCGTGAGCGCAACGTCGGCGCTATCCCCAGCCGGCACACCTTCTTCCCCATTCAGCACGCATCGATCACCGTCCTGAAGTCCCGCCCAATCACACAAATCAGTTTTATGAGTCTTTCATCCCCCACACTTCATCAATGTTGGATCACCTTCCCCGAGCCCATCGCCGAAATTCCCGATAACGAACATTTTCAAACTGCCGTTACTAACCTTGTTTCTTTTTAAGCTTTGAGTATTTCGTATAATTTATTCTTGTTATATGTTTTGCTGTCTTTTGTTGCTTTTTTACTACGTTCTACTTATGTAACCCAGTCCCCGAAAAGTAACGAAAAAAAAAAAAAAACTGGTGCTGCCAGTTGTTCTAAATGTGAAATAGAAGAAAAAAAAAAAAAAAAGATTAAATGCGCGCAGTTGTAGTTGCCAATTGTTTTTTCCCGGAGCCAAAAGCGAGAAGGAGCGGTTGACAACAAATGCCCACACCCGGAAGAGACAGCGAGAGAGAGGCGGCGGCTCAGAGTCCCGGACCGGAACCCTGCGGGGACCGTCTGGGCGGCTGGCTCCATCGACCGCCTAGCACCCATCGCGATTCGGCGCCGTCGGGGCCGGGCCGTTCCTCGGAACGACCGCAGAGAAGCCAGCGTTGCCCCGACCGGTCAGGCTGCCGAGAGAAGAGGAAAACGAAGGACGCAACAGCGCTCCCAGACATCTTTTTGACGAAAAGAGGTTTCAGCCACTAAAAGATACAGTATAGCTTATTGCGCGACAATGAACGGAAGAAGTATTTACTCTGAAAGCGGTTCGAAACATTTGAGGTCGTGGTTCGCAGTGATTGCTAATTAAAGAAGGAATAACAGTCATGGTGATGCGAAACAGGGGCGGATTTTAGTGCCCGGCTTGGGGGGGGGGGGGGGGGGGGGGGGGGAGGGGTTTACAGATTGATGTAACGTCGCGGACGAATATAACGGCGATTTAATTAAGAACGAAGCATCTGTTGCTAAACCGACTAGTGTAGTATGTCCTTTCTTTTTTTCATAAAATAGTCGCCCTTGCGGGCTCGAGGGGAAAACAAGGGTGGCAAGGGGGGGCGGGGGGGAGGGGGGGTCGTTTTTCTTAATATCTTTTATTCCTTAAATCCACCCCTAGCGTGAAATATGACGCGGTGGGCACGCTCTCAACAGTATTGGATCGGCTCAGTTATGGCGGCCAGCATACATCACCCATTTCGGAATGACTTCTGGAAGTGAATATGCCCGAATTCGCGTGCAGAGATAGAACGCGCCAAAACGAAAATTGTAATTTTCAATGTGCTCGACTGAAGGTTTCAAGGTTAAAATAGCATTCGATTTTCACTAGTGAACTTGGAGAATCCTCAGTGGCTAACCGAAAAAAGAAAATCCACATTCTGGATCTTTAAAGGCTTTCAAGGATGAATTTAACACGTAAGGTTTGTTGAGTAAATCCGTTTGAATCAACGTTATACAGGTTAAATTGTTTCGACCTCACGAGTAAACAATTGTGTTCATGCGAAAAGTCGAAGGACGGAGGAAACTTCGAGACATCCACGTGTTTCTCGGACACTAACTTCTGGTCGTGCCCTTGACATTGAGAAAGCGGCGCTTTTTCTTGAGCAGCTTTTTCGCTTTCCCTGAAGGTCGTCCGTTCATTCTCCAACAGCACACAGCAAACACTTTAGCCCTTCTCAGCACTTCTCAACAAATTGAACAAACCCGTCGGGACTATGGTAATCTTTTTTTTTTTTTTTTTTTAAATCTTTCAAGTACCTTATTTATTTGAAAGTGGGGTTAAAAAAGAGAAGAAAAAAGAACAGTAGCACACGGAATTTCAGAAGGAAAAAAAAAGCCACTGACCAATAGTTCCAGAACCAATATGTGCATCTCTATTTTTGTAGTTCAAGGTCTCTCGCGAGTGCGGCAAGCTGGAATGGTGTAGCACCGATTCCACGGGGAAGCTACAATGACTCGTACGTGGCCGTGAAACCGCGGCCACATCCGAAACTCGCGCCGAGGGTCTAGCAACATTGCTGCTCTAAACCTGTTGTCGGTGGCAAGGGAAAATATAGACTAGCGCCGAAAAAAATAAGGAAATAAAGAAAGGAAAAAACAAAAAGGCCGGAGCCAGGTTTGCGGCCCATGAGGGAAAGTGCGCTGGGACCCGTTTTGGGAGCTCCTCAGACGGAAGGGGGTCAGCGCATGCACCCACGCTTGGCTCGCAACCCGGGTTGAGCCCGGGGCGGGTCGGGGCCACAGATGGGAGGACGAGTCAACATTTCGCGCGGTTCCGGGAAACGAGCCCGCAACGATTGGGCTGTGGGCGACGCGGTGCGGAACAAACTACTGACCGCGTGCCGCCGTCGGCCAATTCCACGTCAACTTTGAAATACAAGTTCTGTTGAGGAATTACGCTTCGCGTCAGATCATCTCGGTGTTCCAGTCGTGCGTCGGTTTAAGAAGACGTGCTCTTCGTCTTATCGTCACTGATGCAAATACTTTTTGTTTTTTTCGCATCCGTTCAACGACAAAGAGGACGACATCCGACTTCAGGCTCATTCGTGTAACGATAATTCGCATCAGAGCACGTCGCTGATGTCGCTGATGTCAGCGACAAGCTGTGCAGAGTTCGCTGTGGCGTTCGATGCGGAGTTAGGTCAGTTACTGCAGTCTAGGATGAGACGTTGGATGGTACGCGTCCAACCACTTGGCCACAGCGAGTTTGGACTGCATCGTCTTCACCCCGTACCATCGTGCCCACTTCAAAATTCATGTGCATATTGTTGACAGTTTTGAACTAGTTTGAACGTACCGCATACTGGCGGAACGACCGACAGCGTGGAAAGTATAAGTTTAAAACTAGATTAGGTAAGTTGGAAAGAAGGGCCAGATCAACTGGTTGCCACCTTGTTCCCTGGTGCTTTCAGTATTTTTGCTACAGATTAGTATTACGATTAAAAAAAAAGTGTTTTGTTATAGGTAATGACACCTGGTGGCAGTTGCTCAGGCAACCACACGCGCGCGATAGTTTGGGACTCCAACGAAGCTCCTGCTACCACGATGCGTCGTCTGACTCCCCCATCGGAGCCGGAGCTCGGTCGTAGAACCATGGCGAAGGTCGCAGGTTACCGGGGCGCTTTCGCCGACGCGCCCCCGCGCGGCTCGCGTCCGCCAAGTGACCCGTTTGTTGTGGATCGAAAACAGCGTTCAAAATAAACCGTCCTCGCGCGCTCCTTTCTATTCCGGGCCCACACGAGTGGCCTCGGGCGGCGGTGAACCGTTATTTACGGCGACCGTCGATTCACGACCGAACTCCAAAGGAGTTCAAGTCCCCGTTCATCCTCGAAGCTGCCAACAAAGACGTGGATACCCCGAACCGGATTTCACGTGTGCTACGAGTTCAGCTTCTCCCATGTTTGCCGCTGTCGACAGCGACGGGGGTGTACCAAGCTAAATGTGGGAGGTCTACTTTCCCGCAAAGCACTTGGGAGAACCAATTGCTGCAACCTGTTCGGCGATGACGATCGCTAATAATGTTTTTACACGGGTAGAAATTGAGGGAGAGGAGGAGACGAGAGCGCCCGGGGACGTGGAATGACTAGTGGATAGAAGCAGCTGCCTTTGTTCCTACTCACTCTTCGAACGCGTTCGAACGCCGAACGCCGGCGTTCGGCTTTCGAGCCCGTGCGTAAATTTTATACGTCCATTACGGGGGAAAGACTCGCGCGGGAAGGGGAGAAGGATATAGAAGAAGTGAAAGGGCAATGGGTAGAAAGTTTTGATCGTGGCGGCAAACCAAGAAATTCGAATAGGTAACAGCGAATGTTGGGGGTAGGGCGTGTTGCCTAAAACCACGTTGAGTGAGGTGAAGCTCTACATGTGCAAACTGTGGTGAACTAGACGCGGATATAGAAGTATTAAGGCGCAAAGTGTCACACGAGGCGGCACAAAAGCCGGGTGGCACATCGTTTCACCCGCGATGTTGCTATATTACCCAAGCATCAAGGAGAATGCAGGGATTGGTGTTCCACGCGCCACACGCGCACGCCTTCCCCGTATAAAATATTAGAGGTAAATAACCAAAATAAAGCGTTGACGAACGCGCGTGCAAGATACAATTTGTTTTAGGTTTTGCTTTAGAACATTTACTACTGCTGAGGCCGGCACGTGCGGCGCGTGGAACACCAATCCCTACATTCTCCTTGATGCTTGGGTAATATAGCAATAGTACAGTGTTGCAATAGGTCTATAGGAAGTATTCACTGGCGGCCATAGCTGTGTGCGCGACTGCTGAGCGCGTGCTGATGGCTAGCTTCCAGGGTTCTTTTGCAACGTGCATTCCACACCGTCAAAATGGCCGGTCTTAGCAGCCTATTAATGGGGGCTCGTTCCGAGCATGCGCTCTAGAGAGCACCCACAAATATGGCGCCCAGTGAATACTCCTTATTGATACGATCAGTGTCATAGACATCACAGTTCAAGAACGCGTCAAATTTGAGTTGTCGGTCGCAAACGACGCATTAAAGTCGCGATGCGAGGCCACTTTCTTGAAGAAACTTTATGACCGCTCAATAGGTGAGCTCAGTTTGGCGTTTACCATTTTCGGAATCGTAAAATGGTGGGCCGTGGTCACCGCGGCGTCAGCTGCTTGCAGAGTGGCACGAAGTTTTGTTTGAGCTGTGTCATATCTCCGACGGGTCTAGGACAATTCGTCGAAGGCCCATTCGTCGACGGACAACTCGTAGACGGACAATTCGTCGAATGGGGCAATTCGCACTAGGAAAATTTGTCGAACGGGATCTTGTCAAAGCGACCCGTACGCAAACATATCCGTCGAAAGAATACACCAAAGTTGGAGTTATGTGCTTTTGAGCCTAGAAGGAAATCTCACCACGATTCGCCGACTTGCCTGCTTCGTCGGTGTAGCCTTTTTGTAAATTCGGAACTAAATGATGTCGCTAAGAAATTATGTAGGTCAAAACGAATAATTGCAAGAGAGCCTTTTCTAGTTCCGTACAAATTATGTCTTTACGAAGTTGTAGAAAGAATAGTTGCGAAAACAGCTTTTATTGTCTTCTTGCGATAGCCGTGCCTTCGAGGTTGTTAGCCAATGTCCTAGCTTGCAGACTTTTCTTTGCTAACAAATCCAGTACGCCGTGGTGGTTGTACCAAGAGCAAAATGGTGTTGGTATACGCGAATTACAAGTGTATACATATGACCATCCAGGATCAGAAGATTAGCCCTTCGCTCGGTCTTCCCAAATTCCATGATGATAGAGTCGAGTGAACGTCTTCACGCAGAGCCCGGCTTTTACAAATCTGAACGACCCGAATTTTCACGATTCACTACGGACCCTTGTAAATTCTGAGAACTGAATTTTTAATCCTTTATTTTTGGCACACAGGGTCCCATTGTTGACCCCAACGTCCCCGGGTAACTCTGACACCCTGTGCAACTCTTTTCGACCGTTCGACCTAGTCCGACGAACGGACACTTTCGCCAAATTCTCCGTTCTGCGAATTGGCCTAGGATTAAGTGCCCTATTCGACGAATTGTCCTTCGAGTTGTCCATCGACTAATTGATCGGATTCGATCTCGGACACAACCAGAGTACGTCTTCTGGGGTCCCGCAAGTAACGCAGTTTGGGTTAGTTGTCCGCGATGCCTTGTGTAGTGTTTTCTCCGTAAATGGGCAGTCTGCTCTCAGGCGATGCCGAAGGCTGGACTCTCTGCGGTTAAGTTTGGACTCAGGCAGGGGAGGAGCAGCGTTGCCAGAAGCTACTCCGTCATGGGGATGTCGCATTCTTGTGATGGGATTTATGAGACACCTGGACTCGCTGAATCGTGGTATAAAGTATTGTGGGACTTCTTGATCATGAGCCTCATCTGCAAGGAAGTCGACTTGCTCGTTGCCTTTGATGCCGCAGTGGGACGGGAGCCACAGGGAGGCTAGCTACCATCCTTTCGCTTCAACCTTGCAGGGCCAAGTGGACAGCTTCCTGAGCAAGTGGTGGTGCGTGTTCCAGGTTCTCAAGATGGCAGAGGGCGCTTCTGGAATCCGTATGAACGACAGCTGAGCAAGATTCAAGTTTGAGAAGTGCCTCAGGAGCCTTGCAGAAGGTTCAGCAGATGTTGATGTTGTTTGGAAGTTGAGCCTTCCGGCTTGCTGCACGTTCATTGAAGAGATACGAAAGGCCGCAGTGGAAGTTGCCGTTTCAGCCTTGTGGCCCGTTTTTTCATAATGATTTGTGTGTGTGTGTGTTTTGTTAGTACTTTATTACTGTAATATTATTATTTCCGAGCTTATTTTTTATTTTGTGTGTCTGCAGATAGTGGACCGGGAAACGTTTTACCTGTATGAATATTAACAGCATAGTAGTTGTAGCAGTGCAGGAACCCACCAGACAAAACTTAGGGTTGTAAGTTGTCACTCTTTTTTTGTTATGTGTTTGCGAGATAGTGAAAAAGGACGACCAGTTCGGTACCACAGGCAGATTGTCCAAATGTCGGTTCACGGTTCGCCTTTGCATTTCGATTTTCAAACTTTTGAAGCCTCACGTATTTCATTATACCTGAGCGGTCTCCCGGCCTGTTTGAACAAGAGCTCTCTTCAAGCCTATACCGACTCACTGTTCAACAGCGTCTCGTTTCTGCTATGTTCCCAGTAACTTATAGAAACCCACTATATATCTCTGTAAGGTGCTTCATCGAAGCAGGCACGCACTGCCTGCTTGAATAATCGCCTGCAACCAAACTTCGGTTTCCAGTCGCACGCTGAGCTATGCGTCTCGGTTTTTGCACTATCCTATATTTTAGCCGCCCTCACGCGTCTGTCAGTGCACTTGCGAAGATCCCTTACTACACCCATGAACTCTACGAATAGTCACATAACCTTACCGTTATCTGACGCCCGTTAGTCGAATCGAGTTTCTCAAGGCTGGTTCCAGGGATAGGCAGTTTTTCAAATAAAAGTATATGAAATACGTATTGAAAATACTAGAGTATTTTGTATTGTATTTAATGACATATTGGGATTGTAGATCTCCATTCTATATAAATATTAAAAATTGAGTATTTAAAATACCGCCCCAAACACAATTTTGGATACTGTTTATCGCAATCAAATGCGACAGTGAACTCTCTTTGCGATGAGAGTCACATGCAAGGAACATGAAATTCGTTGCGCTTCGCGAATAATAAACATAAAAAAAAGCAGTTTTGTACAAGGAATGAAAATATGACTACAATTTATTTACTTTTTGTTTGAGTGATTTAATTTTTGAAATGCTTCGCATTAATGACATGTCTGAAAGGACTGATGCATCAGCTCGGTCTTTGACGTCATTCTCACACTAAAAGGTCACAATTGGTTTTCTTGATGTTGCACCCGCCAAGTTATGACAAAACAAATGTTATTTTTAGAGCTGAAACATTATTCTTAAGCTCCTCATTTTTAGTACACTACATATACTCTCTCCACCTCCGCAACGCATCCCCGACCTGCCACTCCTCAACAGTGACCCCCCTCTGAAGGTACCACAGGGACGTGCACGGTTCGGGACAGAAGCCCATTGCTCCAATCTCCTCCTTCTCAGAGCTAGTCTTGTCGCTCAAAAATCTGCAGTGAAACGGTGGATTTGCTTTGCGTGGCAGACAATAGAAGTCCGCGTACTGGCACGCATTTCATCGGCGTATATTTGTGCCTATATACGGCAAAAAAATATACGCCGATGAAATGCGCGCCAATATCCACGCGGTCTAGAGTTCCCAACGGCGTAGAGTATACCGACGTCATTTGGGCCGCCATCACATACGTCATACGTGGCTGACTACTGACACAGTGCTGACGACGCGCTTTTTGCAGTGTTCATTCCACGCCGTAGAACCCGCAGCTCTCGCTTGTGATAAACAAGGCCGTGCACCCCCGCAAATATAACGTATTGACGTCAGAAGAATTCCTTTTATAGCCTTGTCTCGTGTTACGTGCTGCTTCGATCCGCGTATACGCGAACGCTGAGAGTGATTCCACCTGCTTAACGACGCTGTCCAAGGCACAAGCGGATGGCTTCATCTATTCACCGCATTCGGCGGGAGTTGGTACCACGAGGGTGCCACAGTATTTGGTGCCCCAGTAGACCTCCGGCATTTATTTGTTCGTCAGCAACACACAGCGATTGGGTAAGAAGAGTTTCCTTCGGAGAAGTACTTGTAAAATAGGTTTGTAAGAACCAGCGCGCATTGTAAAACGTAGTACCAATAACAAAAGGATGCGAGACAAAAGGAAAAGAAGAGGAAAGCCGGAAGAGCGCAGGAGTCCTGCCGATATCTGGCTGCAGCGAGCTTGCTTGCGAAGAAACATCGGTGGATATATCTCACTTGTGCGATAAAACGCGAAGTGGATCGTATCAGATGAATCCACACGCTCGTGCCATCAACTTTATCAACGTTGTACAGTTTGATTCTGTCGAAATCCTTTTGGTCCTATGGGGCATTCGGTACACCACGTCCTATGCTCTATATTTCACGCATCTCCTAAACTTAAAACAAACACAAGAAAAGGAGAAGAAAGGAGGTGTAGGAAAAGAAGGTAATGACCTGTTTTCAAGTGTCAGTAAGCTACCCCCCCCCCCCCCACACACACACACACACTTTCTCCCACCAATAGTAATTAATGACACGCAGGCAGTATTGGCGACTCCAACGAAATCGACGGCACCCAACAGCTAGAACAGAAAGCTGTGGCGGCCAGGTTCGCTCTCCAGCCTTTTCTTGAGCGAATCGGGTATTCACAGCGCCTGGCGGTCAAAAGACGAAGCCGCGAAAGCAGGCTCAGAAACACGTGATAAATATCGCCAATACAGAGAAGAGCGAGGTTGTTGGCGACAAAGCAGATCGAAAAGAAGTTCGGAACTATTCAGGCGCTGATTTGAAACCCGTGTCCTGGAAAAAAAAAAAAAAAAAAAAAACGCTTTTAGGAAGTGTTTAGTACATGCCCATTAAAAGGACAAGGAAACAGACGTAAAAAAGCACGTCTGCACAAAGATCGAAGTGACACCTCTCCATGACTGCACGGGCCAGTACCTGTAGACACCTGTGAACTAACACGAAGGAGGTCGAAGCCGGCTTTGAAGAAGCTATGCGTTCTTAGCGAAAAGTCGACTGCCTGTCTAGGGCCTCCAGGAGGTTCCTTTTCAAGTCATAAAGTGCAGAAGAGTAAAGTTCGACAGTAAAACAGGAAAGGCACAGGCCGCTCCTCTTCCAGGCTCATACAGGTCGTACATTCTTGGCTTCTTTGCGTATAGTTCTACGTTCGACAATTTCAGCAGCGAGATGCAGTACCCCAGCTATTTATATCTTTAATCTGACGCGTATTAAAATATACGTCGCGCGGTACTGTTCTTCACCTTGCTCGTGACGAGTTAAGCCCGAACGAGGTAAATCTCCCGGAGATGAAGTAACCATTCATTCAGACATGGTACAGAGAAGCAAAAAAGTGTCATCTTTGGACGGAGACACGCTGAAGAACACGTTGGAGTTGCCGCGGCTGTCTTCGATCGTGCCTCCTTCGCTATCAGGGGCCCATCGGAACAACGAGTGCCGGTCGTTGAGAAACGTCTGGCCCCGAGGACGCCCTTCAGGCCAGCGGCGGGGTGCGCGGGTCCTCCGTTGTTCCCCGTCGCCAAGGTCGGGGCACCATTCTTTTCTCGGGGAGCGTCGCACCACCCTCTCCACCGAATTAGACTTCGGCGAACGAGGGGAACGGCGGTCCGCAAGTGGGGTTGTCGTCACGGGCTTGACGTCACGCCGCACTCCTCGCGGGCGCCGACGACGATTGCGCCTGCCCGAACGACGGGCCGATTGTGCGGGTTATGGTGGGGCACGGGAACGTGACCCCCAACCAAGAGCCTGCCGGGATAACGAACCAACGCGTGACGTAGAAGTGAGCTGGGCAGACTATTCCGGCACGCGACACCCCGAAGTGACGCGAGGAAGGAGGTCAATCGGCGATTCAGGGGTTCAGCGCCCAGATGTTTCGGTGGCGCCCCGCATATCGCTCCACTAAGTGACGTCACTACCGGGGTTTACTTCGCCGTGACGTCACGAGTCCTGAATACTTATAATCGGTTGCGAACGACAAGTTCGACGGTGTGTGTAAAACGTAAGGTGGAAGCTTGGAACCATCGCACTCTTAAATCAACACCGTGATTACGTTGACAGTCTGACATCCCTCTTATTTACGTGGATAAAAGCAAAACTAATCTATTTTAAGACTTCATATGAAGTGTTTGGCCATTCGTGAAAAGCCGACCACGGAGACGCTTGTGGTGGTGCACGTCGCCAGTACGTGTTTTTACGGTAAGTTTACCATCCCCCCCCCCCCCCCCACACACACACACACACACACACAAAAAAAAGAAAACTATTAGCCTTTTTACTCTGGTGAAGAAGAAAAACCAGCGACGCGGTACTATGGTGGGAATGAAGTAATGGCCAGCCGCAAGTTGGCAAACCAGAGTGGAAGGGATCGAAAGGTTGCGCCATCTATGAGCGACGGCGGCAAGCGGACAACCGGCAAACACAACGCTCTGGACAGCTACCGCCATCTATGAGCGACGGCGGCAACCAGAGTTTTGTGTCGACATATCTTTGCGGGGGACACGATCCTGGGGAAACTAGCCCTTAACAGCTCCACTGTAAAATAACGGTTTGTTTTTACTTGCGTTTCGTGCTTGTTGCAGTGTTGGAAAGAAATGCAGACATCCGGTATAAAAGAATTACAACAGATGGTAACTCACGGTATTCTCGGCGATTAGACATTTTCCAAAGCCCCGTCAAGCAGCATTGGCGGTCGCCTCTACTTGGGCACGAAGCCTTTGCTTGGATCCGAGTCTTCGCCGAGCATCAACGCAGCACTCGCTTTCGATGCGAGCTGAGCGGAATTCACGCAGGTCGCAGACACAGACCTCGCGTCCAATACATGTCCGGAGTGTGTGCCCAGACAATGGTGGCCTCGGATAATTTGCGCATCAGCCACCAAATCGCGCGCACTTCTGTAAATGGTCTATTGCTTACGAGTGATTCGTGCTCCTATAAACAATAACTTTAAAAAAGCCCGCTCGCCTGTTTTCATGCAGAGCATTCGTAAAAACAATCTAAACCATAACAATGACAAAGCGGGATCCATGAAGACTGCTGTACAGCGTTTCCAGCAAAATAAGAAGTCTATAAGACGTAACGTCCGAGGCTTCGTTTTTTGCGAAAGTCTTTAACCAGCGTTCTGCCCAGTTCCCTTAGCAAAGATAGCGCTAGTGGTGGCCTTAACCTATAGGTCTGGGGGGAAGTATTTGCCAGAGTACTTTTCAGAGTGAAGAAGTTACCGTCAATGAAACCATAATTGTGCTCTGTAGTCTCGCGAGTAGCGTGCAAAAGAAAGCAGTTAAAATATACAGAATTCAAAATTTTTTCGTTCGTTTTACGAAAGCAGACATAAGTGTGGCAGCTGCGCGCTTTTCCCGCCACGTGCTTCCGCTTTTATCGCCCAGAAAGTACGTTCCGAACAGAAAGTGACGTCGCGAGGGTGCCGACAAAAACAAATCATCACTTCGTACGTAACGATGTTATGGTCAGACGTGAATACGTTACTGTAACAAAGTAACTGAATACCGTTAGCCGTTACTCACTCGAAAAGTAACTAAGTACGTTACTCGTTACTGCGATTCAAAAGAAACGCGCTAACACTGCTTGAAAGTAACGCGCTATTTTCTCGTTACTCTGGATGTGTCGTTTTCTTTTATTATTTTGAAGCTGTAGCCGCTTTTAGTATTAGTCGTCGTTAATGAATCCTCGCTTTTTAACGCGTTCATTCAGGGGGAATTGTGGTTTTACACGGACATGCTTTGTGCACGTCTTTTATAGCCTTTCTAGCGTTCTCTTGTACAAATTACAAGCACGAACAGGGGTGAGAATTATATTCAAGACTCCAGCGAACTATAGGGGGCGCGCTGGTCAGGCAAAATGGCGGACGAAAGGAGGTCCTTTTGGTCGTTCAGCACGCGGACCGCCATAACTTTCTCGCACTGCAGCGTAAAATCGAAATTACATATGAAAACAAAGCGATTTTTCGACGGTAGAAACCTTCTTCTAGTTAGTGCGTAGGAATAGCAAGGCGGAAGCATAAAAATAATTACTGGAAATGATGTTTGTTTCTATGCTGCCTACGAGAACCAAGCAGCGATAGCAGGCATTAAGAGTCGAAACGACCTCCTCTCTTGAGCTTCTCGGCGTTGCCGCTACGCGGCGTCGATTTCGCTGGAGTCGTCAGATAGGCTGGGTACTCGTGTTGCACACGTTCCACTTCAGAAGTATTTAAATAGTGTTACTCGTTAATTCAACAAAAAGTAACAGAACTCCGTTACTCGTTCATTTTCTTCAAAAGTACTTAGGTCGTTACATCGTTAGTGCAAAAAAAAAAAAAAAAAATTAGGTACAAGTGTTACTCGTAACGTGTTACTTACAAGTCTGGCCTTAAGCAAGTGACGTAGCCCATACAGCACAAAAGCCTCGTCTTCTTAGAGGTGTTGGCAAACTGCAGTTTACCCTAAAAAACGTACGAGAAACGACTTTCCAACCGCTGCGATATCTCCCTGATATCGCTTCGACCTTTCTACCGAATCTCGCGCGTCAAGACGAAAGTTTGGTCGAAGCGTGGCGGCGGTAAAGACGTGGCGGCGGTAAACACAGCCTCGATACGTCATTGACTCGAATATCGGATCAAGTGTATGTTAAGAGCGTGATCGCCGAGCAAACATCCAGCACTTTAGTCCGCCATCGAGAAAACGAACAACAAACAGAACGGTATCACTAATGCGCTGCGCTGAACCCTCTTCAAGGGAGCCTACCTTGCAATTTGCTCGTAGACATGACTCGCGGGCACTCTTTTCCCGCGTCTAATGGACGTTTTTATATATAATTTTCTTTTTTAGGTAATACCCTTTTCTTGGGAACATGAACAGTCCTCACGTGCTCGATTCGTGCTTCGTTCTAAGGGTTTTTTCACTATTCCAATTCGCTCGTCAACAGTAAGCTCAGGAAAGATATATTGTTTCCTTTTTTTTGTATTTTGTGCCTCAGTTGATGGGAATGTTTGCACCTGGCCTAGGGAGCCGCAACTGGCCAAAGAGGAACGTCGACTGGGGCCTTGTACCGAGATTTTCCTTTGGTGTCTTCAAGTATTCCAACTTGCAAAATAAATACGCAGTATACTTCGCCACTGGAGGATCGCGTGCCGCATAGCCACGCCACGTGTATCTTATGCGGCATGATAACACATCCACGAAAGAAAAACACATCTTGCCACTAAAGCAAAACAAAATGAACTACCGTTTCGCCGAATAATGACAACTGTTCTCCCCCCTCCCAGAGATAATCCGAGTGGAGTTCTTCTCAGTCATAGTCAAAAATAGTTGTTCGGGTTAGGGTGGGGAACGGGTCAGTCGCGCCCGTTCCTTTGCCTTAATGCTAATGTGAAAAAAAAAGGAAGCCCTCCTCCAAAACGTGCTCCAAAACGAAGTCCTCTTGAATTCTGTCCGATCGTCAAGATATGACTGTCGTCAACACTGTAGTGCTGTAAGATATTCCTCAAATAAATCCTTTTCGGATAACGTCGCACCGTGTGGTACGTACAATATATTTTTTTTTGAAAGTTAACACTTGCTAAATTGTATGTGCGAATCCTGTCCATCGGTAAACACGTCATTTGTGCGCGTCAAATATGCTTGCCTTTCGGCTATCTTCTGTCGTAAATTATTTTCAACCGCTAAGCGTTTAGTCCCGTAAGTGACACGCGGCTGAGCGGGCGGCGCCTTCAAACTCATCGTAAAATAAAACAAACATTCCAGTCGCATTCGTTCTGTCGCGCGCGTAGCCAGCAAAAATAGTTTAACATTTCTGTTTGTTTGTTTTTGTTTGCTTAAAACATGGTACGATGTTCATACTTCGTACCATGTTTAACATGGTACGAAGTATGAACCTATGAACATCGTATGTTTAATTAAATATCTCCTATGAAAATCGTACCATGTTTAAAACATGGTACGATGTTCATAGGAGAAAACGAAGGAACAAACACAACGAAGTCTCAAATTTAAGTGTCACGACCGCATCCACGTCGACGGCAGTCGACGTGGATGCATGCGGTCGTGACACTCAAATTTGTGTTTGTCGACGGCAGTGCTGCGGACACGTCTCAAGCACGTTGTATTTGTCGACGGCAGTCGACAAACACAACGAAGTCTCAAAATCGAAACTTCGTTGTGTTTGTCCCTTCCTCTTCTCCCGTCTCGTTTTTTTTTTTTTTTATAAGTATGAACGTTCACCAGCTAACCTGGGCCACAACCCTTATTTCTGGTACAATGCTTTCTCAATGTCCTCGGAAAAATACATACACAATAAAGCGCAAAACAAAAGAAGAAAACAGCGGGAAAAAACAAGAATTTAGCCGTCAGCAGTGTTTGAAATTGCGCCTACGCAGGCCGCGCCTGCTGAGATCACAGTCCACTCGGCAGACATGTACACGTTACCTAAAAAAAGTAACTAAATACCGTTACTCGTTACTCGCTCAAAAAGTAACTAAATACGTTACTCGTTGCCAATTCTCAAAAGGAACGCGTGAGTTACCTCAAAAGTAACGAGTTACTCTCCACGTTACTTTGACGACCAAATAGACAACTGTTTTTGTTTCATGGTTTATTGTTTTCTTTTTAGTAGTCATTGCCCTTAAGCAGCAGCTGCCTGTAGAAGTTTTCATCAGTTATGTTTCCCCGCTTCCTTGAAAATACGTCTCCGGCGACGCTGAAGAGTCGTTCTACCGACGCTCTCGAAGGAACGGCAGTGTTGTGCTTCAGGAAGAGCTGGTGAATCTTCGGGAACTGCACCTTCATTGAGGACAGCGGGTAATGGGTTATGTGCCTTCCCGTGTTTGCAACCTCCGGGTTTACATTCGGTCCGTACCCGTTTCTAGAAGGTTCAACCAACGAACCTGATTGTGCTCGCTGGGTGAAGGACATAGAGTTCAGTACAGCAATGTTTATCGCTGGAAACGTCAGTCGAACTGTTCGACTGACGTGTTCAGCGATATACGTTGCTGTACTGTCATATTGTTTAGTTGTTTTTCGGGTTGCCCATCTGCCTTTGTCACAATAGACGCATACTCAGGCTAGAATAAAAACAAGGCCGTTTAAGCGGTGTTGTACACGTTACTCCTCAAAAGTAACGAGATACCGTTACTCGTTACTTGGCCTTCAAAGTAACTAAGTACCGTTACTCGTTCCTTTTCTAAACAAAGTAACTAAATAAGTTACTCGTTACCGAAAATAGTAACTAGGTACAAGTAACTCGTTACTTGTAACGCGTTATGTACTTGTATGCCACTCGGTTAGGGTTAGCGGGGACGCCGGTGAGAGACTAGCCTCAAACCCAGTGACTGGGCTCGAAAAGTGTTCTCTCGTCCCCGGGGCCGAGTGTTTCTTGGAAAGGTGTACTACAGTGCTTCCCCCTTGGCATTCGGAACGATTGCGGTTTATCTCACCACGCCAAAGGTTCACTCATGCAAGGTGGATCACCCTCGGACAGGGAATGCCGGCACCGCTATCCGTTCCCCAAACAAACACGCGGAGAGAGGATGAGCGCACTGGCTCGGCGCCACGCAGTCGCCGTGTTTCGGAGAAACCGCTGACTTACAACGCGAGGAAAGCCCCGGCCTTTTGCCCAAGCACCTGACGTCTCGTTCCCGCTAGAGCGATGGGAATCGCGGGCACGGCGTCGCCTCCAGGCGGGAGTTTATTTTTCCCGCTTCTCTGGATAGCTCGGTTCAGACGAAGTACAGGTGAAGCAAGACCCCCTTCGGTTTCGAGTCTAGCTGGTGACACACGGCTAGAGAAGACGTGAAACAACAGTCGACAGAAGAACAGGGCTGCCGTCGACGTTGGCGAAGACGAATTTCTACCGTGGAGATTAAGTTATGGATTGGAATGCACTATAACTCTAACGACAACCACGAGAAAGTTGTCTGAGCCGCTCGAGCAGACCATTCGCGGCGAGAAGTTTCGGTATCGCTGCCTGGTGGAGTCTTTTCGCAACTTAGAGTGAGGATACTTCAACTTCCTCTGCTGGTGCAAGCCCCTGCAATGCCAAGCTTCTGTGCGCTATGAAAATTAAAACATGACCGCGTGCACGTGCACTATACCCGTAGTGAGAAAAACAGAACCGCCCCTAGCGAGCTTTTCACCGCGAATACTGCTGCGTGGTCCGGTCGTCCGTTCATGAATGAGGGTGCGGGTGATCACCAAACTTGTACGGAGCACGCGAACTGTGTATTATTTCACACCACTCCTGGCGGCAGCCGAAAACATGTGCTCCCCGACGTAGCGCCCAAAGAACCCGAGCAGGGGAGGCCGCTCGCTCGAGGCCGAAATCGCGGCGAGATCGTGAACAGTGCAGCAATTTTTCAAGTAGAGAAACTTCACAGGCGAGCATGGCTACGAAACATCATTATACATAAATAAACAACCTGGGGCAAAGAAAATGAAATAACGGACAACACGACGGGCGATTTCCGCTTATCGCACGAAAGTGCGTAGGTGAAGGCTGAAGTCATCAGGGATTAGATGGAACAATTAGTAGGCTTAGTAAGTACGAGTGCTAACACATTTTATTTGAGTGTAAGCTCACAACAAAAAGTTTCTTTTTTTTTTTTGCGGTATCGCTTATTTCTTAAGAAATTCAAGGTAAATGTAGCTTTCACGTGTAAATATTTTGTTACACGAACTTGCCATTTACGTAGCATTTACCACCAGGGATTTTATCCGGAAAGGCATGAATTTATACCGAAAACAAATATGAATCTTTTGATCACGTGAAATTGTTCGTTTTTCAAAGCGGAGACGCGATTGACGGCAATTTAGTTTCACCGCGCACATCAGAAAACAACTGAATTTATAGCTAGTGGAGTGTCTCATGATGATGAAATTTGGTGTGGAAAATGCTACGACGTCGTTTCTGCGTATCTCTGCCGCGCAACATATATGTGGGTCAGAAACAACATCTCTTCCGTGCATGCAGAGTGAAATTGCATTGTACTTAATGTTTTTCTTTTATGATAAAACTTGCCTCCTCGTCGAATTATTATTATTATTATTATTATTATTATTATTATTATTATTATTATTATTAGATTGTTACCAACCAGAAGCGCTTTCTAGAAAGGCAGATGGTCGGTCGTCGTCTCGCTTACTGAAAGTTTGGTTCCGCAAGGTTCACTGATCGAACGGAAAGGACGGCACGGGGCTTTTGTGCCGGGCAATCCGTGTCTGGATCCGCCTTGTTCGACACATTGGTCGTTCCAAATTAAAACAACACCCTTTGTCAGAAAACGTCCGCGTTTCACCGTACACATGCAGCTTGAAAGATTTCGGCAAAAACTCCGGATTTGGTTAGAGGCGTTTCCCTCGCACCTATATATATACGAGGGGCGTTCATAAAGTTCGGATTATTGTCACGAAGGAATAGAGATTCAGCAATCAAACTCGAGTAGGAGTTGAGACTTTCTCTACATGTTCGCCGCCAAAAGTTACCCACTTTTTCCAGCGATTCACCACATGCCGGTCGCCATTGTTATAGAACTCCTCGTATTGAGTGTTCAGAAATCGCTCCACTTGAGCAATCACTTGGTCGCCGTCCTTGAAATGCTTTCCTCTTATTTGGCCACACTGGAAGCGTCTGTGCCATTTAACCAAAGTGTCATAAACTGGGGTGTTGTCCCCGAACAACGCTCCCAGATTGGAATGAATATCCTGGGCATTGCTTCCCTTCAAATGAAAAAAACGGATCACTGCGTGTGCTTGGCACCGACGGGCGGAGCCATTTTAGTTTCGACTCCCTAGCGGCGTTCCGAGCTACTATAGCATGCGATGTTTATATTGTGCGAAAACTCCAGGGACGCGCGCTCATGTTGATGCCTGTTTTGTTCCGTTTTTTTTCAATTTTTTGTGCCAATAATACGAACTTTATGAACGCCCCTCGTAGACAGCAAACCAACCTCGCGGTTGGGCCCACTAAATGCAGCACTTATTATGTTTTAGAAATAACTAAATAATAATGGCACACCACTTAGACCGGACAGTCACGGACAACATCAGTCCGCGACGATGCTGCGGTCTCATCTTCCGAAAGACCGCACATACTTGGGGACAACTTTTCTTGGCAATCATAGCCAAAGGTATACGGGTAGCCGCGCGCTCGTGCAGATTGAGTGCAGATGACAGCTGTGCTCGCGCCCTCTAAACTCCTTCGAAAATGCAACAAAAAAAATCGAAGAACGCGCCCTTGCTCACAATTTTGCGACATCTATATAGAATAGATGTTCGAAACATTTTGACTTAGGTGCCTGTAATGCGTCTTCGACTGCTGCATGTGTCTGTCGTTCTACGCCGCCCATGCATCCAAGATGGTCCCGAAGCGGCAACAAATCGCGTCACATATGAGCCGGCGTGTCACGCTGTCGGATGCCGCGATCCTGCTGGTCGGCGGTAAAAATGATGACGAAACAGGGCGGGCGGACGCGAGGGTCCTTGCGGCGTCTTATCTCGCGTCCGCGTTGGTTTCCGTGGACTGTCTGGATGCAGAGTGACCTGCAGCAGAACGGGCGTCTGGATCGTCCGTTCTGCCGCCAGGATCGCCTCAGGCGTGACACTTTTATGACGTTATCGGGAGGAAATCGAGGGACCACTTTTGAGGACGTCGTAAACCACGCCAGATGGAGACGCGCTCCAGGCACCATAATTTTTGTCCTCTACTAGTGTACTATAATAATACATATTATCGACCCCAGAAAACAAGCGAAATTACTATAGATGCGTATGCGGTCAAAAAAACAAAACAAAAAAACATACGAAAAAAAATATCCCAAGGCGCACGAGCTGCCTTGCTTTGCGTTTCTTTTTTACTCTCGTGGAAAACCCCTCACCGGTAATTGCTTTGTTGCGGCGGACTACGAGAGTTGAACATTAGCCGCGTCTGCAATTGTTTTTTTTTTTTTCTTTTATGAGCACGGCACTATCAGTGAAAGGTGCGACGTGCATATACTATATACAGATGTTGCGCATTATATTCTCTGTCCGGGACCGTTATAGAACAGCGGACCTGCCAAGGTGGCGATGCCAAACATACGAACAAAATCGTAACTAAGCATCGGTTTCACGCTCTTCTTTACGATACATTTTCGGTTTAGTACTAATAAAAGGGAAACGATCGCAATTACCCGTGCAACTTGCCTCATCCCAGGCACGCGTGGGAGTTAACTCGTCATCGCTTATGATACGCGTGAAGTCATAGTTTACGGCCCATGGAGGCATACGAAACCTGGAACATGGCCTAATACGTTCAGGCTTTGTGATTGGTTCTTGGGTGGATGTTCTTATCGCCCAATGCAGATATCTGATTGGCTGCGGAACAATATAACGAAATGCTCGGGACTCAGCACGCGTTTCTGGCCAGGGCGTCACGTTGGATCTCAGCCAACGTGAAGCAAACTCAGAGTGCCTAAAGTTAGGACACTCCGTCACGGTGACGTCAAACCCAAGTTTCGGGAAGTCGCTTCCTGGGCCTGAAACTATCGCTCCGTTCGAATGCTCTCGGGTAGTGACGTCTGGATGGGCGCGTACGGCTAAACCGTTTTAATTGGGCGAGATGCCTGGAAGGTGCCCTCTCGTGTTCAAAACTTGATATATCACCGGATTTCTTTCGCCGTAGCCTTCTATACTTGTATAGAAGGCTAGAGCGAAAGTAGTACATATAATTAAATTGTCCGTGTTTCTCTTACCCGTCAAAATAACGTGTCGCGCACATATTTATTCCTTAGAGAAAGCAGGGCCCCTTTTCAATTGTCCGCGTTTTTTTTTTTTACGCCTCAAAATTGTACTACTTACTACCTAATTAACTGCGCTACCATTACTTGTACAGTTCCTGCAAGCGTGAATCGAGAAACCACCCAAATACAGCTTTTCCGATAATAGGTGATTGGAAAACCTCGAATAAAGATAAACAAACAAAAACGAGTGCGTTCCTTACGTTATCTGAACTCCTTTAGTCTGTTTTTGTGCAGCATTGTTAGCTTTTTCGCGGGAATAGACCCTTTTCAAAAGTCCGCGCCAACCATTAACGCCTGTCCGCCATTGCTTGATCACGTGTCTGAGCATGTATTGGACACGTGACTCGTGTCAAATCACGCACTTCTTGTCCGAGCAATGGCAAACACCAATGTTGCTTGACGGACTTCTGAAAACGGCACACTGTTCACAGACTTTATGAAAACCAAAACGGAGCTCGGTGAATTTACGAGGCCGAAAATACGCTCAGATGTCAAGTTGAATCCTGCGACGGGACGTATGCCGTGATCACGTAGAACATCGTGCTCAATGTTACGTCGCGGACTGAATTTTAGGAGTGAAAATATTTTCGGTTCCGTCATTTGCCGAACTATCCGTAGATTACCGCGGCTTGCTCTGTGCGAAAGCAGGCGCGGGGGCATTTTAGAGTGTACTCCGATGTCGCGTTGACGCAGAATATGCGAACACTATGCGCAGTTCTGGCAAAAATAAGCGCCGGAAATAAACCTCCCGCTCCCTTAAGATGCAACAATTTTTGTACTTTGCGCAAATACCGCTTAAAGGGATACTGAACCATAGAATTTAGTGTCCATAATAAGTGGCGCACGTTCTTTCCACGAGCCAGCAGCCGCCGGTGTGCGCGAGCACACGCAACAAAAATGACGTCAAAGATCTCCATTCGCGGTTAAGATGGCAGTGAAATGCATGGGCTTCGGGCGAAAGGAGAATAAAGACAAGTTTTTCATCTATACAGTGGTGTCTGGTGTAAAAGGTAAGCGATTAATTGGTCTAACAAGCATGTAGCTTTCACCTGTAGAGATGAAAAGCCTGTCTTTATTCTCCTTTGGCCCGAAGCCCATGCATTTCACTGTCCTCAAGCGCGAATGGAGGTCTGTGACGTCATTTTCGTTGCGAGTGCTCGCGCACACCGGCGGCTGCTGGCTCGTGGAAAGAGCGTGCGCCACTTATTATGGACACTAAATTCTATGGTTCAGTATCCCTTTAAAAGGGATCCCTGACGTTAATGACCTATGAAACACGCGTTCGTTTTTCGCCCCACGCAATAGAAGTCCCAGTAAAAAATTAAAGAAAGACGAGCAGCGTTCACCCCCTCAACTCGCCACAGCCAGAAGAAGCGGCCACGTGATCAGGAGCCGATTATGTGCCGCCAATGTTGATCATAGCCACGCGCTGGGGTTGACAAAGCACAGGACACGCGCTGAGTTCCAGAAATTGTTATGGCTCGGCTATTGTCGTCGTTGCAGCGATTGGACACGGGCCACTACCCGAATGCTTCTCGAGCTAGTAATTATCACGAGCCCAAATCGAGTGCCCACGCAATGCTCGGGTCCAATCTATGAGCAGCATTCAAATGTCGTCATATGGGTGTACTGCGATCCCCACTTTACGTCGTCAAATTTTGCAAAGGAGAGATTGAATGAAAATGATCGCTTTAGTCTCTGAAATTACACCGCAAGAAAGGAATTTCTTGAACAGTGGCGTTGCGTGCGAGTAACCTTGAGTCCCACTAGTGCCAGTAAGCTCGTGTAAAGTGAAAAACATTCCAATTGAATATCGTTGCACCGCCCCTTTAAAGGGGTCATGAAACGATTTTTCTACTTCTTCGTCCTTAGCTTTAATCCTCAACTCAAATGCGAATTGTGAAATCACGACGTCGTGACATTCTTCGGCACCAGTGCGACGACTGTTATACCCCTGTTACACGGGCAGCCTTAACCGCAGTTAACTCAGCGTTAAAGGGGCTGTGCAACGATATTCGTTTTGAGCGTTTTTCTTTTTGTATGAGCTTACTGGCAGTAGTGGGACCCAAGTACACTCGCACGCAACGCCACTGACCAAGAACCCTCTTTGTTGCGGTGTAATTTCAAGGAGAAAAGCGAGCGTTTTCTTTCAATCTCTCCTTCGCAAATTTTGATGACGTACCCTGGTGGTAGCAGCATCCTCCAGGGACGATATTTGAATGCGGCTCATAGATTGGACCCGAGCATTGCGTGGGCACTCGATTTGGGCTCGTGATAATTACTAGCTCGAGAGGCATTCGGGTAGGGGCCCGTGTCCAATCGCTGCAACGACGGCAATAGGCGAGCCATAACAATGTCTGGAACTCAGCGCGTGTCCTGTGCTTTGCCAACCCCAGCGCGTGGCTATGATCAACATTGGAGGCATATAATCGGCTCCAGATCACGTGGCCGCTTGTTCTGGCTGCGAGTTGGGGGGGGGGGGGGGGGGGGGGTGAACGCTGCTCGTTTTTCTTTAATTTTTTCTGGGACTTCTATTGCGTGGGGTGAAAAACGAACGCGTGTTTCATAGGTCATTAACGTTAGGGATCCGTTCTAAGTGGTATTTGCGCAAAGTACAAAAAATGTTGCATCGCCCCTTTAAATGCTGTTACGCGGCACCACAGTTACCGGACTATTAGCCCCGTGCGCGACCGAAAGCGTCGCTGTGGTCGGCCTACCACGATTGGCCGAACGCTGACTATGACGTCGGAAAGGGGATTTTCATCGACGGAAATAAGAGAAATGAAAGAACTTTAATTTTGACGGTGTTGGCAGTGTTCCTTTGAGAGCGCAATGATTTCAAGCTTCCACCATGCTAATAACAAACACCATCGAACTTGTTGTTTGCAAGGTAATGACGTCACAAAGGGGAACCACAGGAGGGCGCCACCAAAACTTCTCGCCGCTAATACTCTCGGACAGCTATTTCAGAAGAAGTGAAGAGCGCGCGTGCACTGCTTTGATGGGTGCTCAAGATCCTCAAGCGCACGTTCGCCCATAGCTTTGACTGCATAGTTGCAGAATGTTGTCCGCAAATATTGTGCGCTAAATGTGGCTTAGTGTAACTGCAGTTAAAGGGCCTCTGACACGCCAAAAAAAAAATTTTTTTTTTCATGCTAAACGTTGCAATGGCATATGAGGACATTACAAAAAAAAATTGTTTCACTATAGAGTTGCGTAGTTTTTTTTATAAAAAATAGAAATACGAGGCCCAATTCAAAGTTCCCGCCGTGCACTGTGACGTAACAGTGTACCGCAAGGTGTCGGGGCGGTCAGAAAGGAGGGAGCTACGTCACTAATAGTCACTTAACCGGAAGTCCCGTGAGTTTCACTCCTCGTGCTCTCCGCGACCGCGCCTAAGACTTTTTTTTTTTTTTTCGTTTTATTATTCTGCTCTTCGTACGAGCGATCGTAGAAAACAAAGTTTCAGTTCCACTAGCTCTTTATCCCTGCACCGTTGATTAGTTTGCGTGCTGTAAAATTTGAGGACGAAGAGTCAGTGGGTCGACGTGATGGAGGTCAATGATGAAAGCGTTGCGAGTACAAGCCAGTGTACGAGTGAATGCCGTCAGTCCGATGATACAGGGCTATACTGGGCGCAAAACAAGCTATCAAGTTTTGAAAAAAAAAAATTAGAACGCTTGCAGAAATTAGGGTTGCTAGCATAAGACACGCCCGATCGCATTGCTGAAGGTTGAGACACCGAGGTCGTTGAATCATCGGATACTCTCCAGGCTGTAGATGCCTGCCGTCTAAAGAATACGAACTGGTGAGTGTACCAAGTACAAGTAAACGTCGAGCACAAAGTACGTATTTTGTCTAAAACATGTTTACTGGGTGCTCATGCGGCCGATGTATGTCTCTCAGAAATGCATGCAGTGTGATCTCTTCTTCAGTTGCTGAAATACCGGGACAGTCCCTCACACAGCACCTTCTAGGCATTGTAGTTGATCACGTCAATTCACTGACTCCGCTTCTTCTACCTTTACAGCAACATTAAGCGATGAAAAGCAAATAAAAGAAACCTTGTCTGCTTGGATCGCTCGTGGAGGTGCGGAGAATAACAAAAATATTTAAAAAAAATATTACACGCGCTCGCGGTAAGCACGAGGAGGGATACAACTCACGTGACTTCCGGCGATGCCTCCCTTCTGACCGCCCCGACACCTTGCGGTACACTGTTACGTCACAGTGCACGGCGGGAACTTTGAATTGGGCCTCGTATTTCTATTTTTTACAAAAAAACTACGCAACTCTATAGTGAAACAATTTTTTTTTGTAATGTCCTGATATGCCATTGAAACGTTTAGCATGAAAAAACATTTTTTTTTTTGGCGTGTCAGAGGCCCTTTAAGAGTGCCCGTGTAACAAGGGTATTAGCTTCCACCGTGCTTTTTATGCACACCATAGAACTTGTCATTCCCCAGTGACGATAAGTTCCGTCAGGGAACTCATTGGCCACGAACGCGAATCCGAATATTCGTCGACGAATTTATAGTTGACGAGCTCATACGTCCGAGTGACGCAGTTCTCGTGTCCAATGCGTGAGCTGGACTCGACTGACGTCAGGTTGGCACCGCTCACGCGCTTTGGGAACCGCGGATGTATCATAGTGAAAAGGCGGAGAGCTTTCGAAGGAAAGAAGGTACAAAATAGTCCGCTATATTTTCAAATATTCGTACCGAAAAGTTGGCTTTTGACTTTCTACCCTCTTTCTTTTGGCCAACTAAAAGATATGCGATTAGTAAAGTCCCAATTTAAAATAATTTATCCCATCCCAAAATTGGTTTCATGGCCCCTTTAAAGGGCATTGGATTGACACCGGTCGAAAACAAAACCGAAATAAATGACTGGTATCGCTTCAGTGGCACGAAATATGATCGGAGCCGAAATATTACGCCAAAGTAAAGCCGCGTACTACACTAAACCCGATTTTAAAGATGCATGCGACCAGCTGCTCTTTAGCAGGTAGCAACAAACTGGTTAGCAACACTGGACGACGCGTACCACAGCATCGCCGCGACGTCACGTCGCGGCCGTATACAGCTGATATCCATGTGGCCATCCCTCTCTAGCGGATAGTTTCGGTTTTGCCGTAGGGGCCCGAAAGCACGCTTTGAGCCGTGATATCTGCAAAACTACACAGGATACCGGGAAAAAAAATATACCTCGTAATTCAGGGACACGGACTGAGCTGGAAACAGTCAAAATCCCAAATTCGAAAATATTGCCCGGAGTTGCCCTTTAAAGGGATACTTCAACGAAATTTGAAATATTCCCGTCGTGTTTAAAAATAGGTTGAATATGATCCACAATACCCGTAAATGTCAATCGCACGTTTGTATTTTGAGCCTGGTGGCTGTAGTTTTCGTTATAAACGGCCCACTCTGGCAAGCGCTCGGAGAAGGCCCAGCGGAGACCTTGTGACATCCAACGCAATCGTGACGTAGGTCGTCTCGGGACGAGCAAAGCTACGGCGAGGCTGAAGTCGAGAGGATGGCCTTGTCGTTCCAGCTACCGATGCGGCTGCTTTTGTACGAATTTTCAGTGACGGGTTAATCTTCTATAATCTTGTAGGGGGACAATAGCTACTTCTGGAACACACAAAAGGGATTCTCGGGAAGACGGGAGATCCTCCTTCCCCTATCCTCTCGTCGTGGCCGGAAGCGAGACACTCACCGTCACTAACTGTCAAGGTTCCTAGACGGGCATTACAAACGAGGCGTTAGCGACATCCACCAGGTGCTCTTTGCTAATCGTTTAATTCGTTTTAAAATTTCTTTTCGAGACTTTTTTAACGAGACATTGGTATGTTCGATGTGATACTGCTCCTTTGAACACACATAAACCAAAAAATGAGCGCCGAAATTTTGTTGTAGTATCCCTTCAAGGCCCATTCACAGGAGCGTTTCCTCTTCCGTTACTTACAAGTGGCACCGGAACATGGGTTCCAACGAAGCATACGAAGCACGGTCGTCTCTGTGTATTCTTGGTCTCGTTTCAGTTGCAGCGCGCAACCAACTCAAATGTTTATAGACCAGGCGGTAATTGGGCTTTAATTGGGTGTGATGGATGACTCTCGACGTAAGCCGATGTAACATAACGCAACGTAACAAAACGGTGCTCTGTGAACCGGCCTTTTACTACAGAGCTGCGGCACCACATTATATACTTGCAGAGGTGGCAGTAATGAAATTACCGTAATTGAATTACAGTAATTGAATTACTTTTGAGAGTAATTTGTAATGTATCTCATTACTTTTTGACGCATGTAATTTAGTAATGTAATGAATTACCCTAGTGGCGGTAATTGAAATTAAAATTGTAATTACTGTTCAGATATTTCAGGTATGTTTTTTTATTTGCCCCGAAACAAATAAAAAAGGAAGCAGTTCTTGCATTTGCCAAAAATAAAGCTTTAAAAAATAACGGAAAAAAAAAAGGACAAATGCGGTTTTCGTTTGTGGCCGCTGGCTCGTGTGACAGGCACTCTAGGTCGGACTAGAGGGTCGTGCCGCCTAAATCCTGCTGGGTTTGTGTTGCTGTGACCAAGTATAGGCTTCCCTAAACATGGGTTTTGTCCCCCTTGAAGATTATCTTCCCACAAAGAAGACACAACCCACAGCAATAATCGATAGCAAGGCAATCCGAACTCAGACGCACCCGGGGATCGACAGCGTGCGCAGTAGGTATTTCGGAATAACGTGAACCCACAACACAGACAGACCCAAGGTCAGTCGGTTCGGTTTGGGAGGGCATGTTGGTATCTCTCTTTAGTTTTGCCCACTGGCTTGGTGTGGGGTTGACGATTGTTACTTTGCAAATGCAGAGCACAGTGCGTTCTTTCTTTTCGTTCAGCTCATCCTTTAAAATATATGAAACAGTAATTTGAAAGTAATTTCATTACTTTTATGCGTCAATTTGTAATTGTAATTCATTACTTTCGTATAGTGGTAATTTATAATGTAATTTAATTATATTTCAGTCGTTTTTAATGAAGTAATTAGTAATGTAATTCAATTACAATAAATGAGTAATTTGGCCACCTCTGTATTGGGCAGGAGGTGGAACTATAGGGGGCGCTTTATCGAGCGTGTTGTCCCCACAGCCCGGTGTTTACTAACACAGCATAACAAAGAAATTGAACCTGGCCGAGCACGGTCTGGGCACGAGCGCTTCGCTCTGACCAGTGCTTTAGTTGCACGAGGAGCGGCCTTCGAATCGTCGTCTTCGATTTCTCGGATCAAAAACAAACAAGAAAGTTTGGTTTGTTGTCCCCACAGCTGAAGCGTACCGCTAGAGGCGTGACTGTTCGATCTCCTCCCCAATACTTGTATATAATGTGGGGCTGAGGCCTTGCTTGTATGTCGGTCATGCCAAAACGGCTTGCAAATATGTTCGAAGCGTATACATGCGGGGAAACATGATTGGAACACGCGTGAGGCGTGCGTGCAGATAATTCTGTTATCATGTCTGCAACCTTGTGTCTTTCGTATGACGTGCGCGCAATGTGACAGCGGCTCTAGTGAAACGGATTACTGGCAGCGAGGCGTCAGGGTCGCATCCCACGCAGGTGCCTTCATGACGGACGCGTGCCTGACAAAACACGGGGTAAAAGACCTAACGGATACTGCGATGATTGTGTCGCACTAAAAAAAATTAAATTTTATACTGTTTCCGCACATTGAACGGCAGCCCAACATCGGGTAAGATAGGGTCGTTTCTAACTACAAAGGGCTGGAACGAATGCCGACGCCGAGGAAACGTTAATTGCCGCCTCGCTTCGCCAGTTTTATGCTCCCCAGGCGTTATGAACGATTGTGCCCTCGGGAATTGAATTCTCTACGCACGATCACATCTTCAAACACTCCCGTCGAATTTGCCTTTTGCTCCCTGGCGACTCGGTGGTGCTGTCACAAAACGGAAATGCGAGAGTGTCCATACCGCAATGTATTCGCAACCGCACAAAATATTCGTACGACCTGCCGCTCAAGGAAGCAACTTGAGATAGCAGCTCCAAAATTCGAAGTTTGACGTCCTTCATCACGGAAACTGATTCCCCATTGATGTCATCGGGTTATGGTGCGATTTAAAGGGGCGATGCAACAATTTTTGTACTTTGCGCAAATACCACTTAGAACGCATCCCTGACGTTAAAGGGATGCTGAACCGATATTTGAAATCTCATAATTAATGCCCGAGCGCGCTTCACGGGATGGTACTGTACCTGAAAAGGATATTCAATCAGACGGATGGGGCCCGAATTATTGTATTTCTTTGAATTAAGAGCGAATCCTCGGCCGGAAGCTGCCGGTGCGAGTGAGTCCTTCTGAGAGCAGGCGTAGCGGAACTGACGTGCGCATTCTCGGCGCCCCCAGCGCCCCTGGTGCCTCCGCGCATTCTCCTCGTATGTTGGTGCTCGCCTTGATTCTTCGCTCGGCGGCTGTTCTGCTGCTCCTGCTGCTGCTGCGGCTGCTGAGGCTACTGCTACTGCTGCTGCCGACGATTTTATACGTCGCCATACTAGTAAAGAGATTGCAAAAGGCAATGCCGAACGCCGACCAGCCGAGGTCGCGGAAATCCAAAATATGGGGCAGAGCCCGCGTGGTACTAACAATAACAAACGCCACCCGGCTTAGCGCCTGGCTTGGCTTGGCTCCGTCTGTCTTTTGAGGCGAATGAGAATGCGCACGTCACGAAGCGAGCTTTCCACGACGCTCACCAGGGGTCGCGTAAAATTGTATTTTTCGTGTTTATTCAATTTTATACGCCTTCTCGCTCAGAACAACGTCATTTAGAAGTAAAGGACATGCTATGTATGCCATTGCGACCAAGAATTTCCACCCAAAATTTCGGTTCAGCATCCCTTTAATGACCTATGAAACACGCGTTCGTTCTTCACCCCACGCAATAAAAGTCGCAGAAAAAAATTAAAGCATAACGAGCAGCGTTCACCCCCTCAACTCGCAGCCAGAACAAGCGGCCACGTGATCTGAAGCCGAATATGTGCCGCCAATATTGATCATAGCCACGCGCTGGGGTTGGCAAAGCACAGGACACGCGCTGAGTTCCAGACATTGTTATGGCTCGGCTATTGTCGTCGTTGCAGCGATTAGACACGGGCCACTACCCGAATGCTTCTCGAGCTAGTAATTATCACGAGCCCAAGTCGAGTGCCCACGCAATGCTCGGGTCCAATCTATAAACCGCATTCAAATATCGTCATATGGGTGTACTGCGATCCCCACGTTACGTCATCAAATTTTGCAAAAGAGAGATTGAATGAAAATGATCGCTTTTGTCCTTGAAATTACACCACAACAGAGGAGTTTCTTGGCCAGTGGCGTTGCGTGCGAGTATTCTTGAGTCCTACTAGTGCCAGTAAGCCCGTGTAAAGTGAAAAACAATCCAATTGAATATCGTTGCCCCGCTCCTTTAAGCTAAGTGTGATTAAGCTGATCACAGTTAACTACTCTAATCGTCAATCTGAGGATGTCTGCGGATGTAGACAATTGCAAGCTGGGCGAGTGGCCGCCGCCATGTCCCTGCTCGTGCGAGCATGCCCGTGCGATTGCAAGGTTGTCATAGCTACGCTCACGCGTACGAAACAAGTGCTTGCGCGCACAGGACACCAGTCGGGGAACCACGCTTGCAATAGACCGATTTCACCAGCTAGTTTGAGTATACGCCACCGCTGTCGCCAAGCATCGTGGGAACTGTAGTCTTTCTGAACGCGCGACAACCACGCTGGAGGTCTGCACGAGCAAAGAAAGAACGGGCAACATCGTGGCACGACCATGCATCGCGAGGTTCATTTCATTTCCAACGCTTATAGTAACAACGAAAACCGGTCCGTCGCTGATGGTGTCGGATCAAAGCGAGGGGATCGGTGGCCTATGGTCTAACGCACACCTGCTGGGAGCATGTGGAGCGAAAGCTCGCGCTGCGGAACCCAGGATCCTGGGCTCAATCCCCACCCCTGCCCGTTTCTATATGAGCATTGTACCGGCGTGCGGTCGTGTATCACTACTGCATGATGCACTAAAGACTCCAGGATAGCGGTTGTACCGCACAACCGCTAGTATGGCCGCTAGTGGTTGTATCACACAAACAAAAGAGAGCCTGCAAACACGAGTCACCGCAACATTCGTGGTTCCAACGCCGCGTGCCATGTTTCTCCCTGAACTCATTGCCATGCGGCTTCTGAAGCAATCTGCATGCAGACTGTCTTTCATATGGTATACAATCAGTGTGACCCCGGCTTTACGTTCGTTTCTGAGGATGAAGCATACGAAGCACGGCTACTCTGATGAACATCGTTACTGTTGTCCTTGAGCTTCATCACGCGAGGGTCCTTAATAGTTCCTAAGAGACCAAGAATACAGATCAGTCGGGAAGCCTGGCTCACTAAACGACAACCCTTAACCCAATCGAGGAAACAAGTGGTCCCTGTTTTCCGGAGAAGGGACCCTCCAAAACAAAGCTCGCGTAATCTCCACCATCAAACAACGCAACCGCGCGTCCGTCTCTCCACTCCTTCGCTCCACCACCACGCGCGCTTCCGTTCCGCACCGTTAGCGCTGCCGATGGCTGCACGCGCCGCAACTTACGCAACACGGACGAGGGCGATAATACGCACCAGTTGACTGGATATCTCGGTTATCTCCATGACGCAAGGGCCGCCGGTCCTCCAGGGTCTCGAGAGCCGATCCCGTCGTCGTCGTTGTTGTCGCGGGTCGTTCGTCTCTGCGCACACCGCGGGCTCGTGTACGGCTTCCGTCTCCCAGCCCCGGTGGTCGCGCCAGTTCTGTCGAGACAGGCTCCTTTGCGTGCTTCGCTCGCTGCCTGTCAGCGACCGCGTAGGTGGCCGCTTACGAACGGGTTCGTCGGGGAAGCCCACTCACTGGCTCGGCTTCGCGTTCTTTGTCTTCTTTCCAGAGCTTTCGGCTGACGCGTTGCGTGGGTTCTTGCGGAAGGACCCGCGTCTCCTGCAGCCCCTCGCTCTGTCCGGTCGTTTGGGCACAACGCGGCTTCGAGTCCGGTGGGAAGCGTGTAAACACTCGACGATGACCGCTTCCTTTCTTTCGCGCGTACACACACACACACGCAGCAGCAAGCGGACTTGGGGGCGACGAAGCGCTTCGACAGCGCGTCAAGGGTCTCGTCTGTAGGACACGTTCGCGGCACCGAGGCTTCGTTGTCTACCGGCTATTTTTGGCGGCAGAGGTAGGTTCCTGAGCCAGCACGACTGTGTCATCCGCTGGCACATCGCGCGCTGCCCCGACGAGGTTTCTGTCTTGGCCGTCGCTCCGAGGTTAAGTCTGGGAGTCGTTTCTTTCGCTAAATTGCCTTGTTTTCTGTTCTCATTGTGCACCCGTCTGTTCATTACAGTATATCTTCCTTGGTTGTTTTAATGTGGCTTCGCGCAGAAGGTAAACAACAAAACAAAGGAGACCGGTGTGTGATGAAATAAAATAAAAGATGAAAAGGGCACGTTTTTGAGCGACAATATCGGGAGCATAACATTGGTACATTTTAGCCCGAGGGCTAGAAAATTAGATGTCTTTATAAAACGCCAGGAATAAATATTTTACAGCGTTAGCTTTTAATGTCCCTTTTCGGCAGAAAATGCTGACGTAGCGTAAGGTGGGGTAAAATCAGACGCGGGGCAAAATGCGGCAGTTTATGTTTAGCGCCATCCATCACCTAGATAAGCAATCGGAGTAGACGCAAACTTCACCGAAAGGTGTCGCGGCCTATGCACTTCGTGTGTGTAAGAAATGAGAGCTGTCGGCAAAAGTGTTTCGGAGAAAAAAAGAAAAAAAAGAAGCGGAGTTGAGGTTGACGAGTGTACCCCGGCCCCCTACCAAAAGAGCGCAAAAGTTCAGCGCGAGGTTTCGCTTCGAGACGTGCACCTTGGTTGGCAACAACTATTTTGCCAAGGTAAGCTTTAAATTTGTTCGTGTGCTTAATTAGCTTCATGCGGACCAAATTTGACCGATCTGTTGTGTTTTTTTTTTTTACCGAAATAAATATTTGCGTAACGGGATACGCCCGGTGCAAAAGCGCGACAATCTGGCATCGCGCATGTCAACAACGCACGAGTCTCCTGGTTCCTCCTCAGCCATATTCTTTTTCTCCCGATGTATAGGATGCTCTAAACGTATAATAGAAAAAACAACAACAACAACAACAAGGGCTTCATGGCGTGAAAGTGACACGATAAACAGCTCTTGAATGTGTCAGGCAACAGCGCCAGTCCCTTCGCACAGTTGCCGCACATTTAGGCGTACCAAAGAACGCGCTTCAAAGATATTTTGCCCACGGGGCGGGGCAAAAAGAGACATTGTGTGACTTTTAGATATTCGTAGTTTTGTTTAATGTTGCGCTTGCTCCAGTTAAGCATTATTTACTGGGCATAGTGTCAAGACATCTAAGAATATCCCCATGCTGTTTTCTTTTTCTAAATATTTAAATAAAAATACCAATGAAACTAAAAAAAAAGTTTGACTCATTTTGGTTTACGAATGCAAAGCCCCATTCTACAGCAGAGGCACTGCCCCCCCCCCCCCCCTCTCCCCATCCTTCCTCACACATACACGCCAACTGCGACAAAACTTTCTCTCTCGCCCTCTCTCTCTCCCCCCTTTCCCCCCTGTAGGCAGCTGTTGTTCCGAAAAACCCACGTGATCACAGTGAGAGCGCTCTCCACCTCCCCATCGTTCCTGCTGCTACATCCACGTATTTTCCGGATAACGTTAAATACCTCGCTCAAATAGAATGCAGCGTCCGATCTTCCACGCGATGGGAATTGGGGTGACATTTTTCTTGCATTTTAAAGCATTTAGGAAGACTACAAAACTAGAAGTAGCATAGTTCTCTCGGGTAAGAACGACGCCAAGGGACTGCCCTACACCGCAGTGAGCCGAGACAAGACAACAAGACCCGTGCCGAGAATTTCGCGGGAGGGCCGCGGCCAAGTTAACAGCTTAAAAAAGCCAAGACCCGGCGGCGGCATTCTCCTTGGCGCACCTGTCTGAAATGCCCGGAGCCAATTCCAGACGCATGATTCCCCCGTCGGGCATGACCCTGGAGGCGAGACTGCGCCGTGGTGTCCGACGCAGAGACAAAACTGCCGTAACATATCCCTGGCAGTGCACGAAGTGCTGCATTCACAATAGACCCATTTCAAGACGCCCGATTAAGCAACATTGGCATTCGCCATTTCTTGGGTACGAAGCATGTGGTCGGATCCGAGTCTTCTCCGAACGGTGACGCGGCTGAGCCGAGTTCACACCGAACACTGTTGCAGCTCACGTGTGCAGTACATGCTCAGCGCAGCAGCCACTAGGTGGTGCACACATTTTGAAAATGGTCTATGCTTGAGCTTAGGCGGCAGCATGGCCCGGGCTTCAAAACTACAAACTGCGAGTTCATAAACAACCTGGATTTGGTATCAAAATGCAGCTCTTTGCTCGTCTTTTTAAGCGTAAAGTGCCTGTATTTGAACACGAGTTCTTGAACAGCGCCTTGTGGGCTTCCGTCGCCCAAAATTGAACGGGGAAGGTGCATGACTTCTGCGGTGGTCAAATTCACGTATACGCCGATGGCTCTACAACAATTGAGGGTTCGAATTTATCTCTCTAATGTATACGGTCAGTGCGAGTTACGATTTCTTTCTGCCTGCAGGCAGGACATATTCAACAGCTGTTGAAATTGACGCAATTCTAGCCTCCCTCTGGCCCATAAAGCACATTGAGCCTCGAAATCGGCAGATCGTTTGCGCGGATTCTAACGCAGCTCTTGGCACTCATCGATGGATCCCAGAAGTCCAACATTCGCTCAGGTTTCTCGACTACCGAATATGCTCGATCGAACGATACGCGATGATGACTAATTAAAGCAACGGTGGATTTCCAGAAATGCTGAAGCGGACAAGCTAGCTATCATGTGCAGAGGCTTATGGAAACAACGCGGGGGAGTGCTCTTTTTAAAACTCATATAAAATCTGATTGAACATCATTCTAAGCAGATGGCAACCGACATATGGCACAACGATACAGCACGCAGCAGTTCACTCTACCAACTGTACCCACAGTTCAACCTTCGTTCTCGGAAGATTTGATTGCTTTGACGAGAGGTTTTTGCTCTAAAATTATCGAGATGGATAATCCAAGACACGGATATAATGGCAGGCGGTTGGCAACTTTAAGTGTGGTTGTATGTTCTGGATGAAATACCTTTATCCTATGTAAATTGTTGGGGTCATAGTCCAATCAAGTCATGCAGATTAGGGCTCCCCTGGCAATAAAGTAATCCATAGAAGGCTGTTACATTTTACATAACTGGTATCTAATTAGGTATATGGCTTTGATCTTAAAGATGTGTTCTTCGAACATTGTGCATGTGCCTGAAATGTAGAGCAGGTGGAACCGTCGAAAACAAGTTACTTTTTCGTCGCCATAGTTCCATTGGTGTTAATTCTTTTTCGCTGTCTGTTTGTGTTTGTGCACGCGCTGCTGGGTATAGCGACCGCAAAACTATAACGGCTGATTTTATTTTTACGGCGGGCTAAAGTTGGCAATTTTCATGACAGTGTCTTTTTCGTCGTCGCCGTCGTCTCTAAATAGAAAACAGTCGAAATCCGCAGAGGCATCAACCCTGCTCATTAAATGTGGAAAAAAGGTTCACATTTCACCGGTACTTTATTAATCTTCATGTTTCAACGGTAATGTGTATGTATGTCTTATTTCACATCAATTACAAAAAAAAAAGAGTCTAAAAGGTAATGGGATAGTCGGCTACATCTTATAGTGACCAACATCTCCACTGACTCGATCATATAGCAAAAAAACAACAAAAAAACCTTAGAGGACGTTTAAGCTTCGCCTTTAAGAGTGGAACGCGATAGCCAAACATAGAAACTCCCGCTCGTTCCCAAGCCGTACAAGCGTGCCTTACGAATTACTTTGCAGATTTATGGATTACTTCATAGTGTGAAATCACTTGAGACACGCGGCGACCTTTAAATTCGTATTACATGTCATGCTTTCGAATCACTTCTATTCCCCTCGTGACGTCACGTTTCACGTGAGCGTTGTGGGTTGTTTGTAATTCTCGTCCAAGGTCATGTGGCTGTGACGTCATAAACCTATCGACCAATCAAAACTTTCGCGGCACGCCACGGACGCCGGCTTTTCTGCCACGCCGCCGATTTTCTGCGACACGAGCTCATTAACGCTATCACGTTAAAATTTAAGCAAATAGGGAGTTGTAGTATATCTCTTTTCTCCTCCGCTACGGTATTCACAAAGAAAACGTCGCAGCTGCGCATGCGCGCCGCCAGCCTTGTCTGCATGGCTCAAGGTCTGGTGGCGGATTACGGAGCGCTATCGGGTGCTTAGCGGGCTGCGGAAACGGCCTACTAAAACTGCCTAATAATAGGGAGTTTTCGCAGATCGTTTTCGCCGTCCCACAACGCTCTCCGCAAACCGCTACGATACCTGGAACCCTACAGTCAAGACCATCGGCGCGCAGGCGCAGTAGCGGCTTCTTCGTTGCGGAGGGCTTAGCGGAGGGGGAAACGCGGTCTACGAAAACTCCCTAATAATCACTTTTAGGCGCGAAACGATCTTTTCACACAAAGTGGCGAGTCACCATCCTAACGCTGTGGCAACGCCCTCGTGTTTCTGGAGTCGCAGACTAATTTGTTACTTGCCTCATTCGTCCCATACAAAGATAAACAAAATTAAATATTGACTGCGAGTTTTTAAATATTTTATTTGGCTTTGTTATTCTTTGTCCCGCACAAGCAGGAGGATCCGCACGAAGGATTGGGGGTTACGTTTAAAGGAAAGCGCAGACGCTGTCAGCCGTTGACCGGTGGTATATTAGATGCCGCTCCACAGTGCATTCGAAGGAGAAGGTAAGCAGGAAGAATACTCCTCACTCTTTCGTGCCATTTTCTGCGTCTTTGGCGGGGGATTTTGTGCGGAACTGGAATCAATCCTTCTGAGCAAGGTTCGAGTCCGCTTCCGCAGTGGAGACCTCGGATATCGCAGAAAAATGCGTCTTCGCGCACGAGAAAGGAAAGAAGAAGCGAATTCCAGCGGTATCCGCCGGTTCCCGTGTCAGCTGCGTCCCATAACAGCGTTCAAGGGCCGTCGGCGTCCCACGAGATACCGGACGCGCGCGCGCTCTCTTCAAAGCGCAGCTCGACGATTGTTTTCCCTTGCTTCCGAGAACCCCCGCCGCATTCTTGCTTCGTCCGTGCCCTCTGGAGAGCACTACTGCGGCAGTTGCTTTTCCCACAGAAAAAGAAAAAAAGAAAAAACAAAAACAAAGCATCGATGGGTGCCCGGTGTCTCCGCTGTAGATGCCACCGTTAGCCAAACGGGCAGAAATGGGGATCAAGCCCAGGACCTTTGCAGGGTTCTGCGGCGTGAGCTTTTGACACCTACAAGCTCCGTTCTCCGGAGCCTGAACACAATCGGCCACCGATCCCCCGGAACTGAACGGCAACCGTACAGAAAAAAATAAACAAAATCCCACGAAAGGCGCCTGCAAGACCAGAATCGAGTGGCCTTGTTTGAACAAACAGAAGCGTCGAACGAAAAGAATATTGATACAAGGCATCCCATGCTTACGGGACAGTTATATACGAAGAAACCAAGAAAACGTCTTGAGAAACAATTGTAATTGAGGTGTTCTGTATATATATTCAACGCTCTATACTCTGAGGAAGAAAGTGTGACATAAAACACAGTTCGTGTCTGTTTTAGTTCGTTTTTACGTATTTCCTCCCCAATGTGGCGGGCATTTATTACTTCATGACGGATGTAATTTAACCTAATCCGGAAGGAGGGATGATTGGCGTATCTTTTTTCTCAGAAGTTTCGATTAGCTGAAGGAAGACCAAGTTTCATTTCAGCAATACGCGACTTCAGAATAAGTGACGAATGCGAGGCTTCGTTATTCACTGGATATTGTTCTTCCATCTACGCTGAAACGCCTAGCTGATCATAAAAGGGTTTACATGCCAGACCAAAGAAAGGCATTCGGCACCACGCAGCAGCGAAGGACTGAACATCGATTCGCACCGCCTGACGTGCATGGCGCTTTCTCCGTAACTAGCTTATCACAGACGCCAAGAGACTCTTGGTAATTTTTTAGATGTTTTACTCGCGTTCACCCTCGTTTTAGTGCGCAGCTTTTTATCGGTCATACTAATAAACGATTATACAAGTTTCCAAGGCCTATTTGCTAAGGTGCATACAAAACTAAGATCATGTTAGCCCTAACGAGCGTGCGTTCTCACTTCCGGTGAAATCCCAGGCAGCCCATCTGGAGCGGACTACCATGCACCACGTTGCCGTGACTGACAGCTCGTGAATGAAGACAGCGAGCGAGGGGAGGGGTTCTGTAATACACAGTTTTGTAGGCGTTACCGAAAAATGTGACAAAATACGTTACTCGTTACTTGCAAATAAAAGGAACGCGTTACCGACCTCCCTTACCTCAAAATAAGATGAACGTGTTAACGTTACCGATAAAAAGTAACGCGTGTTACTTTTGCTTTACTTTTTATTTACGATTAAAAAGAAATACTGTTTGAAGGGTGTATGCATAAACGCCATATGAAAAAAAAGAAAACATTGTTTATGCACAAATTTAACCTTATCTTTTTTCTTTTTTTAACGGTTCCTTCTGAATATTTACGAGGAAAAAACGCGAAGAAAAACGCAACAAACAAATAAACAAACGAGAATTCATATGACTTGGCGCCTAGAAACAAAAAAATTGAAGTGTAACTTTTCTGAAGTCTTGGGAAGAAGATGTGAAGAGTGACGTAAGTACGTTACTCGTTACACGAAAAAAGTAACGTAAGTACGTTAGCCGTTACTGTTTTGAAAACGCGACGAGTACGTTACTACGTTACCGAAAAAATTGTATGGGCAGTTGCTACGTGAAACGTTGTTGGTTTCGCGCTAGTGGTGCTAAACCACTAGCGCTAAACCAAGTGTTTAGTGGTGCCAACTCCACTAAATCGCGGTTACGCTTTCTGTGGCTTCACTTAATCTGAAAACATAACCTAAAAACTTTTCACGTTAAAACAATATTGCGTTACTGGTAACGCGGCTACAAGTTGTAAGGTATAACCGGCAACACTGGTGGTAATACGTGAGAGCGATAGAGCATGCGTGCAAACGCAAAGGTGGGTGAAAAGAACAGATGCAAAAGAGGTAAAGCGATTAGTACCCCTTTCGGAAACTTTGTGCGTTAATTTCTTAATTGTTTCAGATAGCGTTTTTTTTCTGTTTTTTTTTTTACTGACTTTTGTCAGCGACACGTTGCCAAACAAAGTAAACAGAAAGGCACTTATCTTTCTTTTTCCCTTTTCACGTTGCGCTTAAAATAACCGTTCTTCGCAATTGTGCTTTTATTCCTTTCCCCCCCCCCCTTTCTATCTTTCCTTGCTTTCACCCCGACGACCACGTCGGTTAGTTTGTTTTGAAAGGTGTGTTTTGATAGGTTGTCGAGCGTGTGACGTCAGACGAGTTCCGAACGTTCGCCGACGGTCGTACTCCTTGGAGGTAAGCGTCCGATCGGGCGGAATGACGCGAATGAACTGTGACGAGTTTCCTCATGGGCGAACTCGGGCGCCACTATTAGCCACTGCGAACGGGCTTCGATGAACGAATATCGACTGGATAACACCAAGCACCTTTTCTCTCTCCTCTTCTCTTACTCTTTGCGGACCTCTTATTTCTGCTTTCTTTTCTTCCACATTCTGACTACGGTTGAAACCGAGATTTACACGCGTTTTGAGTCCAAAACTTTGTGGTGATTTCTCCAGCTTGAACGCATAGATTATCATTATCTGCGTGCTATTTTTCTTCAAGATCAGACATCCAGACTCAACATCTGCCTCCCCTCCCCTCCCCCCCTCCCCCCCAGACCGGCAACTTCTGAAAATTGTAGATTTCGTCAGCGACAGTTGTATTTTTTAAACTCTTTTTATAAAGGCACATAATGTCTAAACCCCGCAAACCAATTCCCAGTCAACAACTCATTCTATTTGGCATTTACGTATATAGCGAAGTGACAACATACCAGACAAATAAAAAAAAAAAAAAGAACGGGAGTTGCAGCTTTCGACTACTTTCAACTTCTTTTTTTTTTTTCCTTTCGTACAGTATATTGTGAGGGCAGAGGCCTGGAGTAGCGTAACCCTTCAGCATTTGTCTCAAGAGGGGTCGTTGCGCTGAGATAACCGATACAGGTTCCAACGCGCGTGCGGCCGTAATTCTCCCAGCTCTCACTCTCCCTTTCACATATTTTGTATGTCTTTGTCTCTTTCTCTATCCTTACTTCCACAATCTCTCTCTCTCTCCGCTCTTATTGACGCTCTCTCTCTCTCTCCCTTACTTACACGCATTCTCGCATTCTCTTTTACTATCTCCCACACATTCCCTCGCTCACTCACTTAGTCACGCTTTCTCTCACCCTCTTTCACTCACTCATACTATCTTTCTCTCTCTTTCGTTTTGCCCACACTCACTCATTCACATAGTTTCTCTCTCTTTTTCTCTCTGGTCCAAGGCGCCCGCTCAACCTCCTCCGCCGCGGCGTTTCCTTCCGGCGCGATGGGATCGCATAATCACGCGGGGCGGGCAGCAACTACGACAACAAGCTCATCCAGAAGAAAACACTCTCCTCGAAGCAGAAAACAACAAGCCCGTCCAGAATACCGGCGGAGTCCCGTATCGGGGAGGCGTCTCTCTCGGGGCCTGACGCAGCGGGGCTGAATCACGCGCCCTCGTTCGTGCCCGTCTGGCTGCTCCCGGGGCTCGTGATCCGGGAGCCCGAAATAGCCCAAATAGCCGACACGCCCACCGCCAGGCCTCTCGCACCCTCTTTCCTCACACCGCCGCTTGGGTTAACCGCCTAATCATTCGCGTCAGCGCTGGATGTCTCCACACGACGGTAGTAGCTCTAGCATAGCTCAGGGCTGACATCGAGGTACGCCGTAGCATGCTTAACAACGTCCCACTGTTTCGTGCTTAAGCCGCTAGGTCGCGCCAATTTTCTTGGGATCAGCGCGATTCACCGGCTTGGCGCTTCACGTATTTGCCGCTAAATGCACACAAAAGAAAAAAAGGAAAAAAAAAAGTTTGCGCTATTTTGTTTTTTACAGAGCATTCAGAGAACCAATCACTGAGATGTACATAGAGCGCTCGGTGAATAAAGAGACACAGAAAGAACGTATCATCCCCCGCTATGTTTTTTTTTACAGAGCATTTGGAGAACCAATCACTGAGATCTACACAGAGAGCTCGGCGAACGAAGACAGACAGAAAGAACGTATTTTCCAATGTCCCATAAGAGTTCGAAGTTACACTGAAGTCTTAACACCAAGGCTCGATTCACTCAATAAAATTAACGCAGAAAGTAAACAGAAGAAAAATATAACTTCTGGGGATTAAGGCAGTGCGAATGTTAGTTTGCCAGTGGATGTTCTACACGATTTCACCCGATTGTCGCGGAGAGTAATGTAACTAAAGCGAACGGTTTCTGTTGCAGAGAAGTTTGAAAATCTCCGTCTGGTGGACTTTCGTAGAAACCACAATCTTTTCACGCGCTCCACGCAAAGCGAGCACGATGTGCGCATGACGAGAACGTAAGCACGTGTGGAGCAAGCCTTGCAACGCGAGGACTGCTGAACCTTCCACGGCGTACTCGGCGCCGTGCGCACTGATGGGAGACTTAAAAATTCGGGCAGCTTGTCATCATACCAGGTGCGCCAAATACCACCAACTGGCGTGGTACGTCACGCAAAGTGAAAAATAAATTTGAAAACAAATTAACGCGTGGCCAGTGAACTCGTCAAGCTGAGGTTTGGTGCCTGGTTGTTTGATACTCGAGCCCCTCGACCGGCGACGGTGATGATGTAATTGCTGCTGTTCCATTGAACTTAGCGGTTTCGAATGAAGTTCCTCCTTAGCTTGTGCGGTGTCATTCCAGCAGGGCCGCGGACGCTACTTTCTTGCTGGGCGGGTCAGCAGCCTACACTCTGTAACGCGCTTCTACTGTCCGCCAGTGCACGGGTACAAAGACTGCGGTCACGCGGTCACATAATGCAATGCCGATGGCTCATTGATTTGACAAGTCTCTCCCTCTCAGACTTCAGCTGCATTGCCACCTTAGCCAACACCACCTAGATAAGCAGAAGGACACCGCACCGTGATCGCTCCGTCATCACAGTCAGATCGATCGAGGCTTGAGATTGGGCATGAGTGCTGCGTCAGTGTTCTGCCGGGGCTCGTGTTCAATCAGCGCCTCGAAGGTCGGACTCGGGCCCAATAGCCGAGTTAGCGCGATCCGACTGTGATGACGTTTCATGAAGGGAGAGGAGGCGATGCGGAGGCTTTGATTATTCTAAGTCGTGTTGCCTTAGCAGTGGTCTGAGTGTAAAACCATCACCAAAGCCCGTTAACCACCGCTAGGGTGCCTCGATGGTGGCGCCCTAATGTGGTGAGCAGGCGAAGCCAGATACACCGAGGCAGCCTAACCACCACGAGAGACGGGCGACATCTGTTGTCGACGGCACCACACCGGGTGCCCACGTGAGGCTTGACGACACACGTGCTCCCACTCCCACTGATGTCACCATCGTCTCGGTGATGTCACGTTGCCACTTTTACTCACTCGGCCGACTCCCAGCAGTCGCTCTGACTCCGTGACCTTTTTTTTTTTCTTCCCCCTTCTCTCCCTTCTTCACTCTCAAAAGCGGAAAAAATCGGGAGCTGAACTTCAATGACGTAACTTCTCTGTGCTTGATGCCACAATAACGTGTACTGCAGCGAAACTGATAATCGCGACACATATACACAAAAACACAGTGAGGGCGCAGGCGAGCTGGTGTAAGTTTACCACAATGTTAAAACACCTAAAACTAAATGTAAAAAAAAAAAAAAAAAAACTATGAATTATTTAAAACTTGTTTTTTCAAGGTTTTTTTACACCCAGTCTGAGGTGTTTTAACAAAATGGTAAACATGTATGCAGCCAGGGGCCCTAATCTCGACACTTGGCGAAAAACTAGGCGAGAAATCCGGCGGCCGTGATTGGCCGGCGCTGCGCTTGACCTTGGCGCCTTTTTCGCCAAGTGTCCAGATTTGGGCCCCCGGTGGACGGCGTCGTAACGCAGCACCCTCCTGGAGCTTGTTTGGATCTCTCTTTCTTTCCCGTTCTCTCTCTCTTTCTCTCTCACACACACGTCCAATTGGTTTCCTTCATACTCTACATTCAGCTGGATAGATAAATCAATTGGATGAAGCTCTTCCTTTCTCCCTCTAGCACACACACGCGGCAAGCATAGCAGTCCAGTCTTTCCAACTCCCTTCAAAGTCCCGCCCTCCTCCGGCTGAGCTTGGGTATCGAATCCGACACAACGCTGACGAATTTGCTTTTGCACCATGACTCACACTAAATACCCCCACTAAAGTAATAAGGCAGACTGCAGCTGACAGTTCATGGTGGAACCCAATAGAACTAAGATCCCGGAGGGGGCGACAGATTTGGCCGGAGCGCTGGGGTTTACAGACGAGAACTAAAGAACGAACGATAAAGACATTACAATCACAAAGAGTACGTTAGAAGATTTTGTAAAATAAATCTAGGGAATTGTAAAATTTCCCACACAAATATTGGGTTAACTTATACGTTCTAACGGAGGACAGAAGTTCCGGGCAATTAAAGAAAGGGACCGAGAAGTTTCTGGGCTAGGTGGCGCAAGCTACCACCAGATATAAAGGGCACAGCCACTACCACCCATTCATCCATGCATCCATCAACCCGTCCTTCGGGCTAGTTCGCTCAGTCCCAGAGATTTACAAAGGTAGACCCCGGGTTAGAAATCGTATCGCGCTGGTCGAATGACCAGCAGCGTGAACTGGGAGATGACGCGTTTCAGATCATTTTAATGTTTTTAACGTATTAGGATTTTGTTAACCACCACTAGGCTCCCGAGAAAGACAAAACGCACTCTTTCATGCCAGTGTTCGTTCTTGTAGCTTTCAAGAAAATAGGTGGAGTCCGGGGTGAGGTTATGCTGAACTGATCATAGCAAAACGATTTCGCTTATTGCGAAATCGTATTGCTGGCTTGCCCAATCTAGAAGGGAAAAATAGAAAAATAAAAGAAAACAACTAGGCATCAGAACCAAGACGTTCAGAGAGCCGTAAAGAGTAGAAGCGCGCTGCCGAGAGACGGGAGTGGGAGGTTCTTGGCATGGAGTGCGCTGTTTGCAGAGTGTACGTATATATCACAAGTGACATGCATGCTTCTGGAACGAAATATACCACACGAGGTGCATAAATGTGCCACATAGAAATATTGTAGGTAATGAAACTGATCTACTATAGGGACGTCCTGATTGATAAGGACCGGATAAAGGCCCGTTCACACACTTGCGTTTGACTATACAACTGACAGAAGGCTGGTTCACACATTTGCGTCGACCGCGTTACGCTGCCTTGCATCGTGCAACACAGTGCCTCCCCATTCGCTCGTCGTAAGGGTCGCCATAGCAACAGCTCGATGCAAGCAGTCTTAACGAATTCAAACTCAGTCAAACGCAACTGTGTGAAAGACCCTTAAGACCGGTTCAAGCCTTTTGTGACGCAGCAATGCAGACGGTCGTCGCCGTCACAACAGGCGTAAAAACCGGTCTTGCCTCATTCGGTTGTAGTCGAATGCAAGTGTGTCAACGGGCCTTAATAGTACACTTTTGAAAACGTTTGTAAGGTTGGGGAGCTCTTAATAATCTTGTCTGCTTGGCCCAATGTTTAACTGGGCCTCATTGTCTAACAAAGGAATACTCCTCTCTCTCCCTTAAAGTGCTTAGTTTAGGCCGTCTATGTGTTATATCACGACGAATTTGCACTCAAAGTGATTGCTTTATAGGTGACGTAACCACGAGGATGTTTGAGCGTTCGTTCGGGAATGTAGTGCGCAGCGACACAAGTACGCCAAGAACTGCGGTGCACCTATGTCAGATATGAGAAGCCGCCTAGTAGTTATACTGTTACGCAACACATTCATCACACTAACATCTGCTTGATTTGATGTTCAGGGCCCGTTTGCTCGAAGCGCTAACCGCGGCTACAGTTAGCAGCAGTACCTAGGGGAGGGATTTTTAAATCACGTGACTGGCTCGATAAGGATGCGGGGAAACATGGCGGTGCCCCGGTGAGTGAGCGCCGCTCGCTTTGGAACTAATATGTCGTTGTAGCTGCAATATCGGGCGCGTTAGTCAGCAACGAATGATGCAGGAAGCTTTCGCTTTGCCTTACCTCACTTAAATCGCAAAGCAGAGCAATGACCTCGCCGCATTTTTTAGATAGTCTTTCAATTCTGGCCATTCCTAAGCCTATATAAATGAACGCGATAATTGTCGGCATGGCAACGTCTTTGGAAAGTGGATTGCCTTGACTCAATCGGCCGGGTATAGCACACAAAAGCAGACAGCGTCCCAATAGACCTTTTTCTAAATTACCCAAGCATCGAGGAGAACGCTGGAAGTGTAATTCTACGGTCCGCGCACGCTGGCCTTCCTCTTATAAAAGATTCGAAGTAAATAATCATAATAAGGCTTTGACAAACCGCGCGTGCAAGGCAAAATTTGTTTTAGACATTTTGCTTTAGAACAATTACTACTGCAGACGCCAGCACGTCCAACGCGTGTAACTACACTCGTAGCATGCACCTCGGTGCTTTGGAAATTTAGAAAAAAGTCCATAGACATATCGCTATTAGCGGCGAGATGTTTCGGTGGCGCCCTCGTTTGGTTACCTTTCGTGACGTCATTACCTTGTGAACAACAAGTTCGATGGTGTTTGCAATGAGCATGGTGGAAGCCTGAAATCATAGCGCTCTCAAAGCAACACGGCCAACACCGTCAAAGTTGAAGTTCTTACATTCCTCTTATTTCCGTCGATGATACATCCTTTGCTGACGTCATAGTCAGCATTCGGCCAATCGTGGTGGGCCGACCACAGCGACGCTTTTGATCGTTCACGTTGCCAATATTACCCAAGCATCAAGGAGAATGCAGGGATTGGTGTTCCACGCGCTACACGCACACACCTTCCCCGTATAAAAGATTCGAAGTAAATAACCAAAATAAAGAGTTGACGAACGCGCGCGCAAGATGCCATTTGTTTTAGGTTTTTGCTTTAGAAAATTTACTACTGCTGAGGCCAGCACCTGCAGCGCGTGGAACACCAATCCCTGCATTCTTCTGGATGCTTGGATATAGCAAAAGGTCTATTGGGACCGTGATTGGGACGCTGTCTGCTTTTGTGTGCTATCAATACCCGGGCGATTGAGTCAACGCAATCCACTTTCCAAAGACGTTGTCATGCCGACAGTTATTGCTTTCATTTAAAGGGGCCCTGCAATGACTTTTTACTAATTTTTAATTTGCACCAAACCTGAGCGCACTGAACGTAGTAACTTCATGAAACTTTTCTTTTCTCGAATTTCGCTTTAGTTTAAAAGTTATAGGCGAATTAAAATTACAAAAACAAGCAAAAAATAATCTCCTTCGTGACGTCCTTGGTTGCTTGAGTGGCCGTGAACTAGACGAGGGGTAGTGAGCTGAGCGAGCGCTCATGGCTGCCGCACTCCGTGTCGACGGCGCGAGAGGGCGCCACTAAAGCGTATTTTGGATAGGCTGTATGTAGCGGGCAGCTAGAGCGGCTCTCATTGCATTTGCTGCGCGATTAAACACTAATTCGGCATGACACTTCATTGGCCACAACCGACAGCAAACACGGGGTAAAGATCAATTCAGAATGGGAGCCACTTCGCCCTGCCATACCGCGAAACGGCCAAACCGCCAGACAAAGCTGCTCGCCGAAGGCCTTGGGAACGCTCAAAGCCGGTCGGGTCCTCCAGTCCCTACGGCCGCAGCGCCGCCGCGTACATCCGGGACCTTTCCGTGTCGGCGCCTGATCCCACTACTCCTTTCTAGTATGCGCCGCCTTTTCCACCGCTTGGTGGCGGGTATGTCGACGGGTCATTTCTTGTTTCCGTACTTTATAAACTGCATTTGATTCTTTTCTGGTCTAAAATACTGGACAAAAACTACTTTTTATAAATAATTGAATAGGTTCGCGCCACTTATATTTTGTATTTCGACTAAAAAGAAGCTTTTAGCGGCTCTGACCAGTAGTAAGCCCAGGACCAAAGACGTCACATTTTGCGCGCTTTCGGTACCGCGGGTCGCCCTTGTCGGTGGAGGAGGTTTCCGCGTCGTCCGGTTAAAATATGACGCACTGATATTTAGTTACTCTCTCCGTACCCGCTGGCTTGCCCGAACCCCAAGAGACGTGGAAACCGCAAAAAAGGTAGACGCTTAAAGGGGTACTCCGGCGATTTTTTCATGGTCGCTGATTTGCTTTAAAATTGGCTCAACACACCGATAGACATGGCTCTACGAGTTCCCCAAGTATTGTGTGAAAAGAAAAAAAATTCGCGAAGTTATTGAATTTTCAAATTTCGTTTTCATCGTGTTTCTCAAAGTGGGAGCCCCTACTGGCAACATTGATGTGTGACGACAGATATGGTACAAAGGGGGCAGTAAGCCATGTTCCCAACTGATTACAAGACGTTTGATGGTGGGAAAAGAATGTTTGGTAACTGATTCACTGAGAAGCACGCAAAAAGCACTTAACATACTCTGCTTAAGACTACATGCACGACCTGAAAGTCTTTACCATATGTGACGTCACACCCCTGAAGAGCGCGCGAAAATTTGAATGCTGGTTTCGGCATCAACTTCATTTACGGTTTTCTCAATTGCTATTTTGAATTTGGAGAAAATAAATAGCATACCGTGACGACTGAAGTCCGGGTAGTCAGAAAATGCAATTTGTTTAGGTAGCTCAAAAAACGGCCGGAGCACCCCTTTAAATATGATTGCAGGGCCCCTTTAAGCAGGAATGGCCAGAATCAAAAGACTATCTAAAAAATGCGGCGAGGTCATTGCTCATGCTTTGTGATTTAAGTGAGGCAAGGCAAAGCGAAAGCCTCCTGCACCATTCGTTGCTGACTAACGCGCCCGATATTACAGCTACAACGACATATTAGTTCCAAAGCGAGCGGCGCTCACTCACCGGGGCACCACCATGTTTCCCCGCATCCCTACCGAGCCAGTCACGTGATTTTAAAATCACTCTCTTAGGTACTGCGGCTAACTTTAGCCGCGGTTAGCACTTCGAGCAAACGGGCCCAGACATATGGTAATGTATGATGCCTTTATTGATATGCCGCGCATCTCTCCTCCGGGCAACGTTACAATAGACCAATCCCACATAGAGTTCGTGTATAGGCGCTTTACTGCAGCTGTGCATGGGCGCCGCCATAACCGACCTTCAGTTTTTGTTTCCTCTTATTTTTATCACTTGCCTCCGTCATTACCGCGGCAGGGCAGGTTATTGCCAATTCAGATTCGTCTGTGTCCTTCTCCCCAGCGTTTGCCTCTGTGGAGGCTCGCCAAAGCCCTCTTCAGTGGCTTGGTATCTCGGTAAGACAGGAGAAGGTCGGCAATGGCGGCTGTAATTTGGCGCGTGTGTAAAGCGTCTATAGTCTCCCTACGGGAGCCAGAGTTGCGCGTTCATCTCCGTAGCGCCGTTTTTCTTGCACGGCATGTTGATCCCGCTCGTCACGTGACTGAATTCGGTGAATAGCGGCGCCGCGCGTTCGAGGCGCGCGGCGCGCTCAAAAGCAGGGGAACGTACGCCAGGGTGCGTGCAACGTCTACTTTCCTGCACAGCACTTGATCCGGCTCCTCACGTGATCGGATCTCGGCGAATAGCGGCGCGGCGGCACGTGGAAAACAGACGCGCAACTCTGGCTCCCGTACCGCTCATTCACACTGGAAGCGGATCCGCGTTCGCAAAGCGGTTGCGAACGCGGTTGTATAAAGATCCAGTACAATTACACGCGCACTCGATGACATCAAGTGCGCGTGCGATTGTACTGGATCTTTATACAACCGCGTTCGCAACCGCTTTGCGAACGCGGATCTGCTTCCAGTGTGAATGAGCGAGTAGGGAGCCTATACAGGAACTCTAATCCCATCAAACGTTCGGCGCGTGCGTGACGCCGCATAATGCCTGGACTAGCGAAACTTTCCATCCTTTTCAGCGTGACGCCGCCATAACTTTAGCCCACAGGAGCGATTGGTGCTCCGCTCGCGCAGATTTGCCGCGGGGTTATTGACGCACGCGCAGAAAGACTAAAATATCCTGCAAATTAAGGAGACATCGAACCAGTGTTCACGACATCATTGGCAGGCAGACGCTTGGCCTCTGTCACTATCGGTCAATGTCACAATGAGGAACGGCGCAAGAGGGCGAATCTGTCCCTGCTTGAGACATGGTGGTGAACGACTGGCAAAGCTATTTATCGCTGCTTACGCGTAGCCAATTAGGCGCACCGTGCACGCGATGCACTGTAAGAGAAACCGAAGATAAAGAAAGCAAAAGAGCAAAGCACTTCTGCTATAGGATATGCATTTTTATAGTTCCTCCTTCGTTTACGGTCGCGTTGACGCGACCGACACCGAGGTCACCGACTTGTCCCCACGCACGTGCAAAATGCGCATTTCGCGCCCGGTCGGGCGACCGCGCGACTGCTGCTATATTTGAACGCGTGTCCGAGAGAGAGACAACGTGGTGGAGGCAGGGGACGCCGCGAAGCTCAGCGGTCCAATTTACAACGTACACAGCCTCGAGAAACGAACGACTGAGAAGACATTACTGCGCGTGCGCTCCAGTCGCGCGCGAGGAGCATGCACTTGGTCGCCGATCGAGTTTCACGAGCTCGCGGTGAAGAAGATTAAAAAGCGGTCGCCGGCAGCGTGGCGAGACTCAGCCTCCGTGAGTAGTGGCGCCCCGGGGTCTCCCCAAAATAAGACGACAGCATGCGAGAAGCAGCAGCAGGAAGGGCGCAGGGGGGCGACTCAAGACGCCTCCTCGCGGTCGCGACGTCGGCGCCACTGCCACGGGCTGTGGCCTCGCCCCCTTCGCGACAGTGCCGCGGATGACTCTGACCGCCGCATTCGGCGGAGTCTTCACCCTGACGAAGAAATGGGCGAAAGACAGGCGTAATCAAGGGCTTTCGGGAACACATGTCGCTGGCGGAAAGGGATTGCTCCACCGGATGGGCACCACCACAACGCGGCCAGCCATATAACAGCGCGGTCGGTGTTTTGTCGTCTTCGTTTCATTTCGACGAGAGCACGTGTGCGCGGGCAATGCGCTGCAGCCGCGGCACGAATGACGAATGAGCGACCTATATCTGCGTCGTGCGTCCAAGGACTGACCGTGAAATGCCGGCAGTGGAAGCCAGCGTGGATAGTTGTGGGTTCTAACTTCTTAGAATGTGGTCGCTGCGTCACATCCCGCTGACACGTGGAAACAGCGGCGCGTCGCCGTCATCCCCACGCCTGCAGTGAAAGCTAAAAAGAGTATCGCGTCTTTTCAGACTTTTGTTCACGTGACGATATATGCAGCTGCTCTCTTTCTTCCTCATATTTTTCATCTGTTCACGAACCGAAGGTTGATGCTGCTCGATCCATGCGCTACGCCCCTCATTATATCGGACATATCTCCATACACTAACGCCACTACCTACAGCGTAAAATTTAAAGAGCCTGAAAGAAAAAAAAAAAAGAACTACGATTAGATGGTCGATTTCTGATGCGACTTGATCGGCTGTCAACGCGCCCTACGCAACGTTATTTTTATGCTTTGAATTCTGACGCAGATTGAGTTGATGTTGTAAATCGCAGTATGGTACGATTGGTGTAGTATTAAATATATATTTCAGATAAACTTTAACATTTATTTCGAGTGTATGTAGACTAAAGCATCGTTTAAACACAAACGTACTTCCCACAGGAGCTGTGGGAACTGCGCATGCGCAGAAATTTGTTTTTTCGAAATGCGAAGCATCTTCTTCTCATGCCGCGTTTCATAGCCATCATGACGTGAGGTCAACAAGTTTAAGTTGACTCACGAAACGATCCATTTTTGATCCTCAAAATATTCTTTATTTCTCCGAACGTCTCCTCTTTGATTCCCCTCCTCCCTCAGGTACGGAAGAAGGTTAGCCGTCTGGCAAACGGACCTATCTCATAGCGATATCCCATTTCCTTTCAAACAACGAACTACAATGTAATATACCATCAGACCCTGTATAAAGCGAACGGAAGAACCACACTGCTTTATATCCGAACGCCCCAATTCCCCAATTCGCATTTGCAGCTTCCAGTTTCTCACTTCAGCCACCGCCAGCCAGCCAGACACCTTGCCGTCTCGCCTCGTCGTCCGTTCTCCATGCAATCGAACGGCAAGAGCTACGGTCTCCGCGAGTCATCGAGAGCATTGGAGTGTTGCACGTGTGAGTGTATCCCACCGCAGGCTCAGGGTACTCGTCCCTGCGGAGGAGTCACGTGGTTCGCTCCAGTGATTTATGCACGCACCCCCAACACTCTACATCTTCAGGCTGAGTCACCCCTTCAGGAGTTTCCTACACAAAGTACACAACATATGGTCATACTTGCCTGGTACTGCTTACAAGTATAATCGAATTACTCGTGATCGATTAATTTTCGGAGTAAATTTTTAATAATTTGAATACATTTATTACGAAGTAAGTATAAGAATAATCTTATTACTTTTGAAAGTACAAAATTGACTCGTAGCCGTTAATGTTTCGCTCCCCTTTCTAATGGCGTCCTTTGTTTGTACAAGATTCCTACTAATGAGTCCTCGAACCAAGTCTCCGACAGGAGGATGGTTTACCAAAATCGGTGGATTGGCGAGAACCTACCAATGAGTCCTCGAACCAAGTCTCTGACCGGAGGATGGTTTACCAAAATCGGTGGATTGGCGAGAAAAGTCGTTTATAATTCGGCGATTATAATCCAATAATGAAAAGTACGGAAGACCCGTTTGCAAACCGGCAGAAAAAAATATGTCGTATTGAAAAACTGATGTAATCAAAAATGTAACGCTTACTTTTTTTTTTAAGTAAGGGCCAATTACTTTTCTTCTCGAGTAATCGAGTAATCGACTTGAATACTCTCTAACGAATAGGTAATTTTACTTGTAATTGATTCTCTATTTTCGAGCAAGGCGTACGAGATTGCCTGTGCACCTCCAAAAGCCCCTCTCGGGAATTTCGTTACCCCTTCCCCAGATTTAGATCCGGATAAACCTGTAGTTCGCTCCGTCGCTCTGATCGGCTCATGGAAGCCGTAGCGGTGGTCATTTGCCAGATTATTCCGGGAACGAGGTAGTTTGCACGTATATTTACGTTTCCAACTAGCCGTCAGTAATATATTATGTCGTCCCCCCCCCCCCCCCCCAAAAAAAAAAAAGCAAAATTTTTTAAATTTTTTTTTTATGTTGGCTGGTTAAAATTGGCTGGTTGCCGAAAAGGGCCCCATTACTCACAGGTGCCGCCGTCACCAACGAGTCAGTTCCGCCCACCCCCGAGGTTCGGGGAACCCCTTTTCTCTCACGCTGACGTCACGGCCGACTGCCCGTCAAAGAAAACAAGGTTGTTTGGCCCACGGACCAGTATCGGAGCCCAGCCGCGGGAACCCCGGGCTGTCGCGAGAACCGAGTGAGCGGTCGACGCCGGGTCACCCCTGCAACCTCGCCCGCGGGTGTTGCACGAACACGCGCCAGCGCGGCAATCCGGAGGTTGCGCAAGTGGGCCACGGTGTGCCGCAAGCGTGATCTCTGACAGTATCGGCCGTCGAAACCCACTTCGCGCGTCTTGCACACACACACACACATCCGATACGCACGGGACCCGTTGACTCGGTCACTCTCTTCTCGAGTGTCGACCGATACGTTGCGCGGTGCGTCAGGCCAAAGCCTCGTTGCACTATACAGGACAAACATCGATTTTTCGTTCGCCGACAATACAAAATCCGGATTTTGACGACGCGAGAACGTTTTGGCACTGTACTGCTCCTTCGCCAACACGTTATTTTGCGGTCACATTGGGCGACGCTCGATGGTAAAACATAAGAAAAAAAAGCTTTGTCACTTCAGTGCCTGCGAGGTATGTTTGCTTCTACAGTCGGTGTCATTCCCTCGCCCTGAACTCTTAACTTGTCACCGACTGTAGTCACTGCCAGCTTAATAAACGCGGGGCGTGGCGAGTGGCCCTTAAGCATCTCATTATCGGTTCGCAGCCAATGACATTGCGTCATTTGCAGATAAGAACGCCCAAGAAAGAAACAAGACGCCTCAACTAACACGTTAAGACAACAAACTAGCTTGAAGTCAAATGTTCAATGTCGCAGCCATACGTGACGAGTTCGAGCAAACAAATTTCTTTCGTAAGAGGCTGTATTGTTGGCTGTGGATTAGAGTAATTTACTGTCCGCACGCTCAGCAAGGACGTAAACGCGTAAGCGTATCCTTTCGTTTTCTTTTTTTTTATTTTTTAGATTGCGAAGAGCTGTAGCATCCTCCTACTCACCGGGTTCCGGAGGTCCTGAAACGTAAAGCGACTTTCCAAAGTCCTGTCCAAACGCAACCTCCGCATTCGGCGTGCCTCCATGGTGATCTGCTCGGAACCGACTGGTCGAACATCGGACAGTCAAAAACGCGGAACGTGAAAGAGATCGACCATTTTGAGTGTTTCCGTCGCTAAACGAGAAAATAAGAAAGAGCAGCGAAATCTCCTACAAGTTCGTTCACTTCTGAGCTGACAGTGCGCGCTCGCCGGACACGCCTCCCTTTACAGCCGACCCCGCTGCCTGCACGTATACATACGGGCGGGAGCGGAGATCACGTGACGAGAGATACACGCCTGACTGGTCTAATACCGAGCACGTAGCTTGCACCGCACTGTCGGCATGAGGGTGAACGGAGGGGGGGCATCTGTTGCGTTTCCTCAAAAGAAGCGCGCCCACTCTCGAGTGGAGTAGCGTCCAACGATAAAGAGATACTCAATTCTCGAACGACTAAATGTGCGTGTTGTGGTGGCCTTTCGTAGAGATACGTTCCTGGGAGCTCTCGAGGGAGCGGATGTATTGCTCACTCGTGTCGTGTCGTGCGCCACAGCTGTATCACGTGTTCTTATACTACATACTTTACCTGGAGGACCTCTTGTAGATTGAGAGATGTAGGCATCGGGACTGGCATGTAAAGCTTGCAGTTTTGCGACGCAGTCGTTGAATTAGCAGAGTTCAGAGGTGAAAACAGCTGTTTATCGGCGGTTCTGTCACACTTGTAATCCTGCTACGGGGAACACTGGCGGCAGTGCGAATGTGCTCCTCACATTAGGCGTCATATTTCAAGAAACATTGTCTTGGGACAATCATATAAATTCAGTGATGACTAAACTGTCGCAGATCCTCGGCGTGACATATCGGAATAGGTATATACTCCCACGGAACATTATGATCTTAATATATAATTCACTATTTTCTTCGAGACTCAACTACTGTCATTTAGTCTGGGCTTCGTCAACACAAGAAAATCTGCTGAAAATACATATATTACAGAAAAGGTTTCTGAGAATGGTAGAAAAGGTGCCTAATCATTATCACACACAATCCCTATTTACAAAATATAATGTAATGCCTATAACAAAAATGTATGATTTCCGCTTCTGCAAGCAATATAAACAAGAAACAAGAAATAACATTTGCCTTTTAAGAAACTTGGCAAAAACTAAAACCACATGTTACAGTACACAACACACGAAAAAATGAGCCTTGGAAAATAGACACCTGTAGAACAGGATGCGGCTTTGAAATGATACAAAACAAATTACCAAGATTATTAAATAAATTACATGATAAAAATATTCAGCCAGAACATATTTCTTTTAAAGAACAGCGTAACTTTTTCAGAATCCTTTAAACTCTTATACTGAAAAAAGAGGGGGGGGGGGGTATAATTTGTTTCCACGAACTTCTATTTTATTTGTTTGTTGATCTTTTTTTTTGTGTGTGAATCAAACGACTTGTCACTCTATGATAATTTTATTTCTATGATGTACAGTTTATTATATTTTGTGTGTAAACAGATTCATCATTGGGTGTCCGTTTTTATTTGTATTTCAAATATGTATAGTTTATTATCTTTTCTGTATTTTTATCTTTTTGTGTGAAAGAATTCGTCACTATGTTTCCACTTTTATTTCTATAGTTTACTATCTTATCTTTGCCCCGACGCTGCCAGTATGGGGGCCTTCGGCTTTGTCAAGCTGTCTATCTGACAGCTTTTTCTGCAGGCCTCCTGCATCATGTATTTTTGGTGCAAAATAAAACATTATTATTATTATTAAATGCAAATTAGGCATCCACATCGGCCTGATAAAATAAAAATTAAAAAATACAAAAAATTGCATTCGTCCGTCGATAGACGATGAACGGAATTTTAAGAAAAAAACTCAAAAAAGAGAATAGAAAAAGAAAATGGGGGGAGGGGGGGGGAGTAATTTACTGTAGATAAATCTCAGTTTTCGTTTTCAATATACGTATATTTGCGATTTTACGTGACGTGGGATACACCCTCGTGCGGCACATTTTTTTCAAACAAGTAATTAATGCTTTTCGCATGTTCTCTTTTACGTTCGATTTTTGGTTAAGTATTTCGGACACGCGTTCCAGCCCTTATGGCAACGCGGTCAGCTGTTATAGGATGATTTGGTTTGAGCGTTTATTTAGCCCTGTCTTTTTATTCCTAAATCTAAAAGATTCATGAATGCAAACAATACGTTATACATATATCTGGAATCCTCGATGCTTACTTAGCATTAGGCTAGTTCGGACCCATTCAAGACTTGCACGTAACAATGACGAATCAAATCTTATACCCATGTCACAAGTTCAAACATTGATCGAAAATCTATTATACATAATTTAACTACATAATATGACAATGTCTTCCAGTTGACTCTGGCACGTAATGTCAGAGTGAGGAACATTTTTTTTTTTAAATCTCTCCTCAGGTTGTAGATTGTTTAATTGCTGCAAGTCAACTATTCCAGATTCAAATTCTAATACCATCTATTTATCTGTCGTTCACCAGTTATAGTGACTGAAACTGCCGCATTTAGTCGCCCTTGTAGTGCCGTCAGTTCTATAGAATAATAAGTCAAATTGAACTATTTGCAGTTACTGTAACGTTGACTGATGCGGCAATTTTGTACTGGCAAAAGGAAAGTTGTGACATGATCCGTAATTTATGAAAGAGGAGATTCAGTTGAAGGGTCAACGGGAACATGCTAGAATACGAATTGCGCGTTTCTATAACTATGATTGGTATAAAAGACGAAATGCAAGTGAAGGCGCATGCCATGCTGCACGGAATATGCGATATAGCTGTGAAAAATAAAGTAAATTTGTCGCAAAGCTTTTCAAATAGAGAATTTTGCGTATGCAAAGTTTTTAGGTATATGGTATTACCGATTGAAGGATTACTCTGGTAGTGCAGTGCCCCTAGATATTTATGAGACTCAACCTGCTCGAGTGTGTCTTTTAACCGGGTGGATGTTGCAGGACGGAACTTGCACTTCCATCTGATTACCTGTCCACTTGAGACCACTCGAGATCCGCAGTTTTCAACTACGTTGCGCGCATGTGAACTAGAGGGTGTTTTTCTTTTTATCAAATACAGATATTTCTAAAAAAAAAAAGAAATCCGTGAAATCTACACAAATGCGGACTATGCAAGTGAGTTATACGGCCAGGCAGACATCATGTTCAAGAGAGGATGCAACTAAAAGATAACTAATTACTAAAAAATCACTGATTACTTTTTTTAAGTGTACGTTTTAGGGTACATGTTTATATTGAAGAAATGTAGACAATCAATGTTGAAGGCCAGCCAGTTTTTAAAGGACACATGCAAAGAAAAAAAACATTTTTTTAAAACGGCTTAGATGGAAAAAGGATGTCATAAAACGATTTTACAACGAAGAAAAAAATGTTTAGAGCTATATTTACGGCGCGAGATGATTTTTTGTCAAGCGCGGTGTAACGCTCCTCCTTTCCACTTTTCTCTCTCGCGCCTGTGCGCTCCGCGGGGAGGAGAGGTAAGCCGCTTGGATTGGCTTGGCTGCTCGGCTAAACAAGGTGCCACTTCCGTTCAACTTCAAACGGCCGCCTGATTGTTTGAACTGTCGTCTGCTCTTTCAAACGTTTCTGCTTGTCGTCTGCTCTCTTAGACGACGCCGGTCCGTAGACCAAATGTTGGCCCGGTACTTCCAATAAGAAGTAAGTGCAGGCCTCAAAAGACTTAAATTTGAAGGTTGGTAAGCAGGCTCGATGTAAACAGTAGATACAAGGAGATGTTGATTATTGTTACCAGTGACCATCACCGACTTGTTATGCCTAATGGACCTTTTTCGAGAAGCGTTCTGCGCACGCGCGAGCACTCGATGCCAAGCGGCGGAAGTCGGCACTAGAAATCGAGGAAATTCGGAAGGAGGCTGTGGATCAGCAAGTAGAACATGTAATTGCAACATATATATAATTGTGTTACACAAAAAAAGAAAGTGGACGGAAAGAAAAACATGACGTTTGGGTGGACGCCACAGATCCCCATCTTTAGAGTCGCCTTGGGCATGCGCCGCTGCTCGGAGAGCGAAGAAACTGGTAGCGTAGCTCCCATTATCGATTGGTAGCGCAGGTAGGTCACTTCCTCGATTTTTAGTTCGTGCAGCCACCGCCTGGTGACGTCGGTATGTGAAAAAGGTCCATTCAGTTGGTCCGACTCTGCTTGCGGTTTTCAGTATCGACGTCGACCATCTCAGCTACGGTTCACGCTTTTGCAGCCCGAGCGGCGTCGCGAATGAAAATTTCGAGCGAAATCGCATCATGCGAATCAGGCTTTAGCGTACATTCTGCGGCGTCCACGCGGAATGAATCGCCACATGTCACATTATTCAAGCGAAGTTTTGCGGTGTAACGAGCCTCGGTAATTTCGCTGACGCCGCTCAAGATAGTCAGACATCACCAGGAAGACGTAGAACCAACAATTTGAACGCGAAAAAGGGCAAGGGGACTCACACTGATGCCGACAACATCGCATTTCAATGGTGTGTTTATGGACGACGGCGAGCTTCTTGCCCACACCCCTATCGCGCATGCGCGGCGCCGGTGGCGTCCGCTAGGGGCGCTCCGGTTCGTTTGTAAACATGAATTGGTGTATATTGAAGAAATGTAGACAATCAATGTTGAAGGCCAGCCCAGTTTTTAAGAATTCTAGATCGATCACGCAGTTGGAGTTATTCATTGTCAAATTTGGTTCTGGAAATCTGTCGACACCGAAACCAGACGCGCGACGCCCGCCAAAAGGACCACCGTCGTTTGACGCCGGAGAGTCGTTTTAATGACGAAATTTGCGTCACTATTTTACGTCACTGTGCGCCGGAGCTGATTGTAGTCACTGATCTAGCTCCGAGAAGATGGAGTGGCGCCACCTGACGGTTCCACGTCGTTACGTAGTAGCAAGGATCATGTGACCGCTGCTGCGCTGCGTTGATAACAGGTAGGTTGAGGTGTATCGTTCACAATTCCTATTTAATTTTCTAATTTGAACGAAAGATTAGGGTTGCTTTTAACCTTGTGTTTTCGTTGTACTTGTTGTCAAACTTAAACTCAAGCAGCGCGACTACAGTGGCCTCGCGGCCTACGAAAAAGGACCTATACAGGTTTGTAATTACGTCCTCAGGGCGCCGCCATCTTGGTCAGTCGGGGTGCGCTTGGGGGCGGACATAATTCGATTATGGCGCCTTAGCAAGGCATCGTAATCGGATTATTGCCCAGCTGACATTGCCTAGGAAGTCAGTGTCAACTTGTCAAGTTGACATTGCTTAGGGAGTACTCTAAGCAATGTTAACTGGGCAGCAGTTTTGAACAAAACGAAGCCTATGAAGCATTCCTTAATATTTTAAAATCTGTCTATGAAAAACACTTTCCTTACAAATCTGTAAGGCATTTCAGAAGAGCTCGAAAACCATGGATAACGAAATAACTACTTGCAAAATGTTCACATAAAAAATTGGCTATATCAAAGCTTTATCTGAACAAAAGACCAAGGAAAACTTAAACATTTTAAGACATTTAGAAATAATTTGAACAAAGAACTAAAACGATGAGAACTTTCTACTACCACAATTTGTTCAGCGCGGTGTCCGGCCGAAGTGATATGACGTGGAAAAAGCTGAATTCCGTTCTAAACAAAAATGATACTCAAAACAACATAGAATCTATAACATCACAATAATGTTAAATTGTCCAGTTGTTCCCATGCTAATGCGTTTAACAAAGCTTTTTGTAAATTTAGTAGGAAACTCGAACACAACTGATGCTTGTGATTATATAAAGCTAGGTGTTCATAGAACTATTTATTTAATTCCGGTCACTGAAGAAGAGACAATATCAGTATTCCGCAGCGTAAATATCAGTCACAGCTGGGACGCAGATTGTATACAGATATGCCGAGTCTTATATGTCCTAAATATTATTAACCAATACCTAGCGTACATTTTTAATATTTGTTTATGAAAAGGCCATATACCCCATAAAAATGCAGATAGCAAAGGTAGTAGTAATTCATAAGAAAGGCGATAACTTCCTGTTTTTTTTCTTCTAAAGGCGTAGAAAAAGTAATCTATACCCGCATTATAAAATTTGTAGATAAGCATAATATCATACCGGAGTCCCAGTTCGGATTTAGGAAAAAGCGCTCCACGGAACTAGCTTTGCTGGACCAAAAATAATTCATTTTGCGCAGTTTTGAAGATAAGAATATGGTACTGGTCATATTGATAGATTTCACTAAAGCGTTTTGTTAGATTAACCATAATTTACTTCTTCAGAAACTTGAAATTTACGGCATGACAGGACATACAGCACTTTTCATCGAGTCATATTTAAATCACCGCAATCAATATGTTAATATTCACGGTCTCATCTCGGATATAAAACCAATAAAATCTGTAGTACCCGAAGGAAGCATATTGAGACCGTTGATTTTTTTTTTTAAATGGTTATATGAACGACATTGTTAGCATCGCGCCGCAAGTTAACTTTATCATTTATGCTGACGACACCATATCTTTTTTTTCGGCCCAAAATTGCAATAATATTTCACGTATCGCAAAAGACACTATGCGGCGCCTAGAAAACTTGGGCTAGTTCAAATAATCTGGTAAACAATAAGAAGAAAACAAAAGCTACTCGTTTTAGCCCCAAGAACACAAAATCCCGACCTTCCAAATAATATTATTCTAGACACCTCGCCTATCAAAGTGGTCAGCACCTTTGAAACTTCGGGAGTTATATTTTCAAAGCACATGTCATGGACTGAAGACGCGTAACTACATTATTTCCAAACTCGCTTCTGTCAGTGGATTGCTACATATATATGATTTTATTTTTCCACCTAGTGTAAAATTGCTCTTACATAACTCATTCTTTTTATTTCATTTGAATTATTGCCACTTAGTTTGGGGAACAACTACAGAAACTAATCTACAAGGAATATTTTTTATTACAGAAAAGGGCGTAAGGATCGCGTGTAACATGCCGTATGATTTTCATACTGATCGACTTTCTGAACAACTTCAGGTATAAAAATATATGAAAATTACGGTTATAGACATAATATAAAATGTAAAAAAGAGCAACACTAGACGAATTGCTCTTTGTTATCATTAGCATCAATTAGAGTAAAAGTTCCAACATATTCCACCCGTCACCCAGACTTCTGGGTAGTAGAAACCTCGCTTTCACAGCATGGCCTTCAAATGATTAAACGGACCTTGCCAACACTGTTAAACACACTTATGTATTCAGATATAGATATAAGATTATATAGTACTCGTAAACTTCGGAATTATTTTCTTTAGAAATAAACAGTCATATATCGTTGTTTTCTGCTCTGTACATGTATCATTGTATTACTCGATTACCGTTCTTTAACTTGTATTACCGCTCTTGAAATTGTGCATGTATATTGTGTTATTATAAGTATTATATAATTTCTTGTATATGTAATCTTTGCAACTGCTGTGTGCCTGTAAGGGGGCTGGAGACCCGTCAAGCCGCTTAACAGTTTTTTTTCCTCAGCTTTCATCATACTTATATATGGTAAATAAAGCTTATTATTATTATCAGGACTTCCGGTGACTTTATACCTGTTTGCTCACTACGCATTCCAGCACCTTAGTGATTGCAGTCGGTGTTCCCTGACTCGCGAACTACACCGATAAGCCACCTTACTGGGCACGACAAGTTGCTTTGCTTTGCTGTGCGCAATATCAATGAAAAAGACGTGACTTTCCAGCGTCAAACAAGAGTTTCCTTTCGGCGGGCGTCGCGTGTTTGGTCTCGGCATCGAAAGATTTCCAGAACCAAATCTTACAATTAATTACTTCAACTGCGTGCTCAATTAACACAGGTTATAAAAAAGACGAAAAGCTGGGCTGGCTTTTAACATTGATTGCCTCCATTTCTCCAATATAAACATGGGCCCTAAAATGTCTAAGTAAAGAAGTAATTAGTGAGTTTTTTGTTAATTAGTCATCGTTTGGCTTCATTCTCGCTTTGACATGACTCCGCCTGGCCGTATAACTCACTTGCACAAACCGCATTTGTGTAGCTTTCACAGCTTGTTTAAGAAAAATCTGTATTCGATAAAACAACAACAGCAACAACAACAAACACACAAACCCTGCCACACTTGGACAACGGCCGTCCTGTGCTGGTCATCACGGCTTAGCTCTGCGCCGCTAGATAGTGCAGCAGCGCCTCGCTGTCGCTTGACCTTTATCATATCGCCAGCGACTGCCTTCAAAGAGTTATTTTAACTGCATACGAAGGACAATTCCAAGAGGAAAGACGATTTGAGCACATTGTTCAACGTAACGGCATGCTAGTCTAAAACAGCCACTTCACTTCGATTTCAAAGCGATATCGCTCTGAAACCGAAGTGAAGTGCTGTTTTAGACTAGCATGCCGTTATGTCAGGAACTCTAACCTCACTTTCATGCGATGATATCATCGCATGAAAGTGAGGTTAGAGTTCTTGTCCTACTGGGCAGTGGCAACACCGCCTAGAAGCCAAGGCCGTAGTGCTGACATTTTTGCGTCACCAGCGAAGGCAAACGCTGTACATAGATTGGAAACGAGTGCTGAGTCAGTGCTCGGCTTCGAGTCAAGTTTGAGCCGAGCGTTGACGCAATCGTCGTGTCCAATCTGTGACCAGCGTTAACCTTCGCTGATGACGCCATCTCATTCAGCACTACGGATTTGGTATCTAGGAGGAGTTGGCAGTGGCCGCCCAAGAACCTCAATTTATTTATCGCCGGACAAATATTTAATCTGACCTAAAGGCAACTAATTATGCGACCAGATTCAGCTTCGGACGAAATTTGATAACTCTGGCTGGCTCATATGAAGTAAAAGAAATCCTTAAGCAGAAGCCAATTTTTCAGTGAGGACACGAAAATAGTGGCACATGAAGGACAAAAAGAACTGCACCCTGAAGGATGTAAAAAAGTTGTAATCAAAGCCAAAACGTCCTGTTGAATACTAAAGTTATGAATTAGGGTGAAGAACAAAACAAATTTCGTTCAAATTAGAAGAAACAGTGATTCAATCTCTAGTTCTACGACATTGTATCGTCCAAGTAGCTGCTTGGACGTTATCGAGTATATCCTTTAAGTGCCGCCTGTTCCACAATTATTGTTGTATAACACCAGGGCCTAGACACTGGTAAGAGAAACGATTTTTTTTTTTTTGACAATCCATACCGGAAAGTTACTGTAGGTCATTCCACCAATGCGACATTGACCCCACATAATAGTTATCAGTTCTTAAAAGCTCCTTTGTCAAATCAAGTCATTTTTCAAGCTCCACATTGCACTAAACGGCGCGTCTACAAAGTTATATCCGTCTCTCACAGGTGGCACGTATGCGTATACTATGTACACATACGCGTATAGTGCGCGACACCGTTAGCGCAAACACCACTTCGGCGCTTTTCCGTCTTCTACTTCGAAAGGGTACTGGCCGGCATCATAATTTACCACTTAGGTTAGCAGCCCAACTGAGCACTATCCACCACAATCCTAGTTTTGGTGACCATCCTTCAATGCTTCGAAAATTATAAACAACAAACGAACAGAGAGATCCGGCGATGGCGCGTTAGCGCTGCTGCGGAGTGTATTCTCCGCGACGCTGTTAACGGTAAAGAAAATTACGTACCGACTTTGGGCGCCATGTGAGGTGCCGTTTACGCGTACTACTCAACATCGGTCATATATACCTGTCCACTATAGGATATATAACATAAGTGAGATAAAGTTGCGAAACGTGTTTGTGTCTTAAATTCATTGTATGTTAGTTATTGTAATATACAAATGTATTAGAGAAGAGCCGCATGACGAAGGTGATGTAGAAGAGCGTAAACTTGAGCTAGTTGGTGAAGCATAGCGAAATGAAAGCAGCGCAAGAAAGACGACGAACAAGCCGAAGAATATTTTTCTCCAGAAAACTGATCTGTGCTGTTAAAATGAGCATGAGACGTTCATACACGGGTATATATTGACGCAAGTTTTCAATAACAACAAAAAAGATACTGGCTGAGACATTCGTTACGGCTGCTCAGGAGATCGGTCCGTGCCCACGCTCAAACGTAATATGAGTTGACTGAAAAATTCACGATCTGCAGAAGGGGACAGTACAGCCCTCAGAGCTTTTTTCTTCTTCTTGTAAATTCTTTGACGGCATCAGATTTCAAAACGTACTCTAATCAACGTGTTAACACTGTTTATTTCACAACATAAAAAACTAGGTGTTTTATACTTGTTTTTGCATTTTATTTTACCAGCCTATTCCTTTTCCTTTTACGAGAGGGGTATCCTGTAAGAGGCGTTGAAACTAAAATTGTATTTAGTCTCAAAAGTGTCCGAAAACAAATGCCGTTCTTGGAATAAAACGTCATCTGATCGCTATACTTCGTTTCAGCTTCCGTCCGAGCGCAGGCCGATGTTATGAGCCGAAGGGCCAATCAAACAGCGCAAAAAGCGCAACGTCATGGCGTGCTCTCTGCGCTTGATAGGACTAGCCGGCGGAGGAACACGCCCAGAGAGACGGCGAATTCCGGCTGGTCCTATCAACTGCAGACAGCGCGCCATGACGTTGTGGGTCTTTCGCTGTTTGATTGGCCCTTCGACTCATAACATCGGCCGCGCTCGGACCTAAGCTGAAACGAAGTATAGTTCCGTTTTCCTGGAGCACACATTTCCATCTTCTGAACTGCGGTCTGTCGCTGCCGGGAAGGTATAACTCATCCGCCACGCTGATATTAGCAAATTGCTCCGTGTGAACGAAGACCATCACGTGGACCCTACAGCGCAGTGGCATAACCAGGGGAGGGGCTTATGACTAAGGCTTCAGCCCCCCCCCCCCCCCCCCTCCTAACAAAATTCCTAGCCACGCCGCCACAACAGCGGTAGCGACTACACCCGTTTTCACCTCAAGAAAACAGCAAGTTTTGCGCAATGTTCATACGCGGCGCGAAGTAGTTCTTACGAGATTGGGTTATTGAAGGAAAAAGCGATGCTTTTGGCGTTTGGAACTTGTATGTCTTGATAAGATAACATATATCAAATCTACAATTCACCTACATATATCTTAATTATCAACATAAAGGTGGAAATCACTAATGCTTCGCGAGATGCCGGACTTTTTTTACTATGGTTCTTGAAGTGAAAACGGGTATAGATGACGCCAGACGTCAGCGGTGTCTAAGAACGCGCTACTTCCTAAAAGAAGCCTGTGAATTCACTTTCCTGCAAAACACGGGGGCAGCCAATCACGGTGAACAATAGAAGTATCCCAGCCAATGACGAAGCTCGAAGACGATTAGGTCTGAAAAATGCAATACGCGCAGAGACAAAGAGCATGACGTTTCCCTTCCTCATTGCGTTTCACGACGTTTCATGACGTTTCCTAATTGCACGCAGAGCTTTGCCATTGGCTGGGATCCTTCTATTCTTCACCGTGATTGACTGTCAACGCGTGTTCTGCAGGAAAGTGAACTCATAGACTCTTTTTTAGGGTGCGCACTTCGGTATCGGTAAGATGGCGGCTTCGCTGCTCCATGCATGCCGGCAACGGGACGCACTGGTCGAAGCCCTCTCCCAGGCAACAAGTTCTAAAGTCTCGTCCAGCTGGCGGCCAAAAAAAAACAAAAAGAAAAAAACGCGTGGACTTTCACCTTCGGGTCCGGACGGTCACTCGCCTTGCGCTGTCCGTGCTTGCTGGCAAGCCGTCCCTTGAGGACATCCAGGAACGAAGCCATACCTCCGACGCCTTGGGTGCCGTCGGCGCACACGCTCGCTAGCACACGGGCAGGGAGGTCGGCAGCTCGTCGACGGCGGCAGCGGGCGCCCGTCGGCCGCCGGGCAGGCACCGAAATAGCGGGACGGAGAGCCCCGCTTGGCTCTCGCAGCACGGCCTTGCGCAACTGGTTCGCGGTGGACGGAGCGCGCGCACTGACTGAGGCCGCGGCGACGACGGACGCTCAGGGAGAGACCCGCGGGCACTTTCTCCGGTGGCACGCCGCACGTGGTCGTCGCGGGCCGCGATCGGACTCGGGCTTCGACGTCTCGGGGTTGAAACGAGGACGACGCTGTGACCGGACGCGCGTGGCTTGGGACGGGAGGAGCTTTTGACAGGGAAGGGTTCTGACTCCGTCGAGGGACCTGCCGTTCGACTAGGGCTGCAACCGCGCGTTCCGGGTAGAGGAGTGGCTCCAGCGCGGCTGTTGTGAAACGGAGCTCCGCCCACGACGCTCCTTTTTCCTTTTAGTTTTTTGTTTTTCCCTTGGTGGCTGTGGCCCCTCGTATTTGTTTTCCTTCGCCACTGTGTTTCTGAAATCGACGCGGAATAACACGCGGGCATAGGGAGAGGAGGAGAAACGCGCGGCATCTCTTTGGATGCCTCCAGCTCCTGCTCGGTGCCTTTCGTGGCTGGGCGTGTAAGCTCGAAGTTCACAAAATCGGAAGATAGGTGTCCAGCACTATAGACACTGCAGTTTTTTTTTTCTTCGATAACCAACATCATAATGGATCGAAATCAAATGATACGTCCCCTCGAGGCCGAAATGCTTTCGAGGTCACTGACGCTAGAGGCTCAAAGACCTCTCCCTGCCGTCCTTATCGTATGAACGACTATATTGACTTCTCGTCCAGCCAAAAGCTGCGTCTTCTAGGGTATGTGTGAATCATGCGAAGTTACATCACGATCATCTGGTGGGCTATAGTCGGTTGATCATTATGTGGAATTAACAGCGCAAATACGACAAGGAAGGATAGACAAGGGAGACAGGATAGAGCGCTGGCTAACAACTGACGTTTAACGAAAAAGAGAAAGAGGAAAAAAAATAACCTAAGAACGCTTTTAAAACATGCATAATGAAAGCTATAGCATATGTTTTTTGCGGGTTGCCATTATGCATGTTTTCAAAGCATTCTTAGGTTCTTTTTCCTCTTTCTCTTTTTCATCAAACGTCAGTTGTTAGTCAGCGCTCTATCCTGTCTCCCTTGTCTATCCTTCCTTGTCGTATTTGCGCTGTTAATTCCACATGCGAAGTTATTATTCCTGCATACGCCAGGTTTGTTTCCATTCAGGGATAGTATAAACCTGTCAGATTTATGAGTAAACAAACGGAAGGGAGTTTCCTTTCGTCCCCAAACACAGTGGGCGTTTACTGTTATGCAAACCAGATGGTATGACCCGAGTTTGGCTTGCTTTCCAAAACCACAAATATGCGCGTATACGGGGCTGTGGATATGTAAACACTGGAAATTTACCACTTCGAAGGCAACGCTTGCGTCTTTCTTTTTATGCAGTCCTGTAGATGTCGCAACATAACATATCTAGAAACAAAGCTTACTAGAATGGAAAGTTGGGCGAGTTGGTATGAATCCATATTGAAAAACAGCGCGAATAACACACGGACAAGAAGAGAAGAGAACACACAGGACGAGGCGCAGACTATCAACTATCTACTCAGAAGACATACAGAGAAATGTTCTAGCTCCAAGCTCTCCGTTTAGTGTAAGGTGGGGCAAAGTGAGACAAACAATTTTAATTTCAATGGTAATTTTTATTTTTGCTTCAGTATTAAACACACACGCACACACACACACATGCAAAAAAACACACAGACAGACAGACAGACAGAGCAAGTGGATGTCTTGGTTTAAACATTAAACGAGACTACAATATCTGAAAGTACACAATGTCTCATTTTGTTCCGCCCTGTAGGGAAAAATGAGATAACGTAGTGGGGTACAATGAGACACACACACAAAAAAAGTAAAGACGTTTACAATTCTTTGTAATGCCAAATTAGAGCGCAGCCTTGGAGGAGGAGGAAGGGAGGCTACGGAGGGAAGGGTATATCCCTGCTCCCCCTCCGTACCCTCTCCTCCTCCTCTCCTGCTCCCTGCCATTTAGCTGGAAATTTTCGCTAAATTTCCCGCTACATTAAGCGAACATTTTAACGCTAAATTTAGCGGAGAAAACTGAATTGGTGTTGAGGTTATGTGACGTCCCAGGATGCAACCGCGCTTTGCATTATTGCACGTGTCCCATAACAACGTCCACACGTGACGTACCTGTGAAACCTGTGACGTGCGAGGGTAAAATTGGGTGACGAGGGTGCCCACATGACGTCACACGCCACGTCAAGTGTGACGTCACGAGGGTAAAATTTTCGCTAAACTTGGCGAGAAATTTTTTCCCTAAATTTGGCGGGAAAGTTTTTCTGCTAAATTTAGCGGAACATTTTCCCACCAAATTTAGCGGGAAAATGTTAACCTCGTGACGTCACGTGGGTACCCTCGAGACCCACGTGACTCAATTTTACGCTCATGGCGTCACACGTGACTTCACGTGTGGCGTCTCGAAGCGAATAACCTCCCGCTAAATTTTGCGCTTTTTTTTTTGCCGGGGGGTAAACACGTTGAACTCAACTCCGATTCGCCGATAGCTCTAAATATTTACGCACGCAAAGTGTACTAGTCACGGCACCTGTATGTGAAGTTTGAACGTACTCCGATTGCTTGTCTAGGAGATGAATTTCGCAAAAGATAAACTGTTCATTTTGCGCCGCGTCTCATTTTGCCTACCTTATACTCTAAACAAATCCCACGACTCACAGAATGAGCTGTTGGGCGCGAGCCAAGTAGATGTTAAAATTAAAATAGAGCTGATTGCGGTGGGCCCCTGAGATATCATACACTTTAGAAAGAAATCCGTTCTGAAAGGTTCTTTAATTGACTCCCCAAGAACTCTTTCAGCTCGTGATGAACGGTTTCGCCTAGAGAACTCTCGCCTCCTGGCGCATTAGGAAGGAAACTGGCCAATGAAGAATTATTTCGCATAAAAAAGGAGCTTAAAAGAACCTTTTTAGGGGGACTTAAAATAACTTTTTAGGGTGCAAAATATGAGCAAGGCGAAGAATCCCTATACTTCGTCTCACCCTACGATGGACTAAAGGCAAAAGCTACGGACCTCCAGATCCAATCACGAGCCACTTAGATATTGAGTGTATTGCGCTTTGATGCACGTATCAGTGCCCGCGTCTCGGATCACTCATGGGGATGGGCGGACAGTGGTTAGAATCGAATAGCAGTGAATGACTCAACAATGTTACATTGCAAAAAACGCTACGACGTACAGGCTGTTTGCAGTAGTTTGCAGTGTCGAAGCTGTAGAAATGATGCAGCGTTTTTGGGTTCGGAGCATTATTTGTCCACCCCTAATCAATGCTAGGCAGGTCATAGTTTAGCTTGGAACGTGATTGGACCTGGCGGCCCATGGCTTTGGCCTTTAGTTCATCGTAGGATGAGACGAAGTATAGGAGTTGTTTTACGACCAGCTTTTTTTTTCAAATTGGTACATGGGAAAATGGTTCTGGACTTCGTGTCAGCTTACGCCAAGACGTAGCCGACTCTACGGGCTAATCGGACCAATCAATCAGCGTCAAAAGCGCAAGTCACCGGGCCTTTTTCTGTTTATGATTGGTTCAGCGATGATTGGTCCGATAGGTCCCATCCGAGTAGCGTCGAACGTGGGAAAACGAACTATAATAACGCAAAACGCACGCCGCGAGAGAGAGAAAAAAAAGAAAATAAAACAAGTAGGATAATAGAAAAACACCTTCAGTAGTGTACCACGTGACATCAATAAAAACCACGCCATTTGTTCGCACTTGCGAATCTTGTCGTTGTTCACAGCAAGCCGCGAGCAGATCACGGCGCGCCGGGATCCTGACGCCAGCCATATAGTAAATTTGAAAGCCAAAATGGTGTGCAGTTCAAGCGCAACCCAATCTCGTCACGTTCAAAGCCTCCCATGAATAATGCATGGCTGCTCGGCTAACATAGCAGGACCTCGTAGAAGCAAAAGGGAATTTCCGGCTGCCAGAGCCGGCGACGATCTCTCCGCCGAGGCGAGGCAACACCACCTAAGGCCGGCACCTTTCCCACCTAAACGTCATCACTAAGCCGGCGTAAGCACCGCCGCCGGCGCTTCGTGTAGCGTCTCACAACGAACGAGACGCTATAGCACGCGGGGACGCCGAGACGGACGGGTCTGGTGCTTTGCGTCATACCCTGATCGAGCTGCAGCGTGTCTAACGCTTGGGGCGGGTCGGGCCACCACGAACGATGACGTCATGGGCGGGCCTTGTCTTCTAGGTAGGACTGGGTAAGGCCGCACACCGCGCCGGGGACCGCGTCTCGTCTTCGGAGCGCGGGAGAAACACCTGGGCGCGGTCAGGAGACAGAGTCGCACGGCTCCTTGGCGCTTGACAAACGGTGCCGATCTTCGACAGTCGGTCAGGGTTCGAGCGAGGCGACCGGTTACCACAACAAATTCCAGGAAGTCGATACTTGTCTGTCTTAGCAACGCCCGCCCGCCCGAACAAGAACGTCTCTCCCGTCGAGCGGCGCTAAGTGCCGCGGTTACAAATACTCATACTACAATAAAAAGGCCTGTGGCTGCTTTTCTTCCGACGACGAGAGGAGAGAAAGACGTGTCCCTCTTCGGGAATAACCCTACCGCGTCCTTGATGGAGAACCTTGAAACGAATCGATGACATTCTTGTTCGCACGCCATATGCGGAGAGCAAGTCGTCTGCTTCTTGCACACGGGTTGCGGTGACGTCAAAACAACGCCGAATTCCGATTGACTTTGATTGGAAGGAGAGTGAGTATACCAGTGCTAGATGCCTTAAGGTTTACCCACTATTTTTTTTTTCCAACCCCTGTGCGAGAAGCAGACGAAGCCTGACAAAATTCTTGTTGCGCACTGTTCTTGCTGCTGTATATAGCTTCTTGTCGTGAAAAATGCAGACGCAGTGAACAAGACGACAAAGCTTGTCGGCGAAGGGAAAGAGATCGCGTGTTACTGCTTATTAATTAATTAATTACTGCTAATTACTGATTATTAATATTCATGACTGTCATCTAAAGAATTCCCAGCGAACACTGCGATGTTTGTTGTTCTTCAGTTGAAATTATCATTTTAGTGCATTCGCCGTGGCCCACGTCGATGTCCCAGAAAGTTGAGGATGCATAAAATCATAACTGACCAGAATGTTTAAGCTAAAGGGTGAATAAATCAGAGCGTCGTGTAAATTCCATAGCAGGCCTTACACGTACATAATGAGCGAGAACCGCAAATTAGAGTGCAACAAGTAAGAGCAAACACTGGCAATGTATACGTCCCGAAAGCATTGGGCGCGACACGACTGAATGTCGCCGTTTGGTGGTTTTGTTTCCTTCTCGTAACCCATAATGATAACACCTCCATTTTTGCTGTCGTAATCAAGCGTGAAACATGTGCTACGTGCCAAGCATCTAAGTCTAAGCCATCTAAGTCACCGCATGTAGAGCCCTTACCCCGCTTATCGCCGCAACTGAAAATAGCAATAGCATATAGTAGAGCCCCATGAGGCGCCCAGAATTAAGATTTGTTATTCGATTCTCTCAGCCTCGACAGAAACTACCGTCTAGAAATCATGACGCGACCCGGCACGAAACTATTTGTCTCGTTGTCAGCGGGGAAGGTACAGATCGAAAACGCTAAATAAGTCAAATCTGGTTAGGAAAAAAAAAAAACACAAAACGCAATCGAGACAAAAATGTATGACATGCAATGTTCCACGGGTTTCTGACCCCCCCTTTTCGCTCACTATGCCCCACTAAAGCGCGAACGGAAAAATACAGGTTCGGTTGATCCAGCTTCTTCAAAAACAAACAAGACGGGAAGCCCCCGAGCCACGCAGGAAAAAGAAGGGGTCGCGCGTACGCTCCGCAGATAAGGAACGGTGTACATCGCCTGTGTAAGTACATGAGGGAATTGTAGTAGACCGTTTTTCTCCTCCGCTACGGTATCCCTGAAGAAAACGCCGCAGCTGCGCATGCGCGCCGCCAGCCTTATCTGCATAATTCAAGGTCTTGTGGCGGATTACGGAGCGCTATCCGGGTGCTTAGCGGGCTGCGGGAACGGTCTACTACAATTCCACCATACCTTGAACGGCCTCACCGTCTCAACCGGTCGGACGCTGCCCTTCGCGAGCATAATCCAAGTACCATTCATATCTCTTACGTTACGCCCGAATTCCTTCCTCTCCTTCCATCCGCCGCGCCGGAAACCCACACTGGAAGACTGGCGTCTGCTATCCTCGACACAAGAGGCGGTTCCGGAGCGACGCAGAAGTCGCGCTATTCACACACGGGAAGACAACTCGCACCGCGAACCGCTAAACCCCGTCAAAACTTTCGGTGGGGTTTACGAGTCCGCCAAAAACGCGGACAGGAGAACGATCTTGAGGAGCAGCGGGAACATGTCCGAGCAAGAACCCGCCTGTCCCACTCTTTGGAGGAGGATTTGTGAACTTGGAGTAGTGTCGCCTCATGTCGGCTCCATTTCGTCTCCTTCCGCGAAGCCGATAAGCATGGCTGTGCGTCCGATTCTCCGCCTACGAAGTGATAACGATAAGGATAATTTGCCTGAATCGGGAAAGTATTCCCACAACTTAACTTGGGGTCCATGTCACATGAGCGAATGACGTTTTAGCGAACAGCGACATTTGAGCGAATCAACGTTTTAGCGAATAACGGGGGCGCACGTTAACCCATCCCCCGCGCTGCGCTTACGCCGCTTCGCGGCGACAGTCTGCGGCGGCTCGTTACAGAAATGTGAACCCATTTGGCCCACCCGAAAATGCCGCTTCGCGGCGTCCGACTATTCGCTAAAGTGTCATTCGGTAAAACGTGGGCGTTCGCTAAAACGTCATTCGATCAAGTGAGTGCCTCCCGGTCTTTGCCATAGAGCTTACCGAAACAAACATGTGCATTTAAAAATATACGCGTTTTCGAAAATAAAATATTTTATATTTTTAAAGCTTCCCGAGAAGGCACGGAGACACTTCCACTTGGTAATCTCACCAATATAACTTAAAAACAAAGAAACGTAGTATGTATTACGTCCGCTTTCAAGGAAACACTAAATCGGCGACTGTGTCCGACGAACGAAAGGAACGAGCGAGGGGCCGGTCTCCTGGCGAGCTATGACGGAGGTGGAAAATAAAGAGAACAAACACAATTGGAACAACTATAGGGCGACACGTGTCGCGTACCTCGCACCTTCCTCGCTGATAAACAAATATTATATGGCAGTCCAGCTGCGGAGTGTGTCCAAGGGACGACGAGGACTAAAAGATTGGCTCGTAATCTATGTATACGCCGCGACCACGAGCATGCCACTTCGTTTTCCTTTTGCCACCTTTCCATTTCTGGACGCAGGGTCACAGTGACTGGCCCACCGGACACAAACGCGGGGTGTGTGACTCTTCATGTTCGCCCTTCCAATCGGATCGTGATATGCCACCTTCGGCGCTTTATTGCGGCCAATGCCGCTGCCTCATTGGCTGCGGAGTAATGATGAGACGCCTGGAACTCACCAGACCACGCGTTTCTTAAAGCTGTCAGTACAGCGCTTCTGAAGCACTTGAAACGACCCGCCAAATTCGGTTTCTCAACATATCGCGCTGCAGTTTACTACAGAGGTGCAAGCAGGCGGTGGAAGTTTTCGGTGGAGAAAATCAAGACATGAACTTACCTCGATCAAAAGAAAAAAAAAAAATACAAAGACCTGTTTTGGGCAATCTACGCGCCGCAACTTCGCAGAGGATGCACGCGTAGAGAGAATAGCTGCCGACAGATGGCGTGCGCCGCGTCGAGGGTGCGCCGGCCGATTCCGTTTTTTTTTTTTTTTTTTGTTTTTGCGAGATCGTCCGCTATCCACCATAATCTGCCGGCGCTCCCTCCACGCGGCGTACGCCATCTGACGGAAACACTTTTCTCTACGCTTGCATCGTCTGCGAATGTTTTAGCATAAACTGCCCAAAACGTTTTTTTTTCTTTTTTAGCTAAGTAAGTTTGTTTTTTTACTGTAAACTTCCACCACCTGCCTTCAGCTTTATAGTAAATTTCAGTGGGATACGTCAAGAAACTGATTCTTGCGGGTCGTCTAAAGTGCCTTAGAAGCGTTAGTTTACATGTTGTATAGACGCCGGCGTTTTATAGCGACAGCTGTTATGGGCTGTCCCCCTACTTGAACGGATGTAGTTGTAGTTGTAGGGCGTCCGTCCTGAAAATCGGCAAATGCACGAAAAAAAAAAAAAATTCCAAAGATTCGGTCCTTATATATAGTTTGTGGTAGCGAGCTCGCTCTACAGTAAGCGGACCCGGGACCGACCCACAACGCGGAGAGCGTTGTGGGACGGCGAAAACCATCTACGAAAACTCCCTATTAGCTCGCGCGTCCTTAGAGCGCCTGCCACGAGAGCGCACAACCAGTCTAGGGCGAGTGGCCCGACCGGACCGACCACTTGTTCGGCCATCGCGTGTTTTATGTAAAATTGGCTGGGATCTATGCCGCGAAATTCAGCAATGACATTGCGAAATGGGTCGACGAAATGTTTGCTTGTGACAAACCAAGAAGTGTTACAAAAAGTTGAGAGCAAAAAAAAAAAAAAAAAATGTAGCATGAATTTTTGCAGAAAAAAAAATTGCAGCTGACCAAGCTTCATTAGTTCTTTGATTTTGTATATCACAGATTTGCAGGGGTGATTTTCCTGTATCCGTCAAAAGACTGAAAGATCTCATCTGAACGGACATGCAGAATACCATTTCAACTTATGCGCGGGACGTCTAAATAGCCACCAAATAGATCGGAGCCCAAATGCCTGTCAAGAATAGACAAAATATATAAAAAACGTATTATAGTCTATCCGAGAGGCGCACCGCAGCACTGTGAAGAAATCTTAGACTCGCTGCTTCACTCAACTGCAAACTTTCCCGGTACCTGCATGCCCCACCCCACTCCCTTGCCCCCTTTTCTCTCCGATCTCAGTAAACAATTGGTTAGAAAGAGTCGTACCCGTTTTATTTTTTTTTTTACTAAAGGCATATTTAATCAATCAAAAATCACCAATGCTCCTATCCGATGAGTTGCACAATTTTGTTCTGTTTGTGGAGCCGCAGGTACATCCCACATCTTACGATGTTCACTCAGCTGGGGTGCGCTCTCCTGTCGCATGCACACTATACACTGATGCCACACCCTACCCTCACAAACTTGCACACTGTGTAACTGTTCTGGCCAAACATCCACCACCAAACGTCACGACGGCCACCATCCTCACTACGAACACAACCACGGCGGAGGAAGCGGCCATTGCCCTTGCGCTCGCCCAGAGCCCCACCCCCCAATTCGTCCTATCTGACTCTCAGTAGGCCATCCGCAACTTTATTCGCGGCAATATCTCCGCCATGGCCTTCCAAATTCTCACCAACAACCCTCCATCCGACACCGTGACCCTGCTGCGGACACCAGCCCACACAGGCGTAGGCGCTAATGAGATGGTGCACGATCGTGCTCGCGAACTTATCGACCGAGCCGCCATTTCAACTATGCCTACACGCGATGCCCCTGCAGGCAAGCCTACCTCCCTCCTGCAATACAGAGATATTACCCTGCACTACCGCCTCCACCGCCGCCAATACCCACCCTCGCACCCACACCTCTCCCAAGAGGCAGCACACATGCTGCGCCTCTATACGAACACACACTTTCCTTCACCGAACACAACTAATACACACTCACCCACACCTCTTTACCACCCCCGCCTGTCCTGCCTGCGGGGCACTCAACACTCACTATCATTCCCTTTGCGAATGTCCCGCAGACCCATACCCCCCTCTTCCCTCCCCTCACCTCTGGGAGCAGATGTTGCGCGACTCGGAGGAGTCAGCCCAAGTCCTGACCACCTCCCGGGCCCTGGCGGTCGCGGCGGCCCTCTGGGCCTCCACCACCCCCAATACCTGATCCCGGAAGACTATAAAGTTGCCTCCTCCTCCCCTCCTGTCGCGCGCTCAGCTGGTCGTGCGCTCTTGGTCGTGCGCTCTCGTGTCGCGCGCTCAACTGATCTTGCGCTCTCGTGACGTGCGCTCTAGTGTCAAGCGCGCTAATGTCGCAGCGCCCTCGTGTCGCGCGCTCTAAAGGCGCTCTCCTGGATCGAACTAGCGAGCCCCGATGTTCTCCCTTTTCCTTCCATAAAGTATCTAAAAAAGATTGCAATCGAAACTTTAGCACGGGGAGATGGGCTTAGTGGGTGACAACCTACGCGGCAAACTTTGGTGGTCATCACTGACGTGTGTGAAGAAGAAGGAATGCCACTTTGCGTTCGCATCAGCTAAGCCATGGGTCTCCGACTTCCGCAGATACCACCCGCGGAAGTTCTCCGACCAGCCCGCGACTGTCCGCGGTCCTTCCAATGAATCTCGGCCCGCGACTCGCTTCCAGCAAACCCGCTGCTACCCCCGCAAAAAAAAAAAAAAAAAAAAAGTGCGCGTAAACACACGGCGCCGCGGCGCGCTCCAAAGGCGCAAACGAATATATCACAAGGAATAAGAGAGACTGCAACGTAACGCGGGTCCTCTCGCCATATTTTTAATTGCACATTGTCATCATCGGCATGACCATTGTTAGTCCCCCGCTTCATGTACTTTCTTTCTGTACTTCGTTTCTGTACTTTGCGTTCTCGTGTACGTTGTTCATAGTGTCCTCTGACACAACTGTTGCATATTGTCAGCATTCGTTTTGTCGTTCTCATCACTCTTTCCCAGTGCTCGAATGTGCCAAATTTCCCATGCACTTTGATTTATGCCTGAGTTTTCTTGGTCACAACTGTTGTTTAATTTCATAGATGGCAAAATATTATTTTTAGATTGGTATATGTATTATCCACCTTACGTTTTTTTTTTTTTTTTAAATACTTACTAACATTCATTTCTGCGTTTGAACGCTTGTCTAGGTTTATTTATGATTACGCTATAATTACGCTTTTGTACCCGGCCTTCGAGACTGCGACAGATCCCTAATCCGACTCCTTATCCAAAACGTCTGGAGACCCCGAGCTAAGCGTTTCTCTCCGAATTCCCCAACTGTACGTACAACGGCTAAATGAGGCAATGTGTTTTCTCGCATTACATTTCGAAAGATGAGTTGCGGATTAGTCCATACTTTTCGGCAAATATTGGACATTCGCTTAAACTGTGAGACTGAGAATCTAGTCTTCCTACACGGACAAACATTCAACAAACAATCAGTGTTTGCAGACACGTAAAGAACACGCGGATAACTTTTCAAACCACCGAGCGTCACAAAACGGCCGACAAAGAAACATGCGTGTGAACAAACTGTTGAGATTTGGTATAGATCACAAACAAACTTTTTTTTTTTTTTTTTTACGTCGGTGAGCTTTGTTTGTTTGTGTAGAAAGAATAAGCGGCCAAGTAACCTTTGCCGCGACAAGAACGTACTCTTCCCAGTGAACGGACATCTCGTTCGTTAGGGGGCGTCGTCGGATCTACACCTACGCCCAGGGGCGTCGGCCCGAAGCGGGAAACCGACCCAATTGCGGGGATCAGCAGCGCCCTAATGGACTCGGCTGTGTCCTCCGGGACTCCGCTGACGCCGAAGCTGACAGTGCGGTCGAAACCACGCGCTCGCCGGACCAATGAGCAGCCTCCCTTTGATCACCTGACCCCGCTCTCGCCGCGTGGGTATGGGCTGGTGCAGACTTGTTCGGTGCTCGTCACAAGTAATCAAATTACTCCTAATTGATCGGAATTTGGAGTAATTTTGTAATTATTGCAATACATTTCGTAGGAAGTAATCATACGTGTAATCTGGTTACTTTTGGTAGTACCAAAATACTGGTACACTTTACTATCGTTTTCACTCCTTCCTAATGGCAACCTTTGTTTCTACCAGTCTCCCACCAAGGAATCGTTGAAGCAAGACACCGCCAGGAGGAAGGTTTATCAAAATTGGTGGATTAAACACAAAGATAGTTTATAATTTGGTGATTCTAATCTAATAATGGACAGTACAAAAGACCCGTTTTCCAACCGGCAGAAAAATTTGCCGTGTTGAAAATCTGAAGTAATTAGAAAAGTAGCGCTTACTTTTTCAAGTAACGGCCAATAACTTTTTTCTCAAGTATAAGAGTCCCAACTGAATACTTTGTGATCGATTACTTTTTTTTGAGTAACGTGTACAGGACCTGGCTGGAGCGAGGTCAAGAAACAAAATGAACGTACAACTTTTACCGTAAGCACTCAGCTTCCATCGCATTGTCAGCTTGGGGGTGAACGGACGAGCGACGAAATAATGCTCACCCATTCTCGCCGTTTCCCGCGGTAATTACGGAAATGCCTGGAGCAAGCGCGTTCGAGCCTCAAGGTGTTGATGAGCTCTCGCATCTGACCTGTCTGTTATTATGCAAAATAAAACGATCTTAATATGAGGGTAATAAATCATAAATTTGTAACATCACTACATAAATAATCGAATAAATAAATAAAGAGCTTCATAAAGCATTAAACGAGTAAATAAGTTGATGAATAAATATCATGCACACTGTTTCAGAAAGTCTTGCTTCAATGGTAACTTACTCACGGCACCGAAAATATACTGAATAACACCGAACGCGATCAGAAATGCACTGTGAAATTAATAAATAGTATTAATATAAAACAGATTTTATTACGCTACCCCCCCCCCCCAAATGACTTAGAAAACACATTGCAAAAAAAACCTATAACTGAATTCCCCTTAAAAAAGACGGCGACAAAGTATCAATTGTTTTATTTTTTATTTGAATGGGGCGTACGACCCTGGCGTCATCTGGAGCTTTCTGGAAGTTGAATCACGTTCAGCGAAGCGGGCGGAGCGAAAAGAAACAAACAAACAGAACACGACAAAAGTAGAGCAAATAGAAAAGGGAGAGCAAACACCTTGCGGATTACACGCCCGTCGAAAAAGGCGTTTCCGTCCCGCCGGGATAGCCGTGATCGTATAGTGGTTAGTACCTTGCGTTGTGGCCGCAATAACCCAGGTTCGAATCCTGGTCACGGCAACTTTTTCTTTCTTTTTATTTTCATATTTTTTTGATAAAGGAAGACGTTTGGAGGTTGTTTTTATGTTGTTGTTATTATTATTATTATTATTATTATTATTATTATTATTATTATTATTATTATTATTATTATTATTATTATTATTATTATTATTATTATTATTATTATTATTATTATTATTATTATTTTGTTAACAAGTCATCTAACTTATTCAAGGGCTATGGAAATGCTCCAGGAATGTTCTTTAGGACTAATGAACTGGTTCGCCCATAATCTTATCGATATCAATGTCTCAAAAACTAAGTTAGTATGTTTTCACAATCCCCTTAAGTTAGTTGACCTAAATACTCATCTTTTCCTCCACACGTCGCACTGTGTCAACTGCCAGTGCACTC